>VXAY01006568.1:1424936-1554593 GCA_013399855.1 Oxyruncus cristatus | reverse complement strand
ATGTGTGTGTGTGTATGTATATGGATTTATACATATATATTTTTTTGAACAATAAGATTGCTTATTAAGGGTTATCCACCATATGTTTCCTGCAGAGCCTGATTTAATGGAGACAAATCCATTGGAGTGGCCAGAAAGACATGTTCTTCAGAACTTGGAAAACTTTGAAAAAAACAAACAAAAAATGAGGTAATAATGAAATACTGGAGATTTTCTTCATAGTGGCCATTGCACATTACTGTAGAGGAACTTTAAATGTTGATAGCCATTGTGTAAACTGTTTTCAAATATATTGATAATGTTTCAAAGAAAACATTGCTTAAGGCTAAAACTAATTTCTGTCTCCATTTCTGGGTATTTAAAGTAGCATTGTTTTGATTTTTATTGACTAAATACAAGTGAAATTTAGCTTAAAATAGCATAGTTCCAAAACTAAATTACCAAAATGGCACCTCTAGAAAACAATAGCCATGGCAGAAGAACATACAGAAGCTTTTCTTTCTCCCAGCACACCCTAAATAATAGAGATAATTTAACAGTTTTTGTCAGCATGTACAATGTCTTTCTGATCTCCTCATATTTCCGAGATAGTTGTGTCTCAGGTAATGTACTACTTAAGTCATGTCTCAAGAAATTCTGAAGTTGAAGATCCTATTGGTTTTATGTTTGAAATTTATACTTTATATATATTAATATTATATAAATATAAATATTTATATAAATATATATTTATATGTTTTTCCTTCAGTGCTGTTAAAGTGAAAGCAGTAGACCTTTTTGTCACTTAATACAGCCTATGGTTTTAAGTTTAGTTCTCACTTTATATAAGACTTAATGGTCTTTGCTGGTCTTAATGTTGTTGCTGACAGACCTTTAGAGCCATAGTTGGCCATGGCTTAGATTGGAGTTCTGCATGTGAAGAATTCTCACATTAGATCTCTGCTTTTTTGTCGTTGTCATCGTTATTATTATTAATGGCTTTTCTTTCTCAGGCAGGTAAAGGTCTTCCTTCTAAGTAGCTTCTGAAAACCTTCCTGAAGGACCTTTCTGTTTCATAGTCAGTGTTTATTTGATTGTATTCCAAATTATCTTTCTTATCCTCTATCAGTATACGGCATATTGCTTAACAGTAGAAAAGAGAGAACTTTGATTGAAGTTTGGTACTTGATTGAAGACACTAAAAAAGAGGGGAGGTTTCCATGCAGTAGTGGCTTTATGGTTCTAAATTCTTGAAGAAATTACTTTTTTTAGTAGGATGATAGAGAATTTGCATCAAGTATACTTTATGATAACATTTGTATGAATGTTCTCAAGGAGCAAGCTTGTTCGTTTTACTTCGGCAATAGTTTAATTGCTCCAGACTAGCAGTTATGTAATTTATTGGTTTTTTAATACCATGAGATTACTAAAGAAAGGGAAAAAAAAAAAAATCTTAGATTGGTCTTTGGTTTTGTTTTGTTTTTTTTTTCCTTTTTTCAGAGTTTCTCTGTTTACACATTCATCTGAGCAGTTGCTGGGGCATAAAGACAGCCAGCGGGAGTCACTGACATTGCTCGATGCTAAAGAGTTACTGAAATATTTCACACCAGAAGGGCTACCAGTTGGTGATCTTCAGCCACTACAAATTCCCAAGCGGTAAGAATCCAGCATATTAAAGCAGACCATACTCAGAGCTGATGCAGGGGAGTATAAATACGGACTGAATGAGAGTTGCAGAATGGTCTAGCTGGATATGAGTTTATAACTTGCAACATCCTTGCATCACATACCTGCCAGTGTAATCAACTGTTTTGGTCCTCCAGCCAGTCCTACTATTTAATTCTTTCAGGATCTGAAATGGCTGGAGATGATGATGTTGGTCCTCTGCATTTAAATAACAAAATAATCACCTGAAGTGCAAAAGTGTGCTGGTGGACTCCCGTCAAGCTGCTGAAATGTGTCCATTTCCAAAATAGTATTTCTATCCAAGCAGAAATACTGTGGCAGAACTTTAATTTTATTGGTATGATTTCTTTCAGTGGAGGGGAGTCTAGGTGGGAAGAAAATTGAAGTGTAGAAAAGCAATAGCTGAGCCTGTTTTACTGTGTTCGTCTCCTGTCATGCTGGCCCAGAATTCCTATCTATATTTTTATGTGATAAAGTGCTCCTTAAAGGAAGCTTATCTACTCTGGTGGCTTCACAAGTATTCATCCTTAGTGTGTCTGCTGGTAAGTATTAGTGTATTAACCAGTGCTTTTGCAGCAGGAAGATTGATACATGAAGTTAATAGAGTAATTTTCCGGATCTGAACATCTGTTAGAGTTAAGGCCAAACTGTGTAAGAGTCAGATAGTGTTTGCCTGTATTATTTGCGCAGTGTGTTATAGACTTCTACGTGAGGCAAGACAATCTTTGCAGTCACTAGAGTTATATTTGTTGACCTTTTTAATGTTGAATAATAGAATCTATAATGGAATTATTTGATACAGCCCTTGATCCTTTTCAGACTTCATTATATGTAATGAGTGCTTCTGAGAGGGAAAGGTTCTGTACTATTTTGGATTTTCTGTAGGATTTTCAAGACTTTTGTAAAATACTGAAGTTTTGAAGCTAGCCTAAAGATGTTCTGAGCAGAGAATTCAAGCAAGTTAGAAAACATCCAGTGAAGATTGAGAATCTTTTACAGAGTTGTTAGTTAGACCAACAGAAGGAATGAAGAGATTTTGAGAGAGACTGATGAATTAAAGGCATGTTCACTTGTTTTATATGTTTGAGTTTAAATAGAAGTTTGATAGATTACAGTTTTGGCTGACAGTCTTTCTAAATTACCATCCTGCTAGATTCAGTATCACATCTTTCCTGGGAATGTTTTTCCCAGACAATTTTTACAGTGGTAATGGTGCAGAGACAGTCTGTGTGAATAAAATTTGAAGCAATGTGTAAGTTTCAGATATCCCTACACCTTGCCTTCATCTCTTCCCTTCTTTAGAGATAAATGGGATGTGACAGGGTATGCTGGGATCTGGCAGCAGATGCTTTCTGTCTGTCTTGCTGTGGCTTATTCTGTTGAAATGCTTTCAAACAAATGCATTCATATGATTTAGTTGCAGAGTTTCTAGCTGGAATTGAAATATCACAGGAGACAAGTGGTTAGTTATGAAGTCTGGGAAAGCTGACTGTTAGGTGAGACAACAACTTGAAGCTAAAGGGAAGGAATTCACTGCTTATAGTGCTGAATTGAGAAATGGAAGGTCAGTTCCCAGTCCCTTTCAGTCCATTCTACTACTCAGGTGTCTCACTGTGAAATGAATATTTACCTGGGTTTATTGATAAATTATTTGAAGCATTGACCTTAACTGGTTGAAATGTCCAAGAGCTTCTGTAATACTAATAGCTCAGTAGGAATTAGTTAGTTGAACTTACATTCTCACTTCAGTAAAGATTTAATTTTCCGTTGATGCTTTATCCCAGAGGCTTTGCCAAAGCTGCCATTCTGCTTTGGTCTTCCTATACCATGGCATTTGTTTCTGATTTTTGGAAGTATAATTTATCCTGACTGTAGCTTGTTAAAATAGATCTGTATTTTTCTTTTTTCAGTGAAAACGCATTTCTTTTGACACCAGAGCTTACTCCTCGGAAACTCAGAGGTTTGCCTTTTGAAAAAGCAGCTGGATGCCATTATCATGGACTTGAGTAAGTTTCCTGGCTTTTTTTCCCAGAATTATTTTTTAGTTTCCATTCTAGGTATAATTGGAAATGTTTCAAGCAACATGTATGTTAATTATGGAAAATCTTATGTATCCTTTTCCTTTGTTGGAACAACTTTGCACATGCCAGCTCTCCTTCTCTTACCTTTATTTTAGTCACTGGTTTAAATTGCAACACTACTGCCTTGATGATAATGTAAAAACATTTAAGTTTTTTTCTAAGCTGTACTGTTGTAGCTATTCTCAGTGTCTCTGAAAATTTTAATTCAGAACTAAAAGTGTCAAGGGAAATAGGGTACATAGTACATATCAAATTCCTGGGGCAGCACATGAGTGAAGTACATACATAGCTTCTGCTTTGATATTTAATTGTAGACACTTTTAGAACAGTCACAAGGTTTATGAGACCTGCTGTGACGCTAACTGTGTGTTCAGGAAACCTGAGAACAACTCCAGCAGGCAAGTGTTAGTGGTAAGAATGTTCAGAAGGATCAATATGATTAGGACTGTGTTTAGTCCTGGCCAGCCAGAAATAATTATTTCTCAAAGCTTTGTCATATAATGTAGCTGTATAAAAATAGCTTAGAAAAATACAAATATTGACATTGAGGAGAAAAGGAAAGGCGTACAGAAATGCTAGATTAAATAATTCAGCATAACTCTTCTGTATCATTCGTGAGCCTGGAGGAGGTGCTCCTTGAATATTCACCATTTCTCTTGGGCTCCTCTTCCTTCCGGAGACTTTTTTCCATGATAATCTACCAGGCAGATCCATGAAGAGACCAAAGTCTGATCTCCTGAAGTCCAGGGTAGTGAGCTTGTTGCGTTCCCTCCTTGCTGCCCTGAGGATCTCAAACTCCACTATTTAATGGTCACTGTAGCCAAGGTTGCCCTTGAGCTTCACCTTCCCCACCAACTCCTTTTTGTTGGGTGGGAGAGAACAAGGTCCAGCAGAGCACCTCACCTCACTTGGAGAAGGAAGTTATCAGCTCATTCCAGGAACCTCCTGGACTGCCTATGCCCTGCTGTATTGTCCCTCCAACGGGTATTGGGGTGGTTGAAGTCCCCCAGGACTTCTGAGACTGTTCCTATTTATGATTAAATCAAATTTTTGGTGTAATGAACGTGTTTCCAGACACTTGAATCCTGTGTTGCAAAGAAAAAGTAATTGCCGTTAAAGCAGTGAGTAAAATGGCAATTTAACTTATAAAGTCAAATAGATTTTTTACCTTTATAGGGGATGTGACTACTCGGGACTGAGAATATAATAAGGAAAATTAAATACCTTAAAATTTTTAAGTTAACTTATTCTCTTATTGGATAGTGAATTTATTTCTAGTGGAAAGTCTTTCTCAGCTGTAGAAATGGACTCACCAGTGAGTTATTAGAAGCGTGAATTTCTCCCTGAATATGCAGATACTCTGAAAAAAGTAGAAAAATCAGATCTAGCAATTTAACATGACTTCATTTTAAGACACAAAAGTAAAGAATGGGTCTAGAATTCCTAAGAGTGGGAAACATTGCTGAGCAGCTTGGAGGGTGGGCTGAGCTCACACTGTTCAGAATGCTTCATAACAAAAAAGATGAAATAATACTGGACAATACTGTTACCTTTCCTCAGCAGAGGTAAGTTTTTGGGTGATGAAACACTGGGCTCTTCCAAGGAATCTTGGAAATCATTTACACCAGAGAAAAGTTAAAGATGGGGTTTGTATTGTTGTAATCTCTTAGGTAGGTTTCACTGAGTTAGAAGTCCTCATTTAGTATCTTTCAGCTCCACTGTATTTAATACAATTTGTTCTGTTGATTTCATTGATTAAATTGCTTATTCATTGTAGTCAATAGGAAACTTGTGCTTTTTCAGTAACACTTTTTTGTATTTTTAGCATTTAAAAATGTGAATCTCTCATATAACAGTGTTTATCCGGGACAAAGCTAAAGGTTTCATTTCAAAGGTGCAGTTAGCAAACATTTTTGTTCAAGGAAAAAATTCTACTAGTGTCCATGGAAATCTTATTTATAGGACCACAGGGTAAAGACTTGCAAAGAATATGTGATTCGGCTTCTTTGTTGGGTTTGGACTTAAATATAGCTAAATCCATAAGACATGTCTTAATTTACTGGGTTGTTATAAATTATCTTTCAGAACAATACACCAATTCAAATGAAAAAAGAGTTTTGCAGTTCACATGATTGTAAAAAGTAAGTTTTTCTGATTGTAATAAAGCAGAGACTTCCTCTCACGGGTTTCTCGCCAACTTCAATTTCAGATATTGTCTGGACAACAGAAGAGCCTTAGAGAGAGATTTGGGATACGCTGAACTTCAGACTCGTCTTATTCGCTATGAAACTCAGACTACTTGCACCAAAGAGTGCTGCCCTGTGCCAGTTGTCTTGAGTCCTCTCCCATCTCCCGCAGTCTTGTCAGAGCCTGGAAGTGTCCCTGATGGAGAGTCTTTACAAAGCGAATTCAAAACAGAGACATCAAGGCTAAAACGCAGATCAAAAGACTTGGATTGCTTTTATCCCAAGAAAAGGTAATGCACTGAATAAAATGAATCTTTAGCATGAAATATTTCAGCTGCCTCTTGTGAACTGCATCTTTTCTTTCATCTCGAAATGTTTTAGTGAAGCTATCTAGACAAATGTTCTAGTTGTTTAATCCTCTTCTGCGGGTTCTTTTTTTTTCTCAAGTGTGACCTCTCGTTGATAGCATTAGATTAATCAAAAACTGTGTGGCACAGGCACCTTTTATTTAAGAGATCTGGGGTTGTATTTCGCAGAGTCTCAAGTGCCTTTGAAAAGACGACAGATAGCCTCATCTAGGACTGAAACTGTCAGTGCTGCTGCGGTACAAATAAACAAGTAGAGGTTTAGAAAGCCAAGTACTGTACAAACAGAATAATTGAATTGCTAATCCAAAGGACTGCTGGCATAAGATGACCTACCAAAATTCAATCTTATTGTCAGCCTTGTTTATTAAAGTCTTTTCTGGAAGTTTGGTTTTTAAGATTTTCCTTTGTACCTTGTCCTCACTCTGAAAATGCAAAGTCTTTATGTCAATGAAAAATAACTGCTCTGTAACACTATTTCTGAATTCACTTTTTACTGTAATACTCCACTTCTTCCTTCTTTCCAGTCTGATATCCTCTGCTGTCTAATCACACCAAGCCTTTAACAGAGATATGGTTTTAGGAACATTCGTATTTTTTGCAGCTTACTCTGAATAGTTCAAAAAGAAGATGGGATTGTATCTAACACTTCATGAATTAGAGTATTGGAATAACTAGTGCTTTTACAGTTGAAGGATCAAGGATTACGATGTTCCCAGGGAACTATAATGCCCAATTTCCCGTAGTTAAAGATGAGTTCTGACATTCCTGTAGAGCCAAAAGAAATAAGGTAGTTTCAAGAAGTTTTCTTAACCTAAGACTGGAGGCCAGCAAACACTGTTCTTCCTGGCTGTCTAGATGAAGGGTCCATATGCAAAACTATCCCTTCTTCCAAAGGGTTTTATTTTCTTTGTTATCTGTTTTCTTCAGTTTGTTTCTGGAGTTTTTTAATCAAAGATGTAATGGATCTGTGTATCAGAGACCAATCCAGTCAGCAGAGTGTTCTAATACAAAAAATGTTACATAATAGAATCCTGTGTTTTTGTCTGCTCTTTTCAGATGCTGTTTGCAAGAATGCACGCTTATTTCTTTTAAGCAGCAGCCTCTACAGTGGAAACAATGGCACCAAAAGAGTCAGTAAAAAATCTGAAAGTTGTTTTTATCTCTTTTTTTTGTTTGTTTTACTTCCTTCTAGGCTAACCAAATCTGAGAGTACAGATTCCCTCCTCTCTCAGGCCAGCGGAAGCAGCGGGAGTCACTGTGCGGCTGCGGGAACGAGGAGGTGCTCTGAAAGGTCAGCTGCTGTAGCTGTGGTGCCACTGAAACAGCCTGGCCAACCCCACAAAGTGACCACTAAGGCTGGCTCAGCCAGTCGTGTAAATGCTGCCCAACCTGAGACCTCAAAGCCAGTGAAGGAATCGAGATCCCAGAAGCATACAAGGGTAAGGTCTATGTTTTTCGCTTAGTGAAGAAGCATCTTGCTTAAATTCTTTCCGTGGGACTTGAATTTTACATTTTTTAACTCAAAGTGAACTGTCTTAATCTCTCTTTGTTACTAAATTTCATTCTGTTCATTTGCATAAGTGAATCCTGAAGGCACTGAGGAGAGTGCTGCAGAAGCAAGGAATGAAAAAGTATGTAAAGAAGTATTTTATCATGCCTAGGGAATTAAGGCTGAGAGAGATAACAAATAGGAATAAAAAAGGTGGGAATGAATATCAATGGAGTTATGAAATGTAGAAGATTAATATAAAACCTAAAGGCACCAGAGGAAATACCTGTGCTGGAAGGGTCGAAGCCATTGTGGAAGAACAGACTGTTCTGAGAATAAAAAGATATTCCAATAGTTGTACAAGTCCTTTAATTGAGATAACATTTAAATATTTTGGTGCAATAATGTTTACTTGATAGCTGTATATATCAGGAATGCCATTTTTAAAATACAGTACACAAAACTGTTTCTGGTGTGATACTAACTTTAAATTAATCTCAGGGTACAGAGGACACTGCAAGAATGTTGATATACTGTCAGTGGCAAGTTGAGATTGCCCAAGTAAGCATAAATTGGTGTGACTCATTCAGACCTACAGTAAAGTTTAAACATCTCTGTTACAAAAAATGTCAGAGCAAATTTTCCAATATTACTTTAGTGTTTGATTTAGATTTTTTTTTTTTTTTGTTGAATATGGATGCATCAAGAAAAGAAATATCAATATAACAAAAAGTTATCTGTTTATATGTATTATTTTGGAGGAAAAAAACCCCAAGCCAGTATTGATTTCTGTCTTCCAAGCTCCATGTGAATATTTAATGATCCTTGACATGTAAGCACTTCCTTAATTTTTTAGGTTAAGGGAATGGAAATAGATTGTTAAATAACTGCTCAGATTTGGTCAGTGGGTTGATGGCATTGGGGCTATCGATTAAAGAAAGAGGCAAGAAAAAAGATCAGGTTTTCTATTTTGGGGGTTTTTTTACTTCCATTGGACAATTTTTCTTGTCAGTAATTGGGATGAACTTCTGAGTGTGTTTCTACTGTTTCCAAGATGCTGAAGGAGGTGGTTGCTAAGACTCTTCAGAAACATGGAATTGCAGAGGATCACAAGTGCTTTGCATCGTGCAGCCAGCGCCTGTTTGAGATATCAAAGTTCTACTTAAAGGTAACTGGAAGACATGCTCTTACAGTTCTTTGTTCCTAGTTAAGTAAGTCTGTTCCTGAATAAAACTTGAGATAGACTGTGGGATATTCACACTTGATTAAGACAATATTTCCCAATTGTTAGTACTGTGTAGAATGTATGGATAAATCTTTAGACTTGTTGCCCAATGCAGAACATAGTTTTACCGTATATTTTGGTGGTGTCTTATTTGTTTTTAAACCTTATAAAGCAGTACTCTTTTATGTGAGGTAACACCTTAAAGCATGGCTCTGTTTGGTCAGGTCATACTTTACTGCTTCCTTAGCTCTGACAGCTCAGCTTCTCCCTTGTTCTAAGGCTGTTGGCTCAATAAGTAGCCTACAGAACTGACTCAGGAATTATAGTTCCCTGACATGCTCACAGAAGTCATTGTAAATGCACAGCTATCTAACACATACTGCCTGGGCAGCATCCTGTAGAATTGCATCAACCTCATTTTTAGAAAGAGATGAGAACTCTTTCCACAATATGTGAGACTTTGTGAGTCAATGCTTAAGCCATGTTACTTGGTCTGGGCACAAAATCAAGTTAAATTACAGTATGGGGTGTTTAAAAGCTATTGCTCACAAGCTGAGCTGCTGTTCCTGCTCATTTGCATGTGTTTAGCACATGTCTACGGGTGAGCTAAGTTTAGACAACTTCAGTAGAGGTGATTTAAGCTAAATAAAGTTGCAGTTAAACAGGGCTGATTGCTTACATGGACAGTTGGAACATCTTGCTGATAAGCACCAACTTCTTAAATAATTGGAACACATTTCACAATTTGGAACACAGTTGCACAGTCATTCTGTGAGTGCTCCCAGGATCTTACTGAAATATGCCCTGATGGAAGATCTCCTAATCCAAAAGGGCTGCATGTAGGGATGAGTGAGTAGGGCAGATCAGATGAGTTCATGGTTCCATTCCAGGTAGAAGAGCAAAAGGAAGAATACTGCAGTGATCCTGTCCTTTGGAAAGCTGATCTAGAGAGGTGTCACAAGATTTGTTCTCCTGAACGGTGTTGCAGCTCCAGGTCTTTGGAGCCCTTTCTTTGAATCTTTTTGTGTGCTGCATATTTCAGAAGCATGATATCAGAGGTATTATTTTCCTTGGGACACAAGTAATAAATGAATTTTCTTCCTCTTTAGGAGAAGTTTTTTTCTTGCTTTGTTTAAAAGAGTAGATGAGGTTGGACTAATTAATTGGACTGCAAAACAGACCAGCCATTCTAGGTTTTTCCTTTCTTGCACTGATTTTCTTTGCAGATGTCCTCTTATCTGTTCTTTGCCAGAACTCTGTATGGCAATCTAAGCTCACAGCTGATTTCTGTGTTTATACAGAAATAAGATTTCAATCAAAACTGTCAGAACTTTGGATATCATTTAGGAAAAAAAATTCTGGAAATGGGCAGAAGGTTAGGAAGACTCACACACTTGAGTACTAGGGTTGGACTTCTGTAAGGAAAGCTGCAACCCACTGGAATAGATGTAAATTACTTCCTTTTATCATAAAAAAAAAGGCAAAGTCAAATAATTCTTCTGTTGCTCAGAAAGTGTAACACTGCCCTGGTTATTGGGGCTCTTGTAATCCAAATTAGAGTCACCATATGGGTGTGCTGATTCCTGTGGCTTTTTGTTTCATATCTAGGATCTTAAAACTTCTAGAGGACTTCTTGATGAAATGAAGAAAACAGCAAATAGCAATGCGAAACAGGTAAGACCATTTGTTTGTTTCTGTAACAAGCAAAGGCTAAATGTTGCTGTGGCAACTTGGTTGTAGGATGGTTTAGTCCACAGCTTTGGAGATGAAGAGAATACTTCAGTGAAGAACACTTTTCCTTGGCTGTGGGTCTTGTTTCACTCCTATTTCAAGGAAACTTCCTCTCAATCAGCAGTCCCATGGCAAAATTTCCAGTTGCATACATTCAGGATTTGGATGGTATTCTAGTTATAGCTGCCTATGTGATGTGCCACAGTGAGAAATGGAAATGAAGGCAATAAATGTTTCTACATCTCTGAAACAAAAAAATGAGAGACGAGGTTTTTCTTCATTAGAGGGAAGCCTGGATCATTAGGGAATTGTTCTTTTCTTGTGTTGAAGTAAATAACATTTCTTTTCAAAGGTTAGGAAGTAATAAGAGGGTCTATAAAAGGAAATAAACTTCTTAAAAGAAGCAATGACAATTAGTAGTTTTAAGCTTGGGAATAACTGTAAGCACATGGGATGAGTTTATTTGTGTAAAGTGGGACTTAAGTGGAACAGTAGCACAGAGTAAGTTACAGAAGTAAATACCCCTCCAGAAATTAAGTATCTGAAAAATATACTGAAAGGGACTCCGTGATTGAAAAGAAAAAAAAAAGTGTCATGCATAATTACAGGGCAGTTTTCAAAATCATAATTAAATGGAAGAATTTGAACTGGCATAGTTAAGTAATAAAACCCAAACTCTCGAGGAAAACTGCCAGATCCCCACAGAATTTATTCTACGAGAGCAGTATTGGCTGTGTTCTGTACTGTGCTCCCTTGTGAATTGCTTCCTACAGATGATAAGGTTTCAAAACCTGCATGGGTTGTGATGTTTGGTGTTGAACTGGGCTATTGTGCTGATATGCTGCTTCTCACCACCCTCCTTGTCTGGGGAGAAAACATGTAGTTTTATGTATGTTTGCTGTTTGCAAAGGAGGCATTAAAATTGGTGCTCTCCTAAGATGCTCACTGCTCCCTGTATTGGAGAATATTTTGAAATTACCTTATGAAAACTATAATTGCCAAGGACTAATCAGTGGTCTGAACAACTGTCCTGCTTGGAAAGCAGCGGTAACGAAGGTGGTAGATGCAGCAGTGCACAAATTGTCCTTTATTCTTTCTTCTGCTGTTTAGTGAATACCACACAGATGATGGTAAAGGTGGCGATAAAGAAAGAATTGATAAAATGTGTGAGATATTATTAAGTCACTTTTGAGACCGGGAGTTATGAAAATTGCTTGCTTTCTCATTTATTTGCCCAGGTGATTGAATGGGTTTTGGAGAAGAGTGGCAAGTAGAGGTACTGTGTGGATGCCATTCACACCTTCCTAGGAACTGCAGGGACAGAGCACTTCTGACTGTAAGAAAAGCACTGCACTGCCTAAGGCACACGCATACAGATCTGCACACTGGTGCTCAGTGTAATTGTATAGACTCATTCTTCAAGCACAGTAGCAAGATTTGAAACTTTTTATACTGGAAGTTTTAATTATTTTTTTTTTTTTAATTCAAATGAAAAAAGGTTTTATTTTATATGCATATTTATTATGTTTGTTAAAAGGAATATAGCTTAACTTCGTTTGATAAAGCTTTGTATGTTTTTCAACCAGTATATATGTTTTTTATGTGAATAAAAACCCCAACAGATTTAATTTTGATAACAGCTTCTTTGTTTTACCTTTTTGTGTGAAGACGTCCACTCTATTTATTACAGCTCACTGTTGTATAAACAGCTGTTTACAGCATTGTCCATTAACATTTCATACACTAATTAAGAGCAGTTTCTATTCTGCAGGTGAAAGCAAACGTAATTAGAATTCGAGTCACAATTATCTCTGTGTTGTAGTATAAGGAAAAAAAGAATGTCTTTTGAAACTTGATGTAAGGTCCCATTAAAGAAAGGATCGATCACTTTACAAGCTGAATTTCTGGTGTAAGTTCCTGCATGCTCTTTGTAACACTCCTTAGAAAAAAAATCTTGAGAGGTCTGAGATTTCATGTCCTGGAGGAGGAGAAGATCAAAGAGATAGCAGTAATGATGATGGTGAGAGCTGGGAAAGAGCTGGCAAGCTGTGCTGAAATGTGATGGAAAGAAGAATTTCTACCTGTTGCATGTGTTTCAAGTACAATAAAAGACTAAATTCAGCCTCAGTTTGCTGAAGTCTCAGGCCTGTACCTGGCTTGTCCTAATGTAATTGTTCAAGTTAGTATTATTTTGAGATGAGGAGTTCTTACCAAAACAAACAGATTTTACAGCTTTCAGTGTAAGGATTTCCTATTCATCATATAAACTAATATGACCGATAGAGAAGCAGTGCTATTGTTTGCTATATTCCCCTGGCCCGAAAATGGATTAAGCAATATAAATATAAATGAAATCTAATGTTAGGAAAAAGTAAATGAATAAACCATGTGGAGGTTAACTTCATACTGGAAAATCTACGCATTCTCTAAAAAGCCTTCCTGATTTTGTGGCATTATTCTTTGCTTAATTCTATTTCATGTAAAACTAAGCCTCAAGGAGGTTTTTCATGTCTAACAAGATTTTGTGTGTAACTCTTCTCTTTGTCTCTCTGTTTACTGTTCTCCTGAACTCTACAAGACCTTTTCCAAGGGGTGTGTACTTGGTTTAACTGCACCCTGAGCTGCAATAGGAGAGCTTTGTAGTTGTTCTGCTGTGACAGAGGGCCCTAGTGAGTACCATGTGCATCTTAGCCCAGGCCAAATGTAACTACTTAAGAAACAGATTTCATTTGTCTGCAGAATGCCACACATCCACAGCATCCTGGTGAAACAGAAATGCAATGAAGAGAGATACTTACATAATGATTTGATAAGTGCATGCATGAAATTGCTCCAGTGTAATGATTACTGTGTATGGCTCACATTTCTTTGCATTCAACCCAGAAAACAAGAAATTAATCAAGACATTAATCTTCCTTAACATCTTCTAGTGAATAAAGGAAGTCCTGACTTCCAAATAGAGAAAAACTGTAACTTATAGCTTTATCTCTTCAGCCTGAATGCTGATACTTTTGTCTGAATACTAAAGCAAGCCATTGAAAGTTGTATTTTCTACTTGAGAGGTTTATATATGTGTAATTACAAAAACTTTGTAGTTAATAAATTATACCTAAGTTGATAAGCAAAAGTACAGGAACTACATTTCATAAAATCCTTAAGGCTAGCTGCCATAAGCAAAGAAAACACCTTTCAGAAAAGTAGTTAATACTCCTGAATTGGTTTTATTCTTCTTCATATAGAACCTGATGGTTATTGCTTTAATTAATTTTGCAAACTCAGAGGCTGGCTTGAAATCATAAGCAGGAAAGCAGTTAGGGAAACATAAGCATTTTGATGTATTGTTTGTTTGCATGATTCCCAGTCCTGACCTAATACACTGCTGCCCATGTCTCACTTGCTCTTTATCTTGGTGTTTTTTTAGGGTGAGTGGTAGCTGGTTTATTATTGTGGCTTTAGTAACACTGTGCCACTGTATATCACAGCTTTATCACAATGCTGTGATAACTGTCCCTGTCCAAGCACTTAAACTACAAAAAACATGCAAAATAATTTGACCTGATCTATTGTAGCAGCACTAAACCAAATTATCTTACCTCTGCTGTAGTTCAAAAAGCCCACACCAAGAGTTCCCACTCAGCTATGTGTTGCAATTTATGCGATGCAGAACAGAACATCCCCTTTTGCCTCTGAACTTCTGATTATTTTCTTGTTTGGGGCTGCTGAACCCAAAATCCAGTTTGCCCTGCGCATCCTCTGGGTGCTTGCTTTCATGTTTTTGCAAATCAGGATGCAAGTCATATTCACCAGTGCACATTTGTAGTTTACCCATAATCCATCCATACTATAGAATAAGCACATAACATAATGTAGTGTAATATAAAAACATTATGTATTATAAACATATAATCCATTTTATGTGCTTATATTACTCACAGGATTGGGGTAAGACGGCACTGGTGTGGTTGCAATTCCTTGGTGATACAACTGCTTGTAGTATTACAGCATTCGCATGATGAATATCACTGGGCTACCACAGAACTTAGCTTGGATACATATGCTTGTCCAAATTCACTGAATTCCTCTTCCAAATTCACGTTCTCCCTTGGGATTTGTCTTCTAAATTTGTTTTTTAATGCCTCCCATTATTTACATAAGCACAGAAATTCTGAGGGAAAAAAGCTAATCCCTTGTGGGAGAAAGGTCATCACCTTTGTTAAAATGTTTTCCCCCTCATTTTTGCCCTGGTTGATCTAGGGGTCCATGTATATCAAGCGGGCTCAGTTTCTCAAAACTTTGCTAGCATATTATTAATATCTGCTCTTTAAAATCAAAGTCATCACTGAATTCAAAAGTGTCCATTTTAGATACAATTCTCAATTACTTTATAGTAATAATATACTCAGTAATAGTGTGTATATATTATTATGGAATATGTATGTATATATATACACACTGTATTAATGGTCTCTCTATATAGTAAACAGCCTCAGTAAACATCAAGTTATAAACCTGCCAGTTTGACTTCTATTAAAAATGAGATAAATTTAGAAATCAGTGACAGTCTAATGATCTGGAGCACATAATTTGTTTAGGCTCCAATTTTGCTTCCACTGAAGAAGAAGAAACTCCCAATTAACTTTTAAACATGGGTAAGAGGACACTGAGAACTCTTCCAAATGGAATCAGATCAAGCTTGGTTGAGGTTGAGCAGCTGTGCTTCCAAATGCAAAGAGCTGGATGAAGTGTGCTCCCATGTCCTGTGGGAAGAAGGAATACTAACCTTCTGCAGAGAGAAAACACTTGTTTCGTTATTTGCAGAAGACCAATTCTAATGGTGTTCATGGTAGTGATTTACTTGGTAGCACATGAAGAGTTGTGTTCTGATTTATAAAGTACCTTAAATAAGAAGCTAGTTCCATTTGAAGAGCAGGACTGTTAGGAAACACCCATATGCTTCCCTGAACACAATCAGATCAGCTTTATTTTCCTTTTTTTAACAAACACTTTATATCACATTTTTTTCCAATGACATTTATGTTCCAGTATGTATCCAGATCTTTCTAATGGTGAAGCTGTTATACAAACTTTCTGATCCGACTGTTCAATTTACAGTCAGTATTTTGTGAAAAGAGTGAGACTCTGGAATATTCCTTTTTTGGATTTCCATGAGGCTGGTCTGTTATACCTCAGGTCAGACTGAAAGAACAGGCCTAAATTTCCAGTTAGGTTTTCTATTTGGGCCACTAAATTAAGAATTAAAGCCAAAGGGAAGGAAAACATCTTTTTTTCTATAACTGTTCATAAGAGAAACAAGGCACATGCTGACCTCAGTCCTTGAATGCAGAAGCTTGAGCAGAAATTTCCTTTTTTTTTTCTGACTTCTGTAACTGCCTAGTGCAGTATAAGCAACAGAGAAAGCACTGCAACTTCAGCAGAGGAGTCTGAATGACCTGTCCTGGAACATCCCTGTGAGCTTTCAGGGGTTTTTTTTAATTTTAAATTTTTAAAAGTCATTCCATCAATGCAATGAACAGTTCTCTCAAGTAACGGAACTCTTAACAAAAGAACTGAAGTTTAAATGTATTTTTCCCCAGCCCAAAACCTAAGAACAGCCTTCCAAATAGTTTGTCTGGGTACAAAGTAAGCTCACCTCACAAAAATCCAATAAATGACTTTATTAAATATATTCTTTTCCTCTAAAATATAAATATTCACTATACTCTTATAAATGTGGAGTAGGTCCATATTTAATTTGTCTATCCCATCCAAATATGAATCAGTTCAAAATCTGAAAATGAAGAAATAGCATCTGTAATTATCATTTATTTTTTTCTATAAATATATATATGAATCTTCTTTGCAAACTGCTTCGTTATTCACTTAGACTTCATATAGTACTGAGCACCTTAGATTACATCATTTTGTGTCATTTAATTGTTGGTACTAATATAGGAATTTGTAATATTTACAATGCACATACGTGTTAAGGATAACATTCCAGTGATTTTTAAGTGTTAAAGGAGTAAGGAAATAGTGCAGTATAGTTTACAGATGTATTTAACCTACCCCACAGAATGCAAGTTTTCACTCTAACCTCTGGAACTTTCAAAGGAGCCCACGTCCAAATTTTTAAGTCATACTTTGGAACAGTGATCAAAGTGTTCTGAATCGCTTTTTAGAACGTTCACTGTTTTAAAACGGACACAACTGTGGTAACAGTTTATTTGATCATGAGACGTGAGTTCCTGCCCAAGGACCGTCTCCCCGCGTACCGACTGCTCTCAGCTTCAAAGGTGCGCTTCTAGAAGCCTCCAAGCCAAAGGAGGCCCAAGGAACTGCCCACAGAAAGCTGTGTGAATGGCAGTGGTCACTAAATGAGAAATGTCCATCTGGAAATTACTGGTGAGTTATGTAACATGTTACCTCCTACCTTGTGAATTTACATGAGGAATTACTTTCTAAGTGCACGTACCGTGACAGTAAGAACAAAGTTCACAGTGAGGTGAATCCCCTCCCCGGTGTGCTTGTGAGTGGTGAGAGGTGCTGGCAGAGGGGCTGCTCTTCCAAAGGGCCTTTTAGCTGTTCTTCAATTACTGTTTTCTGTATTTACGAATTCAGCCTATCATCCTAATTTTTTAATTAGTTTTGATGATTAAGATACCTATGGAAACCACAATGAACTAATTCTTATGCTGTGAATAAACAGCATGACTTACACTTAACCCTCAAACTTAGCTTAAACACAACATGGAGCCAAACTGTGTTTCTAATTTTCCTCTTTGCCAGCCAAGTGATGCCAAGTTGAAATTTATGTGCTTTCTCAGGAATACAATAAATGTTGTAATATGACAACTGAACGCCCACAAACTTTGGATTTATTACTTCCTGTAGATGTCCTTCAAAGTGTGAATTTAGGGCAAAACTGTAAAAGCAGAGAAAACCCCACCTCTGTGTGAAGCAGTTAGGTTTACAAAGGAAGTGCACACATGTTAAGTGCCATCCCTGTTCTGCTTCTTCCTGTTCCTGTTACTCTCAGGTGCAAGCTGTGTGTGCATCATCTCTGATGATGAAGGTCAGTGTTCCTGCCTGTTTTGTGCTGCCCAGGGTAACTGAACAAGGCTCAAACTCAGTGAATTGCATGCTTTGACTTGAAGCAGTAAGTTGTGGTGCAAAACAGGAGCTAGTAAGTCAGGAATATGAAGGTGAACATCTTACGTTTCACCAGCAAGAAATCTGGACTTGCCAATCGTGCCCACAGGAGCAGTTCCATGTTAAGGAGTGCAGCTCATGTTCCTGCCCTGGTGCGTTTTTCCTCACTGTTGTGGAGCTGCTTGAATAACTTTTCTGAAAACTCTCATAAAATCAAGTCCATTTGTTCTTCTATGAACACCACACCACCAGCCTCGTCTGAGCAGAAGAGGTGATGCAGCACGGGCACGACAGGAAGCTTAGCATGGCCTTCTTCTGGAAAACTGCCATGGAAATACACTGGCAGCAGCTTCCATCACGCTTCAGCATTGGATTCAGGTACCTTTTACCTGGGCTGGGGATCACAGGTAACTGAAACTCATGAAGCTATCCTGGGAAGTCACTATAAAAATGCATCCTTAACGTTCATTAATACAGGACAGTCCTACCTGGCCCCCCTGACAGGTGGCTCTCAATACATCCTAGAGCTGGTCTTACTTTGGCTCCATTGCTAGGAATGTACATGTAGCACATCTTTATTGTTTATTTTGAAACTCCCCTTGGCAGGGGCCCTCCAGCTGTTCCCTGACCACAGCTGTATTGCTTCAGAGAGTCCAGCCAAAGGTGTGTATCTGAATGCTCTGCTGGGCATTCACACAACAGGTTTTGACAGAGCTCCAAAAGAAAAATCTTCTGTAAGTGGTGCACAGGTTACAGCCAAAAGAATCTTTTACTTTTGGGTGGTGGGAAAATCTTGTTTGGAGAACTTCTCCTTAGCCAATCTTGAGCGTGCATAACAGCCAACATGCTCTTGTCTGCTTAGCCCTTTACTTATTCTATATAAACAAGTACATTGAAATAGGCACAATTTATGATTCTGAAACATTTACATGTATGGTACTACACACTTTTACGGTCTCATATGGGATTTTAAAATCTCATTATTTACAATGAAATCCCCCATCTTCCTTGTCATGCCATCTCTTTAGCTGATCAAAATGAAACCTGGGCCTTGGAAGACTGCAGAAATGACCAAGGCCCAGTCCTGAACCCCAGGCTGGTGTCTGCTGCTAGCTGGGACGGGTTCCTGCTGTTGACTGCACTTCAGATGAGCATGGTTGCTCCATCTCTCTTTGAAGAAACTGATGGATCCCACTTACGCCACCAAGCCCAGTCTCGTTATCTTTGCTGACAGAAAGGAATGAATGATGAAAACAATTGGTTTTGGACAGGAATGGAGGTCCAGTTGCTGAAAGCACAGAAAACAAAAAATCAAGTTGTGAATTACTAGATTACAGCTCAAAGAAGGAATCATTTATGAAGTACTTGATGAACTGCTGTCTGGTATTTTGAACAGGCTTCTATTAATAACAACCCTTCTCTACAACATATTGCTTTTCTTTTGCATACAGCTGCAAATATTTAGGTTATTGAAAGTAAGTAATAAGCATCTTGAGAGCAGATGAGATCCTGGTGCGTCTGGCCTTGCATCCACCTGGGTGAGCAGCAGAAAACTGAGTCATATGCTGCAAGCAGTTTTTCAAGAGGCTCAATCCCTCCTGTCTTTTCAGGCTCTGTTTCTGCCAGGGATGGTGGGGGGACTGCACTGTCTGATTTTTTTAAGTGTGCATCTGCTGTTGTTCACAGCTGAAACACCTTCAGTTGGTGCTGCAGAGTTGGTCCGCTGTTCTCACAGCCAGCAGTGACACTGTACTGAGTCTTTTTTTTTCCCCACAGTCCTGGTTCAGATGATCTCACCACACTCCTGCTAAGCAGGACAGGCTTGTCAGCGTGGACAGCACGTTCAACAACAGGGTCACATAGAAAGAAAACAAATTTGCCTTTCCACCTGTCATGTATCAACTTCACTGAGAGCTCGTAACAAACTCCCTTCTGAAAGCCTGACAATAAGCAGTTTGCAAAGCTATGTGTTAACGAGAATTATGTGAAGAGTTAAGTAAGATCTCATTCTTAAGTTCTTTGACTCTTGATAATTTAAAAAGTGAAGTGGATACATACAAAAATTCTAGTATCTGGCTTTTTAGAGGTACAATTTGTTCCTGAATGTGACAAATCTTTCATCACTCTTTACATGGTTTTATGATTTTAACTGTCTTTTTAGTTCATCTCCTATAACCAGATTGTTATGCTGTACCAGAAAGCACAGCATCTAAATACTGGTACGGGAACCTGGCACTGGCCAACTGTTAGAACAGAACAGAACAGAATAAAGTATTTCAGTTGGAAGGGACTTACAATGATCATTAGTGCTTCTCCACCCCCAGAGCCTTTAGGACCACCAAGGGGTGGTAACATGCATTCCTTTTCTAAATGTAGTACTTACAATTTCTCCATCTTTTCCTCCAAAGTCTAAATAAAGCATCCTTATCCCATCATCTGAAGACATTTTCAGTTTTTCGAAGGGGTACTGTGCAATTTTCTTGGAGAAGGCACCATCTTGTGGTTCAGTTGTAAGAGAGAATCCATGTTCGTAATGGATGGTCAGGCGGCACTCCTGGCTTTTGTATGTGCAAGCTGCACAAGAAATCAAAATTTAGTCTGTAACGTTCCTAAAAGCACCAAATTCCATTTGGCTGCAGATACCTGCATCTGGCATTTGATCTCAATGCTATCTTGTGGAAAACTAACCTTTCCTGAAACTGGGCTAACCATGCTCTAACTGTCAACCTCTAACTATCAACCTGCAGATTTGGAAAAACAACAGAAATCCTGTTGTGCAAGGTCCAAGCACAGTTATGGTGTAAACACAACAGACTAAAACTGTGCTCAGCAGTAGCAGGACTGATGTCATCCTTTCAGTTACTCACTTCATTCTTCACGTTGCAGCAAACATCTACCTGCTGACAAAAAACCAACCCACTGAAATTTAAAAAGGCTTGGACTGGTGTTTCCTCCCTCCAAACCTTGACAAAGTCACAGCTACTCTTCTTCTTGTGCCTGACAGACACAGCCGAAATCAATCAATGCGGCGCACAATGCATGAGAAAATTAGAAGCTGTAAAGGGTTTCCCTGAAGTATTTTGGCAAAGATGAAGGCACTCCTGAGTCCTCATTAGTGTCATGGTAATTGAAAAAGGGCCCAGATAACTGTATATAATAGCTACTGCAGCAGAAAGCCTGCATCTTCCTCTCAGCTCACAAACGGAGGCCATGATCCAAACTAAAAAAACAAAGAGTTTTGGTGTTCACCTCCAAAATTCTCTATTCCATCACTTTCCTGTGAACAATTCTGCCAAGGAGGGTCATTGGCACTGAGAAGAAAGCACTGTGATAAAAGAAAGGGCTGATGGTCTCCATCTGCTTTTGGAAAGAACATCATCCATGTCAGTGTGCTGAGGAGACAGACGTGTTCCCCTGAGCACTCTGGTTGGTTTCCACACCAGGGGCCCTCCCAAATCAGCCCGAGCTCCCTGTGAGGCACAGGGCCGGGCAGCCCACAGGCAGGAATCCATGTGCTCAGCAGCACGTGGCTGTACCTGATGCTTCAAGAAACCAGAACTGCCCCCTATCGTGGGTGGATTTGTGCTTTGGCTCCTGCTCTCACATTTTTAGGCAATGACTGGAGATAATGTTCAACATTAACAGCCCTGCCAACTGCAGGGAAAGGACTGCAAATCCTGGGGGCACTCAGGAGAAAGGCACAGCCTCAAAGCCACAGAGCCACCCCAGGCCAGCAGATACCTGGCCAGACAGGGCATTGCTCTGGAGCATCTGCAGCTGATTACTTTTATTCCAGTCGATTTTGCATGTACAGAAGTGCTGAGAAATGATGTTCAGAGAGGGAAATGACTACCCATCAAAATGTGGCTATTGGACTGGTTTGTAATTTATTTTTTTTTTACCGAAGTGTGCAGAGCTGGGTGAATAAATGACCAATTCACACTTGTGAATGTGCCAATCCTCCTCTGCCTTTTCCCTCTGCCTCTTCCCTCTGCAGAACTCCTGCCTGGCTTGCAGGAGTCTCCTGAATCTCAGAAAAATGCTCTTTTTTGTGGTTTCTAGACAAACCTCTGACCACCACTCCTCCATGACATGAAAGGCTACATGGCTGACTACAGGCTTTTGTCTAAAACAACATGCTGAAAACTAAACCAGAAGCCAGCACCATAGTGACTGGCCACAGGTACCACACCAGCTGGGACTGGCTCAGAAACCAAGGGGACAGAATTTTAAACACACAGAACCCTAAACATGCACATTTTTAAACGACTCACGTCAAGCAGAAGGAGGCCCGACTGCCACGAGTGTCACGAGAAGGGCGTGGGGGCGGCGCTGCAGGTGCTACTCACATGTGGTGATTTCCGTGATGAGCTCTGCAGAATTGTGGCAGCCCTGCACCACACTCCTCGTCCACAGTGACAGGTCTCGACTGGTCTCCGTCCTGAACAGATGGGTTTCAATCCCTTGCCTTGTGCCGGTACGGGTTGCAAAAGACAAATCCATCCCTGACTGTGGTGAGCCTTTTCCTGGGCCAGAATGAACCAACCTGCAATTGGATTTAATACACATCAGGGAATTCCAACAACGACACAGAGCACTGCCCCAAAATCCCCACCTGAACACAGCTCTGCTCTGCACATTCCTAAATGCACATGATTGGGAGCATGGGAACTCACATCTCCTCCGTATTCACTCAGAAGAGTGAAGGTCCAAGACAGTGAGTACAGAAGCACCTGGACATGCAGGTGATGACATGGATGTCCCAAAATTTCCTAATGAATTGTACAAAGCACCCCTTTGGACGAGGAACCGAGAGAAATCACTGACTGGTCTGTGATGATGGGAGTTTGGTCCACAGATACAAGTGCTCACTCAGATGAGGCAGCTGAATCCATCTTTCACTGTAAAGCAACATTTGCCCTAAACCTTAAACATCTGCAGACAAACTCAGTGATAAATACTGTTGGATAAAACACGGTATGTGTATGCATATGTAAAATATGGAGATGCCAAGTACTGTCTTGTACTTACTTTTCCCATAAGAAACCTGTAAAATGCAAAATGCTACAGCTACTTGTAATCTGAAATTCTCTCACATTTGTCTGCAATTAACATTTTTTTGCCCTGCTGATCTCCTGTGACCAGGAAAGGTTTGTTCATCCGGGCAAATACAGATCACACAGAATAGTTTTGAGTGAGAAAATCAATACCTCATAATTATTAATTTCTCTTTAAGACTGTCCTTTTGTGTTGTTTTTTTTTTTTCCCTCAGAAGCGTGGACAGTCAATATAGAATTCACTCAGAGACACAACACTGATTCTTCCAAAAAGAATAATACAGAGGAGCTCATCACTTTGAGATTCAGAGACTAACCCTCTGAGACAATCACAAAATGAAATTCTTCTGAAAAGCTTTTTTCTCTCGTGTCTCCTGTTTTCCTTTCTATAGGCAAACAATATACTTCATATGACACTATAAAGTATGTAACATGGTAGTAGAACACTCGTGCTGAAGGATAAAACATTAGTTTATACTAATTATCTACTGAATGCTAATTTACCCCCAAATTACTGTTTTGTGTCTACAAGAATAGTTGCCTGTTAGCTGACACTGTAGGAGTAGGCCATCAAACAGGGATGTTTTAATAGTAAAAAAAAAAGCAGAAAGGAAAGAACAAGCAAAGCACAACTTTAGCTTTTCAGTTGCTGAAACACTAATCACAGGGTATCTGAAATTGTCCCCGGTTCCCTGACGGTCTGTGCTGGCATTTGGGATGCACACGGTGCCATACCCTGCTGGAGGGCTTGCAAGATACGTTCGTGCTCAGGTTCATGGAAAACTTTCTTTGGATTTTGAGCATCCCCCCTGATTTTATGGTCCCAGGAGCTCCTGGGAAGAGAAATGCAGAGTATCCTGGTCAGAGCTGCCCTGCCCTCTGTCTGGGCAGGCTGGCAGGGCTGTTTTCTCCCTAGAAGGGCTGAGTTAATGCCCCACTCAGCTTTGATAATCAGGGCCTCCCTAAGTGCACTCTGGGCAGATTTTGCAGTCAGGGAGTGAGTCACAAGTAAACAACCCAAGAACTTGAATTCCCTTTCATTTGGTGTGAGAGGGTGCAAGCTCTGAGCAGAAGCTGCATCTTGATAATTAAGGCAGGAGCCAAGGAACTGAAATCTCTAGTGACATCTGCTTGCTTCCTGTCCCCAGCCAGTCAGCCAGCCACAGGCACGGCCACCACTTCCATGCTGCCTTCTGATACTGGGCTGTGGGAAAGCAGCCTGGAAAATCAAGTTTCTCATTAGAAATAAAACTATTCCAGTTTTTCCCTGGGTCATTCCTTCTCTTGCATGCAGTACTCATCTGCTAAAAACTGTTTCCTCATACTTACGACATGTAAGTATGTAAGACAAACAGATGATACCAATGTTTTATTTCCTCTAAAAACACACACCACCCCCATACTTCATGCTTTATCCATACCACTGGCATTGTAGGTTTTTCAGCACATGGACAGAATGAAGATGTACTTTACATATAAAGTATGTGGACACATCCAACATGAACATTTATTCTTGCCTGCCTTCTCTTACTATCCCCTCATTCACTATTAAAAATCGAGTCTCAGTATTTAAAAATCCTTTTCTATGATACAATTACAGACAGTGCTTTGGAAAGTCATGCACTTAAACATGAACGCGACAAACATGCAGGGGAACATTTGATAGTATTTATGTACCAGGTGTCAGTACTGATGTATCTGGGCACAGATCAAAGGATTCCCAAGCTTTAATAAAGTTGCATCCGGATGAGATGTTTCATTTACAGAGAAGATATTTTATCCTAAAGACCACAAAACTACCTTAAAAGGCAAAAAGTATCCTCAGAAACCTCACAGGCGGCTTCCCCTCGCCCCCGCCTCCCGTCACCGAGCACTGAGCGCTGCTCGCTGCTCCCGGCACAGCGAGAGCCGCGAGAGGGCAGGAGAAGGCTGGTCACGACCGAGTCTCCGCACACAGCGCAGGGAACTGGAGCCGCTGTGAATACCGCTCTTGCCACGCTCCAGGGAGCCAGGGAGACACTTCTAATCTTCGCTCATTTCTCCTTCTAATATTCTCTCATTTCTCCCTTGTCTCTCTACGTTCTGGGGGCCTTTTCAGCATTATTCGTTGCAAACGTGTGATAGCAAAGATGGATTGGGTCCAACATGAAGTGCTGGTGTAGGGTGAGATGCACTGGGACCTGCTTCTCATCCTAATGCTATGGAAAGAGCTTCAACAATGTACTGC
Source organism: Oxyruncus cristatus (assembly GCA_013399855.1). Taxonomy (NCBI): domain Eukaryota; kingdom Metazoa; phylum Chordata; class Aves; order Passeriformes; family Cotingidae; genus Oxyruncus; species Oxyruncus cristatus. The sequence continues at coordinate 1,529,415 of VXAY01006568.1, read as the reverse complement.
AACAGCCAATTCTAGAGGCCTCTTCAGAAAGGACAGTGAAACCAGCACTGACATTCAAAGGAAGCCTTCAGCTGCTCACTCACTCGAGAGATTTATCTCAAGAGACCATGCCACAAGTGCATTGACACTCATGCAGCTCTGCTGGTTAGAACACCACTATTACTGATCTTTCTTATGTCACCCCGCTTGGCATTTGAAACCTGCTCTGGAATGGCTTTGGAAACCTATGCACGTGTTCTCAAGTCATCTGCATGGAGGGAGCCACAACCACCCTCACTGCCTCAGGAAGACAAGCAGAGAACTTGCAGGGCACCTCATACACCTTCTTAGGGTTCTCAGGAAACCCAATGCTCTCTGCCTGTCCCTTTGCCCGCTTGCCCAGATAACTAATCAGTGCCCAAACTCCTTCCCCAACTTTTCATGTCATTAGCTATCAAACTGCTTTAATAATTTCTGGTTACAGATCTCAGCTGCACACAAAAGCTACTTACCTGATCTTTAATCAGAGCCCAACATGGACTGCACTATTTTCCCCTTTCATTTCATATCTGGCTATGATAGATAATGGAATTCGATTGCAAACATATAAGATGTAATTACTTAAGCCCCATTCCCATGCTAGAGGGAGGCACTGTTATTCAGGCATAAGGAAACACTGAAACAGAGATTATGACAAAAAGGTCCTTGGAGTCAGGGCTGTGTGCCAGCTTCTGTGCCTCCTGGTGCAGAGATTTAAAGGAACAACTTAAATCTGATCTCAGCTTTATTTGAGCTATTACTTATATTCCACACAAAGCTGGAAAAGACTGACTGGAAAATATTTTTAGGTCTTAATAGCATCCAGAGGTTGAAGGCAAACTTATCAACAAACAAAAAGGGCATGTTGAAATTCTGCTGTTAAAGGACTAAGAAGATTGTAATCCTTCTACCACTTTCCAATTTTCTCTGCTCATTATGTCTTGGGTAGATTAAGCATGACTCTGTACAGTATCTCGCACTGAAGTTTTCCAGTTTCAGCAGCTTTTCAAATATGCATTAGCTAAGCAAAAATGTTTTTCCAAGGACTCATAAAAATCTGAAAGATGGGAGCAGCCAAGATTACAACATGGACTCTGCAAACTTTCCAGGTGAAAAGTTCTAAATTGCATCTGATCAATGCACAGAGGGGATTAAAAAACTTGTCACAAGGCGGGTAATCACTGACCAAGAATGAACACAGCAGTCAATACCAAGAGCAAACCCTCTCTATTTTTTTGGTATAACTGTACTCAGTGTGTCAGGCCATAAAAGCAGGACCCTGCAGGGTTTTAATCAGAATCATCCAAAACAGTAGGTGTAATAATTTAGGGAATCTGTCCATTTATGTAATCCGCTCACCTTGAGGATTCATGTGTTTATATGTATTTATCACATTGTGACTCCAGCTTCTGTACAGCTGCTGTCTTTTTACCTGAGTGTTAAATTCACAGTGATATATTAGTAAGAGGTCCTTTTGTGTTGTCTGGAATGCTTCTCAGGAGGTCACTCAGCAAATCCCCCTTCACACAGCAGGGCTAACTGTACTGACACACTCCTGTGTCACCCATCCTTCAAAATCCCCCATGATGAGGACTGCACACCTTTCCTAAGGAATCTAATCCAGTACCTCACCCACATACCAAGTTTTTCCCCAGGACCTACTCTGAATCTCCCCTGCCACAAGTGCAGTCAACTATGTCCTGCTGTATCCAGGAGGGATGTAGAGAAGATGCTACCCGGTCCTACTTGTGTCTCATCTTCGTACTTGAAAACTATTGACATGTTTTCCGTGGACTTTGCTAGATTAAACAATTAAGGTTTCTTAAGAATTCCCCTACTGAAAGTGTTTCTGTATATTTGCATTGATTTCTTCATAGTTAACCTTCCACAGTTAACTGGCACCTTTTTGGAAGTGCAATGCCTCACATGAAGGTGGTGTGTCACCAGAGGCTTTACTCATGGTCTCTAGTTAGGTATGATTATTACATCTGCCCAACATGCAACACTTCTGCTATAACCCAAGACGATTGTCTTCATTATCCCATCTCAAAAACATAACACCTTAGATTTAAGCAGTCCAGGTGCTTCCTGGCAGATCAACTACTTTGTCACTCATATTCCACCCCAGAATGGTGCAGCTGATTATTCCCCAGCACTGAACTTTACACTTGGTCTTTCTGAACCGCATCCTGGTTTTCTTACAGACCATTTGCCCAGCCTGCAAAGACCCTTCATCAGCCTGACACGTGCTGTGCAACTTCTCATTCCCTCCATCCTGAAAGACCAATGTTTCTCACTCAGGCAGGTATCCCATCTTACAGAGAGATGACTATCCCCACCCAAGGCAATCTGGTCTGTTATCAAATGTGATCTCTCGAGGAAAAATGATAACTAACAGGCCCTCCAAGATGAGGACTTAAGATTGCTGGATGCAGTACATTGGAGGTCACCAATGATGGGGGCTGGCAAGACTCACCAAAGAGTCGTCTTAACACATGACAGCATGTGGGCAGGAAGGGACAGGATGCACTACAGGATCTCCAGTCACTTTAAGGAGGACTTGAGTCCGTATACAAATGAGACCCCGAAACAGTGGGGAGGAAGTGCATCATCTTCTGCTGGGGTGCTCTTGCTTCTCAAATTGTAAGGCTTAGTGACACACCTGGACACAGCTTTTAGCTCCAACACTACTCAGTTTTCACTGGGACTTGTCACCTGGAATTGTCAACATTCATCGCCACACCATGCAGCAGGCTGCAAGCTGCAAAGCTTGTGTCTCTTGCCTCATGTTACAGTAACAATGGGCAAGTCAGAAGCTGGATTCCCAGGAAGTCTGAAAACTCCATCACAAGTAGGTCGACTGGGACAAACAACCATCAGTGTAATTCACTGAGTTCCATTTTACTTTTTTAATATAATGACTAAGCAGCAACGCCTCAGTTCATTTGAGGAGACAACTAAGAGACAGAGAACAAAAATTAACTAATGAGAGTGTAGTGAGAGACTCACTGCTTCTGGCCATGTGCAACCAGCCGTTCGGAATGAGAACTCATTGAAAATGGTATAATAGAGGCCTGTAGCAAGGCCAAAACAATGGAACAAGAGCTCTTTCTCAAGCCCTTTGACTATACTGGCAGAGAAATGTGATTAAGATTCACATCAAGAAGCACAGACAGTTTCCACTGCATAAAGATGACCATGGAAAAGCTCTCTCTGAATTAAGTGTTGATGGATACCTTCAAAATAATGCAAATGGTTATTTCCAACCTCTATTCAAGAATGTGTCTTCCAAGCTTACCATTTTAGGCTAAAAAAAAGCCAGGAATTAATTTGTTAAAACAGGAACAGAAGCTGTGCTGAAAGTGTCTCCATTACATGAGCAACCCTCCAAAGCCCCATACTGGTGGTGCAGAACTGCCACACCAGCACATTCAATTTAGGGCCAATTTCACTTCGTTTCAGTCTGGAGGAGCAGCTAGAAATCAAAGTGCCTCTGCCAAGCCCTAAGGTCTGCACACTGAGATAGAAATCTCAGGAGATCAAGCTCTCGGCTTTTTCAGCACTCGTGCCTCTGTATCCAGGCCAAGTGGTCACATCCATAATCCTGGTGTGCTTCTGGCCGTCAGCCTCAGCCAGAACTTGAAATGGAGGAGAAGAGGGGAGTTAAGCTCAGCACATCGGCCCGTTGAAGAACCTGCTTCTCAAACCACAACATTTCAAGTGTGAAATGCAGCTGTGCACCAGCTCTACCTGTTCCTGGCCGACTGAGCTGTTCCCACTGCTCTTGAAGTGGTCATAATAAAAAGGCACAGGTACCTGGTGGCTAGCAGGGGGTAGGTATGCAGAGGGCTGAACCAAGCTTCCTTCATCCGGGGCATGCTCTCATATATTAAGAGGTCTTTCTCTGTCAAAACCACTAGCACTGGCTTCCAGCGCTTCTCATTGTCTCCTGGCACCTGAAAAAGAGAAAAGTCTCTGTGAAACAACAAGAAACAAAGCTACCATCATGCAAAGCCTGACCAAAGGAACATGTTGAGTCCTGGGTGAGAAAACGAACAAAACAGAGTTTGATTTATTTGGCTTTCTGACATCTTGCACATGGATTTATAACCAGATGCAGAAGAAGTGGAGTAAAGTGCAATGTCATCTGCTTCTCCCGTTAGCACTGCCATTTCCAGCCTTCCCTTACTATGGGTTACTTGATAAATGCAGTAGTGGAAGAACACTGAGGTGGAGCTGGCTGTTACTTAGCTGGGCTATGCATGAAAGGATGTTAAATGTATATTTATAATGTGCACCATTCATGTGTAGCTGGCACATTAATCTGAATGCTGGACATTGATGCCGCTGTTCATATTTTCATGAGTGAAAAAAAGCTGCAACATCATCACTACTAAAGAGTGACAAGAAGTAAAAACTAGTGGTTTGGGAGCAGATCTTTTTTCCTCAGCAGTTCATGTCTGCATTGCTTCTCCTTCTTTCATACCATTCTTCCAGTTTTACAAGTGCCTAGTTGTAAAGAGATCCAACCTAAACGTGGGGATGATCTCAAGCATTGACTCAGTGATGGATCTGCTCTGCATTTCAAACCCATCTGTCGAAGATGTCTAAAGACTGAGGCATCAGAGCCCTTTACTTGCTGCAGAATCCAGATGTGGAATTATATTTTGCAGGTTAGACGTGTGATAGATAGTCCACATGGCTGCACAATTACTGCTATGGGGATCAAGTATGGATCCTGGTTTCTACTTATTCTACTCTGTTAGCATAGAAGTATCTTAAAATAGATGAGAATATGAAAGGACCTTAGTTTCAAGTAAGAACGAAGCTCTTTCACAGACACATTAATCATTTTCCATTTGGTAAACATAAAGAAAAAGAAGCCCCAGCCCACAGTAACACAGCCATGCTTTCAAACCCAAACATCTTGGCTGGGTACTAAAGGGAATGAAAAAAATTCTGAGATTCAGCAGAGAATCTGGCTGTCTACATGATTCCTCCATTTAAACCTTCCCTGAGATACAGAAGCAGTTGTCTGTGCGGGTTTATGGTTGATGCCAGCCTACCTGCCATGGGCATGTCACTGAGCACATTGTTGGGTTGGAGAGACAGAGAAAAGGGATCAAAGTTTGGGCAGACTGGGAGTGGCACAGCCAGGAATGGTAGTTCAGATCCTTAAGTATGATGTGCTTTACATGATTTACTGATCTGGATTCAGACTGAGAATCACATTTGAAACAAGTATTTTATACAAAGACAGGGTCCCACAAATTTCTAAACGTTTAAGGGCTTTCAAGACCTAATAAGATAGCTTCATACCAGAACACCAATGCCCAAAGCAGATCTTAAACTAAGATTTTTATCCTGCATAATTTTCAAGATGTATTCCCTCTGAATGATGCTTTTCCAATAATCATATTCCTGTTTACAGTATTACTTGCCTATTGGCTGGTCACGAATCAACTTAAAGTCATCAACATAATTGAAATTGAAATCTCTTCAATTTCTTCAGAAGCCTCAATACTTATAATTTTCTTGTGGTGACAGTTTTTTAAAACACAACCTTTCATTTTTCAAATAGGGCTGAATAGAGAAGCCAAATAATTTACACACCTATTAAAACACTCCAGAAAGAATGCAAAATCCAGAGTTCTCAGAGCCCATGTACTATAGAAATATTCACATGAGCAAAAAGCATCCTTGGTTTCCTAATGCCATAGCTATTAACTACAGTTAACACCCTAGTTCCTAGAGTGGGAATATAGAAATGAGTGTTACAGTTAATATTAACACTAAATAAATGTTACGGTTAATGTTAACACTTAATTTTGGAGCACCTGCCTGTGCTCTTTTAATAGAAAGATTTTAGTACATACTTTAGAAAATTTCCAGAAAAGAAAAAGGAAGATAAATATGAAATCTTTCACAGGATGAAACAGCAGGATGTTCAGATCAACACTCAGGAGAACTAAGCAGGCAGTCTACTGGGGTCTTACTTCTTATTTTATAATTCTGTGACCACAAGTAATTCAAAGACTATGGGAAGCTGCTCACAGCTTTTCTGCAGAACCACCCTGCCTGTGTAGTATTTTCAATCACAAGCTTTGCTATCAAGTGGCTGGTCAGTCAACTGTGACTGCAGAAACTTTGGCAAACACTGTTCCCTATAAAGCAACCACAAGAAAGAGCCCAAAACTCATTTTGCCAGCTGGTCCCACAACTATTTGCTGGACAGCTGTAAACATTAGGAGACAGACTTTTCAGTGTGTATCCTGAGGTCACCACCAGAACAGTGAATCTCACAGCTTTGCTCCAGTTCTTCCCCACAGCAGGGTGACTGTGGAGAAAATGTGGCTTGGTCATAAGTACTGAAGATTTTTTTCTCAAGAATAAGTGATCTTACATTACCTCTCCTTCTAAGGTGTATCCCGTGTTTGTAGGGTGTGTACTGGGAAGGGGAGAGGAGGAGAATTATGTTTGCCTGTGCCCTGCTATGAAGTCCTCCCCAGTGAGAAGGTCCATGCAATACACACACAGTTTTAAACGCATTTTTTAAACCTTGCTGGGACCATAGCTACCTCACTGATCAGGAATGCTGGTGTAAGCAATACTGCTGCTATTTCAAATCTGAAAAAGGATTTGTGTGCCTGAGAGCCTGTCTGTTTTTTTTCCAACTCTAGCAGCTGATCTAATAAAAGATACTGCCTTTCCTTAAAAAACCTTGAATTGCATTATTGTTCCCTTATTTCGCTGGGGCTTGGATCAGGCTGTAACAGCTGATGCTGTGCTGTTCAACAGGCAGTTGGCACTTTGGGAGGTGTCAAAGAGAACACGCTGTCCCGTAAATGGTAATAGCAGATTTTACAAAGGAATAAGAAAGGCTGCAAATATACCATTAGCCTACAGGGCACATTCAGCACAAATCAGCATGGGAAATTAATCCAGATCAAGCAATTGTCATACCAAGCATGAGTATAATAGCAAATTACAAAACAAAAGCAATAAACATACTGCTTGTGGGCAGCCAAGTGAAGGATTTGCTCAAGTTAAAGGTTTTTAAATCTGATGTATCATCATATCATAAAGATAACATGAAATTCTTCTGTAAGAATAAATTTAAGTATCATCTGAGATACCTATTAGAGGCATATGTTTAAGATAATGATTAGGGGCAGATTCTTAGCCAAAATCTTGCAGACTTCTGGAACTTACACTACAGTTTCTTCGCTCCAGTTCCCACTTGCACATGTACAATTCAAACTGCATTGATCTGTGTTGCAGACAAACAAAATCACCATCCACTCTAAAAAACTTTTCACACTCAACCCTTTTTCAAACTCAAAATTGTTGGGTAAAATCTAAATGAACTACAGAAAAGAAAAGAAAAATCAGTACTCCACAAAAAAATGAATCAGCAAATATTTTGCAGGTGTTCTGGGCACTGTTCAAGTATCTCTAAGCAACAAGTACCAGTGTTCCCTCTCCCTGTGACACTGAGATCAATGCTTATATTCCCAGAAAAAATTCCACTTCAAGTCAATGAAGCTGTAAATGTTTATACCAGAAGCAAACTTGATTTCTTTCTTTCCTAGACACACTGTGCCTCTAGATCAAAGTCTTCAAGCACCAACCTCAAAAGGGAGAACATATTTTAAGAAAAAAATCCAAGTACAGTGAAGAATCCTTTTTGCTACTCCAAACCTCTTTGCTCCTCCTTTACTCATCCCGTTAAGTGGAAATGCCACTTTTTTCCATATGCCCCTCTCTGGTTTACCTTTCCAAATTCAGAAAATATTCCATGGATGGCAGGGATGAAATTTAATTTTTTGTTGTGTAACAACATGATGGCTGGGCTTGGAATGACCCCAGGGGAGACCTGTGTCCACGACTTGCTCAGCCACAGGTTTCCTCTGCGAAGTCAGCCTGAATGTTGTGTGTTTCCGTACAGACACTGCAGTCTCTGCTGGGGTGTCAAGTGCTCCTGTAACACACCCGGCAGGAACAGATGTAAATGTGGAGGCGGACGAGAAGTGTGCAAGAACAGCTGCTGTATTTCAAGCAGCTACATGGAGACTTGGCCATCAGCCTTTGGCTGACACAGGAGCAAACGTGCTCTGATGCAGAAAGCAGGCGGCTCACGCAGGGTTAGGACACACCAGGCCCCACCGAGCAGCTCTGGCTGCCGCTGGATGCCTTCGCAGGGGTGGGGCAGCTTTGCTCCAGGCTTTGCTTTAGGGCCAGATCCGCGGCATGAAGGACTGACTGCACTTGATGACACAACCCCAGTGCCACCTGTAGGACTCCTCCTGCTTGTTTTCTGGTAACTGCTCACGTGCTTAAGGCCACTGCTCACAATGTACCCTTATAAAGAATAACTCCTCTGATACACAGCACACAGTATTTCAGAGAAGCCAGCTTGCTTTGCCTGCAGCGATGGGGACCCCTGTGCCCTTCAATGGGGATCACAGTTCCAAACATTTAACAGTTTTCACATAATTTGTTGCCATAAAGACAATGGGCATCTCCGTGGAGATAAATCCTTTTACAAACTGTTTGGCCCTCTGCTCTTTCATCTGCCAGGTCTCCTTTTCAAAAGGTTTTTCTCCGAATTTCAGTTATTCACCTACTTCAGGCTGCCAGGCATGGATGAAAGAATCTATGAGGCTCACAGATAATTAAATTAGAGGCCTTGGTCTGCTCTGAAAAGCTGTTTTATATTTTCATTACCTCAAAAGGGACATTTCAATTACATTCCTTGTTTAGTAAACAAATTATAAGCTTCCAGCAGACTCCACTGCAGCTAGTGTCCAAAATGTGTCTTTACAGAGACAGTGTCAAGGCAGCAAGTTTATGTTTATAGTGAGTGGTTTGTTTAACCCCCTTTTCCATCACCTCCTCCCAAATTCCAGACCTACACTACCCCCTTACACAGAGCACAGGAAGAGCAACCAAAAATTAATTTTCTTGCTACTTCCCTCCTCCTTTATTTAAAATCTCTCCCTGCTGACAAGCCAGCTTTGACACAGGCTGGGATATGTTCTGCTATGTATTTCTTGCCTTTTCATTGTCTTTTGATGAAGGGTTACATCCATGTTCAGAATAAATTTGATTAATTTACAGAAAGCTACTTGGCAGTTCCTGAAAATAACAGCTGGGACTGAAAAGGATTTTTGCAAGATGAACAGCAGGGATGCAGAAATACATCCTGCAAACCCCAGCATATGCCACAACACTGATATTTCTGTGAGCTCATTTGATGTGAGACAATTTGCAATGCAGGAGTGGGTGTAAGTGACAGCCGTAGGCAGGGGATATCAACATCTCCCACACCACATGCAGATGAGATGTGTTTTGCTGCTAAACTCTGTAGTTTTAAACAGGAAATGATGTTCACAGTGTTTAAGGATAAAGAAAATAAAAAGCTAATGAAAACGTGTCTGATTTTGTTCTTCTCTCTCTCTGACCTCAATGATGGCTCAAAGGTGGCTTGTGCCATTATCAGATAGGATTAGTCAATGCACACATGAAAACCCCCAAAAGGGTACTACATTTGCATCCTGTAAGCAGTGAGCAGCAAGCGAGTGATGCACATGTTGGCCATAGCACCACTGCTATGCAAGCAGCCAGAACCACAGCAGGGACCACATGGATCCAACCCTTGTGCTACCCTGAGCAGAGTCCAGGGATGCACTGACAGCCTCAGTTACCTGCTGAGCATGGACAAGACACTCCTTCTCAAGACAGGCCTGTTCAAGTCTGAACTCCTTCTAAATATCCTTCAGAATGACAGGACACAAGCCAACTTTTCTCAAAGTTAACACAGTCAACCACATCAACACAGCAATATTTTCAAGCCAGTGTCCTGACTCTTTGGACTAATGGGATTTTCAAACAGCTCTGTCTCATATCCAAATACCTCTAAATGCGAGAGAAGCACCTGAGTACTCAGGACTCACCCACGCAGGAATGATCTCAGGTGATCTGAGACCTTTCCTGCAGCCAAATAAGAATGCCTGATCCCAGTTTTGCAGTAAAGGTTTGTTTCAGAGTTTGGCAAAGTCAGCTGGAGCTTTTCTAGTAACTCTTTTGTTTTAGACTAGGCCCTTGGGAAACAAGCCTGGAGGGTTGCATGTCTCCCATGCTACAGAGAATTCTTCTCGGAGGTGCAGAGTGACAGGATGGCATTCAATATACACAAATTGAAGCAAGTGGAATTTTGATTTGATATTCAGAGAAACTTTTTCAATGTGTCACGGTGGTTCAATACTGGGACAGACTGTGAAACAGCCACCCCTTGAGATACTCACAACATGACTTAGACAAGGCCCTAAGCAAGCTGGTCTAGTTGGCTCTGCTTAGAGCAAGGGGGTTGAAGCCCAAGTACTCCCTTCCAACCAGTATTATTCTGTGAGTCTATAAAACAACAGAAAAAGTACAAGAAGTCCAGATTTGGATCAGAGTGTCATCATTTATGCTGCCCCTGAGTTAAAGTTGTTTGTATAATTATTCTGTACACATGCAGTTCTTCATGCATGCATGTTGCATGGATGTTGTGTCAGTATGAATGCAGTAGTCATACAAAAGAGTTATTGCCCTTAAGGGTTTGCAGGATGATTTGCAGTTACCGTGAACCTTAAATCCTCTAGAGCTGTATAAGATGTACATCCTTGATTCTTCTGACTTGATAGAGCCTAGCACATTGCATTTCCTTTGCAGTAGATTCCTTGCCAAAGATAAGGAATGTAAGGGAGTGAAAAACCCAGTATCATATAAACTTTATTCACTTGAAGTAAAAATGTATTATACAACAAATGAGAAAATTTTCAAATCCACAGAAACTGGTTAACTAAATACAAAGAAATCCAAGTCCAGTGGACTCAAAAAGGGACGAAATGGTAATACATCTATTTTAGAAATCTCCACCATGACCCATGATCCTTTTGCTATGCATAAAGTTGAGATTTGAAGGTCCATAATTAAAAGCTATTTTGCAGTGAGACAGGAGTCTCTAACTTTCTGATAATGTTAGGAGTCTTTCCAGGGAAGAACAAACAGACAGTATGCATAGGAGATGGCAAAAGCCCCCCCCATTTGTTAAGGCACCGATTGCTTTTCATCTTAGAGAAGGTGACTATTGTGTTTTAAGAAGTATGTTGTTGCTTCCCAGGCAAAACACATTCTCTTCTATAGCAGAATCTTCAGACCATGAGAGCACTGTCTGAAATTAGAGTCATGGTAATTCACAACAACAAGGCTTTGCAAATAGCAAAGGTCTACCCCTGAAAAGATCCAGTGTTGAACCAAATGATTTCTGTAGAATAATCTGTTATGTTGCTTTTTTCTCCTCTCTCTTCCAGCTCCTCCCCCCACCCCCACCCCCGGCACACCTCATTTTTAGTGCTTCTCAGAAATTGCCAGGGAGACCAGGAAAGGGAAGAGGACATTTCATCACTCAAGGGCTGTGGCAAGGAAGACCTGCCCAACCGATAAGTCACCAGGACAGAAACAGAAGGCAAGTCAGACACAGAGAAAGGTCAGCACAGTCCAGCTCCACTGGCCACTGGGGCTCATCAAGAGACAGAGGACAACTAAAGTTCAACTGACCTTCAAAGAAAGCCTGACTAGGAACAAACCTGGTCTGGAAGAGGTCACATTTTTAGTGCTGCTTATAAAAGAGGGACAGGGGAAGGAGGACAGAAGGAAAGGAAAGACCATTAACCTCAGGATTTTCTAATAAGTTATACTGATTGAAAAAATGAATGGAAAGCCTGAAGAGTGGAGGTGAGCACAAAACTGCTCTACAAAAGCAAAAAATCTCTGTAAAAGTGGAGGCAATCACAACTCCCTACCTCCATGGCCTGCCAGCAACTGTTCGACCTACCAGCACCTGTGTTTCATACAGCAATCTATCTCTCTTCCAGCATGCTCACACCGCACACTCAGGATAAAAGTGAAGCTGCTATTAGCAGACACCTTTGAATCTGTTGTGTGTTCATGCATAGCTTATTTATGAGGTGTCTGGGCTCTTCAGACTGTACGTGAGAATGGCTGTACGCTTGCTTTCTGAAACATGTCTCATGAACATATCACCAAAAAGCTGGTATATTTAAAATAAAAATCACAAAGTTAAAATGTGGGAGAAACTGTACCTCTAAGACGCAGCTTAATTCTGGGAGAGGTGAGCAGCAGCGTTGTCTCCAAAATAATTACTGGACCCCAAAGCACAATAAACCTAGTACTGGGGGGAAAACATTGTACTTCCCTTCAAAATGGAGCAGTTCCCTTCCTCCAGTAAGCCAGACTTGCCATGGGAAAAACTAAGAAGGAGAGCAGCACGGTTGTGCATGTTCCACTTCAGTCCACGGAGCTGTTTTGCACATCAGGGTCAGCCACAGAAGAAGAGGGGTCATACCTGTGAGTGGCTTTGTGCAGGAGGCACGACAACAGATGGGGAGCTTTGGAAGCTCTACCACATCTCCTATGCAACAGCTCAAGAATGCATATTGTTACTCTGTGGTGGGGAAAACAGGTGTGTTCCAGGATAGCAAGAACAACCACTAATTGTTGCTATGACCTGCAGGTCATATACATGCTATATATACTGCAGCATACACTATATGCTGGAGTTCTGCTGTGAGCAGAGTTTTCTGTTCAGGACAAGGTGAAGCATTTTTTGAGGGAGCTCATCACCATCACTGCGACATAACAGTAATTGTACAGCAGCCGAATCCATGTACAGACACCATGGTTTCAACACAGTGTCTCTGAAGAGACTATAATTTACAACTGAGTCTGACCTCTGGTGATCAAATGGATACCACAATAGGAAAAATGAGTAATAATACCCATTGCCTCAAAAGATACACACATCATCTTTCAGTTCAGTTCAGTAAAACTGTGTGGATTTCAAAACCACTTTTCAACAGCTTCCAATCAAATATGAATGCTGGAGGTGGACTTTTGATTTGAAAGCATTTTGCAGTTTTTAATGATGGCTGAAACATGAAAAATGCAATTTGAAATTATTACAGTGTCTGTTTGGTGAAGGATAGGTAATCACTGATGTCTACATTAAAACTACAGTGACGGAAATCTGTCCCGGGAGACGTTCTGTGCCTTTCTCTATCAAATTGTCTTTCCTAATATTCCACCCCAGAAATAATGGTCCATCATGACTGGTACCTTTTGAAGACTGACAGATCTGACTTCTTTACTCAAGGGTCATAATAAATCACAGGTGGTGGAAGAAAAATAGTAGGGGAGCAATACAGAGAGAACAAGGTGTTTCATTCTCATTGTTATTATGCTGTCTAAAGAACAGTCCAGAATACTGTGTCATTTCAGTCTGTGTGTCATGGATCAATATTCAGTAATACTGACAGACTTCAATGCAACTAATGACCTCAAACAAATGAGTGAATTCACTGCATGCCTGGCACAAAAATGTATCATCTTCAAAAAAGGCTGTTAAAATCTGTATGCTGTGCTTCATCAACTGGAATTTTGAACTTGATGAGAAATACTTGGAAGCCTTATGGAAAAAAGCAAAAATTCAAGTAGAATCCTTAATAATTTGGTTTAGTTTTGAAAAAAAAGTGGAACAGCCACAGATGTCTGAAAAAATTGGTGAAAATTAGTTACAATTTGAAATCCGAATCTGCTTATTTAGATGCTTAAGTAAATAAATATCACAAAAAAATCCTATATTAGTCTTTTTTATGATTTATTTATTTACCTGGTTGTCATTTTCAAAGCCATTCAATTATCTGAGACCTCTTTTATTACCTTTTTTAAAAATGGCTAGAAATTCTGTATCTTCACCAGTACAACAGACCTCCACAAGCTATCTAAGGTACTCAAGCAACATATCTGCTTTTTTGGGGGGGGCAGGAGGCTTGGAACTTAAACACGTAATTTCCATTGTAATTTATCAAATTCAAAATTTTCTGATGGGCAGGATGATTTTTTTTTTCCCCAGAAACCCAGATGAGGTCCAAGAGACCTCTGCTCACCAAAGAGGTTTGCTACACCTTGGCAACAAGCATGGAGAGCTGGGAGACCATTCAGGAGATCTTCCTGGTGGATCTATGCATTAGTGGATCATAGGTTGCCAGTAAAGGTAGGAAATGAACAGCTATTCCGTTTAATGTCCAATTCACTTTCATTCATTGCTTAACTAAGACAAAACTTAAAATCTTTGCCTTTTCAGAGAGGTCTGTTTGATTTGGGATCTGTTGGTTTTCTAAGGGATCTGTAAAGAAGACAAGTAGTATCTAACCAAAACTGCCACTTGCCCCACTGAAAAGCTGAGAATATTGCTTTTCTGCCTTCCAGGAAGGCTTAAGCCAATCACTGGTTCAGAAATACGAATGCCTAGATTTACAGAAAGAGGGTTGAAGATAGAATCATGGAACCGTAGAATTGTTTTAGTTGGGAAATACCTCTAAGATCATTGATTCCAACCATTAACTCAATTCAGGGGGTCAGTACCCAAAGGAACAACTGGCCTTACTATTAAAGACTGAGACAAAGAGCCATTTCCTCATCCTTTGTGATTCTGCTTCCCCCCACATCCAATAAAGGCTGGAGATTCTTCCCAGCCCTCCTTTTTTTGCTGATGTATTTATAGGAACATTTTTTATTGTCTTCTACAACAGTATCCAGATTAAGTTCTAACGGGTTTGGTCTTTGTNTTCCCCCCACATCCAATAAAGGCTGGAGATTCTTCCCAGCCCTCCTTTTTTTGCTGATGTATTTATAGGAACATTTTTTATTGTCTTCTACAACAGTATCCAGATTAAGTTCTAACGGGTTTGGTCTTTGTAATTTTCTCCCTGCATAACCTCAAAACATCCTGGTAGTCCTCCTGAGTTGTCTGTCACTGCTTCCAAAGGCCACAAACTCTCTTGTTTTTCCTGAGTTCCAGACAAAACTCCCCATTCAGCCAGGCTGTGCTTCATCCCCACCAGCTCATCTTTTGGCACAGGGCGACAGCTGCTCCTTCAGGATTTCCCTCTTGAACATTGTCCAGCCTTCCTGGACTCCTCTGCCCTTCAGTTCCATGGGACTCTCTGAACCAGTCTCCCAAAAAGGCAGAAGTCTACCCCTGCAGAAGTCCAAGGTATCAGTTCTGCTGACTCCCCTCCTCCAAAAATCGAAAACTCATTTCATGATCGCTGTGCCCAGGATGGCCTCCAGCCATCACATCATTGACCAGTTCCCAAACAAAAGGTCCGTGAGGTGCCTTCCCGAGTTGGATCCTTCAAAACCTGTGTCAGGATGTTATCTTCCACACAACTCCAGGAACCTCCTCGGTTACTTGAAAGATGAACTCTGCTCAGGAGAGGACAGACTTTATTCCCAAGATTTGCCTAGACTGTTGGGTAAAACCTTCCTGACAGAAATCCCCAGCTACTCTATCGTAGTCCTTGGCCATTTTCACCATTAGGAAATTGTTGCCCATACTGGAGCACATGCCACTGTGGTCCTGGGGATACTGTAACTTCAGGTATCATTACATGGTTTGGGAGACTAACAGAAAACTGAAATCTGGGGTTTTTTTAGTTAAATGTAGTTTTAAGATGGTCATTACTTTAACCCTCACAAAGTAACTTCAGGAGAGCAATGGTCACAGAGAAAACGGGCAAGTGGGAAGAATGCAGGAGAGAAAGTTCAGAGCAGGAGGATAACTCCAGTTTGTCACTGGTCTGTGATTTGCTGGACAGCTGTCATCACTAACTATCTGGTACATGAAGAAACACACATACCTAATGTGGCAAAAATAACTGACACGGCAGCTTTAATAGGAAACCACTATTACCAACTCTAGCCAGCCAAAGATCCCTTGGGGATGTCAAGTGGGGCTTGAAAATCCATCTGAGGTTTGCTTGGTATTTAAAATACATTTTTGATTCTTGCTGATACATCAAGCCTTTTTGCTTTGCTGACATGCCATAGTTTCAAGCTTTTCTCTGTGGCTAGGAACATACAATAAAAATGAGAGCTCAGCTTTCATAAAGCCTCTTTATTTCAGAAGATGGAGTAGAAGAAATATCCCTAAAGTAAAAGCATTCAAGCTATGAGGTTTGTACCTACGGTCAGCCACTTCTCAAGAGGCATCACTTTCACAGATCTGATATCGTTTATATTACAAGACCTGACAAGATCATAGCCCAGGGATTTATGGCAACAACTCTTTCAATTAATCTACTATCTATGATAAAAAAAAGCAAATATTGAAGGATGTGTTAATAGAAACTATGAATACTAGACAGAGACACACAAGGAAGACAAATACAATCTTCTACTTGGCAGTTACCTATGCTGAGCCTTAAATTAGCCACACAGGACAAATGGCTTTAGTGCTGTGACATGTTATGTCATCCAGATTACTAAAAAAAAACAATTAGGGACATCAATCTACAGACCCAAATCCTACAAATATCAGCAACTTACATGCTATAAGCTACGCAATTTTGAAAGCTAATGCTCTTTATCTGGTTCTAACTCTCAGTGTTTCATATTTTTTAAGTAGTTACAGCATTTAACTACTCACAGGAAATTCTACTGAGAACTGAACATTCTTCTAGAAGAAAAACTTTGGAGGAATAAAGTTCATTTCCAGAGTTACTAGAACCAGATTGCATGCTACAGGTTATCTACCTGGGGTCAGGATGGGAAACTAGGATTTCAGATTTAAGAAATATCCCTGGAATACATAATTTAATAAAATTAAGAACTTCTTGGTAACAGCATATAGACTTTTAGATCTCTTAACAAACATATCACATATCCAAAGAGAAAGTATTTTTGGCACAAGAGACATACGATCTCATGAACCAACTGATTTGATCAATGGAAGTTTCTTTCCTGCTGTGGGCTAATAAATCACCCCAGCCAGCAAGTGCCAGGCATTTACAGGATGAACTGGCTGAGGATCACAGAGCTGCTATTACTTCTGCACCTACAAGAAAGTGGTAACTACAAGAAGACAAATACGTGTGAATATTACTAAGTGACTAAACCTAATCCCACCCTTGGTGTTAGAAATGTACTTGCCCTGAAGTCTCTGGGAAATTTTACAAATTATTTCTCTCCGTTTTATTCCTAAGGTAGAGATAAATATTTGTCTTCTCATTGAGATCTCTTTTGTAGTTTGTACTGGCCTGAACATCCTACATATACTGGTATAAAAAAATTTAAGTAATCCAGTTGAGTAACACTACCAAAAGAAAATTAGAAACTGTATTTCAGTTTATGGTCATATGCTAATATTCACATAACCCATTTTAGAAGTAGAGCAAATGGGATTCCACTGGATATCATACCAGCAGTTTCAGACCAAAATTTCTGGATTTTTAAATGACATGTCCTCATAGGCTTTTATTTCCTTAGTCATATGGAAAACAGTCAGGCACAATTAACTATTTGTCAGAAAACAATCTATTAATTAACACCATTTTGAGTGAATGGGTTGAAAATCACGTTCTTTGCTTGCCAAAAAGCTTCCATTCCTGCCTCATGTTTGTGCTCTGAACTAAACATAGCTACAGATACACGGCTTGACACAACTGACCAAGGCAAGAAAGAACAACTGCTGCTGCGGTTTTTCAGAACCAGCAGCCAGCGAGGTTTTCTAAAGATAGGCAGGGGGTCAGCAAGGCTTCACCTTTGCATCTCCTAAAATTCCCTACTGACAGATCCTTGATTAAACTGGGCAGAAATAGATGAAATCCCAATCAAGACATTTAAATTTGTGGCAGATCTTGAAAGAGAAAAGAAAGGAAGGTGGAGGGGGGGAGAGTAAGTTACAGCATTTTTTAGGCTTAACCTTAAAAATATAGGATCTGACTTCAATTATATTTATATCCTTTCAATTCTACTGATGTCAATAGATTTACTCCTAAATTATGCCAGATGGAAATCAGGCTAGCTATTACCACATTTCCACGCATACAGCTAGCATCCCTTTAAAAGCACTGTTTATTCAAAAGCACATCCTCAGATAGCAGGGATGCTCAGATAACCCAGCTAACGTCAGAGGAAGGGGCAGTCAACTGATGGGGAATGCTGAGGCAGAGCTGCAGAGTGACAGAAGGAGAAGAAAAGGAAGAGATCTGGAGCAAACTTCATTTACTGCTATCTGCACGTGCACATAACCTTCACTGCTGCTGAATCCCAGGCACTAAGCTGATAACCTCCGGGGCTGACACAGGGCAACATGGGGGTTATTTGCTTCCCTGGCAGAAAAGCAGTCTGAGATCTGTGGTACTTCTGGGACTGGTATTCTTACACTGCATTTCTTAGCAGAGCAGCCTGTAATGCTATTGTTCCCAAAACTGGGAACCCCTCTTCAGGTCCACACAGGGCTACAGGTGTGTAACCACCCACTATCAGTGTTTGTCTCCGTGCCACTGTTTTTCAGAATTGTTCACTCACTTGGATGTGATTCCTTACACACAACCCGTTCCTTCTGCTTGTGTTTGCAAATACCCAGGCAGTTGTTTTAAGTTATTTGAAGGGGCTAGAAACTGTAGTTTTACTTGATGTTTCCAGGCTAATGGAAACTGATGATGTACATGACCTTTGATGAGTGCAAACAGCCCCTCTATCCAATCTGAAGGGCAAGAATACGGAGAAGCTAAAGTTCCTCTCTTCGAGATCTCCTTGCAGCTGTGAAGAATTAATCTTACAGAGTTATGAAAGGTACTGTCCCACACTTCCTTTCTCCCAGGCTCTAATTCATCTTTCTGCACTCGTCCATTTGGCTCATGTCCCACAAGAACAAAAACCACAGCAGAGACACATCATCTGATTTGTGGTTCCATGTCTCCTCTTTCCTTTCTTTGCCTATTCATATGTTTATAGTTTGAAGCAGAGTCTGCTTCTATTGGTACTATTTATGCTGCAATCTCACACCATGGCATTCCAGGTTTGGCTATTCCCTAGGCACTCTTATACTAACGTAATTATTATGTTATTAACCACAACATTCAGCCCTGGAATCAGTGCTGCTCTCTTCCTTGTTTCAAACTCTTGCAACAACAAAGCATCCAACAGCAAGTCAGCTTATCCTCAATAGCCAGCTTTCCCAAAACCCACAAAAACAGGGAGCATCCAGACAAAAACATCACGTAAAAGGTTCTCACACTACCCCATGCAGCTCTGAACTAAACATAGCTACAGATACAGCTATGCAACTCCTCTCCACACTTCTCTTTGCAATACTTCCAGCTTCTTCCACTTCTTCCAGTTGCCTTTGCCTTGTAATCATCTGCCTGCAGTTTTGGGAAAGCAGATTTAAACCTCTGTTTTGAAATTTTAGGTGGGAGAATGTTAATGTATTCTTTAATCCTGTGATTCAGAGATCCGAAGAACATCTCAATAATAAACATTTTTTAAGTGGAATGAATATATGTTTGTGTTCAAACATGAAGTTTTAATGCATTCCCCAACCTGAAGAGACCAGCACCAAGTCTCCCAGGGTGAAAGAAGCCAGAGACAACACCATAAAACACTTCTTTTTGTAATAATGTACAAGCTTTTTATTTTACAAACAAATAGGTAAGCTACTATTCCCATAGCAGGCTTCTCCTCAAAGTGAACCTTTTAGGGCCATTTCCATAAACATCACTGGCATTTCCAGCATGAAGTACAAAAAAGCAGCTATAGCCACACTACACATTGGCAGCTACTATGGACAACGTCTGCAACTATTTTCAGCACAAGATCAACAAATGAATGTTTGCACAGCAGCATTTGCTCAGCAGAAATGCATAAACAAAAGAAACTCCAACAATAACACCATGTGTTCACACAGTTTTGGGAATCTTCATGGTGGGTAACAGTTGTTAGTGATTAAAACCCAGGTGCTTCCTTCCAGAAGGGCTACTGTTACTGGAACAGCATCTCAAACGCAGGCAATCCAAATAACATCCCAGGAAAACCTTTGGTAAGTCCATTTGTCTTCAACAGCAGCGTCACCACATTGGGAGCAGAAGGCCCAAACCCCCCCACAATCCTTCAGACATACACCAAAAGAAACAGCCACTTTGGCTCCAGACCCTTTTTGTACCCTGACTGTTAAACAGGTACTCTCTACAAGCCAATACGCCCTTCTAAAGGAGGGAGTGGAAATCCCCGTACTTAAGTGTTCCAGGGTATCCACCTAGGGCTCCAAGATGGTCCTCAAAAATCCTCCAGTTGGAGCTGGCTGTGCTTTTGCTGAAGTTGCTGGAGCTGCTGACAAGACAGCTCACTGTTTGTAGCAGTGTGACATCTAAGTACTGCCATCTTTTAGCAAGGATTCTTCTGATTCCCATCTCCAAAAAGTTTAACTTCTATTGCTTGCTATGCCTGTGACTCCACTGCTGTTGTCTGACTTATCTGAAAAAAAAGCTGTTAGAAGAGAAAAATACTTCATGACACTATTAGCCCCCCCAAAAAAAGTGATTTCATGGGACATTTCGGCAAGCACAGTTCTAAAATCAACTGCAGAGCCTTCCATGGATCCTAGTGAGTGGTTATAACTAAGGATGGTGTACCACATATCTGTTGAAATTTCATGACTTCT
This sequence comes from Oxyruncus cristatus, assembly GCA_013399855.1. Classification (NCBI taxonomy): domain Eukaryota; kingdom Metazoa; phylum Chordata; class Aves; order Passeriformes; family Cotingidae; genus Oxyruncus; species Oxyruncus cristatus. The sequence goes on along the minus strand of VXAY01006568.1, from coordinate 1,508,825 downwards.
GTGTGTCATGCTAGTGTTGGAAAAAATCCAGTATAAATCCAACAGGTTCTTCCATGAGGTCAGGTGTGACACGACAATAACTTATTTCTCTAATCCCCTTGTATGTCTGACAGAGTAAGTCCTCAATGCCTCCTCATGTGAGTGTGAAGCTGCTTCATTACTTTCACGTCCACCCTCTCCAGACCACAGAAATGTTTCACATTTGGGGACCTCTACCAGGACCAATGCTCCTACCCACTGATCCCCCTTCTCATCCTGTCCCTTTCATCCACTTCCTATCTTTCATTCAAAGTCTAATGTGAACACCAAAGACTGCATCTCTCTGGGTTTTTTTCCATTTGATTTCACTGGATTTTCTATTTGAAGCAGTAATGGTCTTTCAGCCTTATTGATCAGTTTTCACTGCACGAAGAGGAAGACAAAATTGTGTGTGATCTGTAGAAATCAAATTTATTCTGTCTCTATTTTTCTGTTCTCTGCAACTGGTTGTTTAGCACTTACCCTAAAATTGAAAATGTTTTCTTATGTAGTAATTGACCAACTCTTCTTTCCTTTCCTAATACTTTAAGTGAGGAAAACAGTCAGGAGAAGGATATTGTGCACGTTTGGACTGTGGTCTATCTTTCCATGAGGATCATTAGCAAAATTCTGTCTATCCCTAGATTTACAATTGTAAAATGACGTCAAAATCTGGTCCTTCAAGAGAAATATTACTTTTTGAAATTATCAGAAAGAGTGATGCTGGCTGTTTGTGGTAATTCAACAATTGGTCTTAGGAGTTCTACTTGTGAAGAAAGAAGAATTTTTTTTTTAAGAATTGCTAAATATTGCTAAAAATATTGCTAAATAAAAAAAAAAAGAAAATCAATGCTCACAAATTCCTTGTAATGCCATGACAGTCAATAGATCGTAAGCTCTGACAAGGTTAAATCTAATGTCATTCAAAGGCTGTTCCCTGAATTAGATTCCCTTTAGGTAGTAGAATCATTGTCTTACTGTTTAAACATTCAGGCTTTCCTCTCTATTTCACAGTTCATAAAGCACCTTTATGGAGTTGAGGTGTTTTTTTTTTCCAAACAGAGAGAAGGCAGTTTGTTTTTACCAGCTTTGATTAAATCCTACATCCCACAAGCAATGAACCTGTGATACTGTTCTACTGTTTTTAATTGTCTCCTATTACGATGCCAGCACTGCACGTCTTTCCAGCAGCCCCAGCACAGTTTTGCTCTGTGCCTGGCACCAGCTCTGCCGGGTCTGAGGTTAATGTGTACACAGTACAACTCATTAGCCACACATTGCTATCTGAGCCAAAAATCAACATGATTGATCCAACAATATGTTTGGGCTTGGGACTAAGACTCAAATGAGGTCTCACCAAAAGCAAAGGTCAGCAACTTGGCAAAAATTTCGCTGTGAACAGAGAAAGCTTTTCTTCCAAACTATTCATCAGAGGAGGTACAAATGACAACTAATATGGGTCTCATTAAAAATGAGTAGAGGAAATCCCTTGGAGAGGGTAAGGAGGCTCCCTCGCTATCAATTTTTTTTTTCAGTCCTTTCCTACAGCTTTTATTTACGTTACAGTAAAGACAGTGTGGAGCTCAGAGGTAGCTGTGGGGTTTGGGGTTTAGGAGACTCATTAGACTAATTATCGTGATGTGCACTATCAATTACTGTCCATTTAAGCAGAGGGAATAATTCTGTGGGCAGAAATAAATCTTCTGAAATGAAAAATCTGGGAGAAGGAAATAAATGCATTTTTTTTAATCAGCACTATTATTTCTTTTAGTTAAAACTCCATTGTCAAAACATTTCTCATCTTAAAATAACTAAAATAAAACAATCATTAGTTTAAGAGTGGGAGAGAGGAGAGGAATGATACATGAAACCTTTTCAATTGCGGATTCATTTCAAGTACAGTTATTACAAGGATTTTACTCATAACTCAAGTACTTCTGCCACAGTCAGGCCCTGAAATCAGAACTTCAAAATATGCTATTTTACATATGGTGTCAGCATGTTCTTTCTTCCCCCAGTAACCAAGGGTGTTGAAAATGCTATTGATACAACAATCAGACTGTAAGAGAAATACCTCCCTGCAGTCTACAGAGTTGCTGTGTTGCAATATAATTGTCTAATCGCACATTTTTGTAAGGGCTGTCATGGTATTATGGGTATAATTTTATTTTTACTGGATTGGATAATAAGGTAAAACGCTAGTATTAATAGCCTTAGGAACTTATTACATAAACAGAGGTTGAGCATTAAAACTGAACTGGATTTGTAGAGTTTGCACTGAGTGAATGTCTTGCCATGTTGAAAATCATAACGCATATAACTTTTCCTTCTTCACTGTTTTTTTAAGCTCTCCTATTCTTCCAAAGGTCAATCCCTTTTTCCAACAGAGAACATGACTTCTCCTCAAGATATATTTAGAAAATCTGTTTATTTTTCTCTGTTAACAGTTGTTTAGCAAAACAGCATACAAGGCATATACTGCTTCTGCTTTTACCAGCAGTGATACTTTGCTCTTCTGCAACACCCCTCAAACATTAACCAGCTCATCTGTCCTAAAACCACTTGTGGGTAGAGACAGCTCACCTCTGATTGCAAGCTGAGTGGGTGAGCAGGATGGGGCAATACTATGCAAAAAGATAGGGAAAAAACCCAAATGTTTCCCTCTAAATTAGAATATTTTTACTAAGAATAGCTCCATTTTTTGCCAGAAGTTTTCCCTGGGGAAAGTTTTCCCTGAGGGACCTGGGGAAAGAACGGCTGCAGGGCAGAGAGAAGAGGCTTTTTTTATGGCCTATTCTGCTGCTTTCTGATCTATTTATTCATGCCATTAATCAAAAAGCTGAAATGGGAGTATTGTTGTGCTAGAAAAAAACCAAAACGATGACTGGGGTGAGAGGAATTCATACTGGGCAAAGCCTGAAGGTCAACACACCCCTGATAGGCCTCTCCATTCCCCTGAATGTGATTTTTAACTTCAGGTGACAAAACCAGCAAACGAGAACAAGGTAACTTTGAACAGAGAAAATGCAGCTTGATGGGAACTTAATGTTTGGAAAATCTAGGATTTTCTAAGATAGACAATCCCTTTAATTTCAAGCTTCTTACATGCAGCCTGTAATTGCAGAAATGCAGACAAACGAGCAAACAGACAGAATGCAAGGGCACAGCTCTTGCAAAACTGTTTCCCAGCACCCCTCACATCACACCGATATGTACTCAGGGTAGATCAGTCCTGGGGATGTAAGAGTAAGTGTGCTTTTCCGTACAAGTGAAGTGGGATGTAGGGGCTGAAGGGTGTCCACAGGGCTGCTCGGGTCAGTGCAGTCAGTGGGGTCAAGGCTCAGGGCTTTCCTCTTGCTCAGACTGCATTTGCCTCATCGTTTCAGCTGAGTTTGCCCCAAAGCATGGCCTTTACAGAAGCCTCCTCACCCCGGACAACCACTCCACAGCATCTCCAAATGCCCAGGATGAGCTCCACATCTTCCTCAACCTCATGCTGGTCTGCTTTCTCCCACCCTGCATCCCACAGCTGGGCAAGAACAGATGCTCCCCTTTCCTGACCCACCACTGCTGACACCCTACTTGCATCAGTGAGAGGAGGCAGAAACACACTGTGGCAGAAGCAGACCAGTTGTTTTGGTACTTAAGTGCTTAAAATAATTGGGAAGGGCACCCTCTGCTCCCCACTGACAGCAGGGCTGGATTTGGGTTCAATAGAGGCCTCTGCTTCCTGCAACATGTATTTTATTAAGGGGATCATGTTCCACTTAAATCACATTTGAAAACCAAGGAGCATCACTGTCTCCAATTTCTTCACTGTCTTCCTTGCAATATTTTCTTTCAGATGCTGAGAGAAAAAAGGAAGCCTTTCCTGGCTCTGAAGGAAGGGGATCAAAGCCGTCCTTCACATCATACCTATATCTGTGCTGCTTTTTTTTCCAACTGAACTTTACTGCAAATATGTTCAAACACAGGCTTTCAAACCTGTCAAGCCCCAAAAGGTGAGCGGACCCAACAAATCCAATTGCAGCTGTCAAGGCAAAAGATGGAGAGGTCCAACATCCTGAAAATTTAGCAAGATCTAGGAATAAAATTCCTCATCTACCAAAATCTGGAAAGCACCTTGTCCAGCAAAATCCAACCCAGCCAAACAGCAGTTCCGGTTTGGGTTATCTAGAAGAAAGAGCTCAGTATTCACACCATGGCAGCCACATGTGTGAATAAATAGCCAGTGCTCAGGACCACACCAGGATATGCTCTGGACCACACTGGAACGTGGTCCCACCACCTTATCATGCTGGAGAAACCGAGACAAACAGCTCCCACACCCCAAGGAGGCACTGAACTCCCCATTTCCTTCAGGCATCCGCTCCTCCATCCAAGCTACAGCCTATCATTTCCTCTCCCAAACCCTGCCCTGGGTTTGCTGACCAGACACCTGCAGAGGTCCCTCTCAGAGCACAGCCACGGGCCACCATGGATCCCACCTGTGGTTCATGTCCCCCTGTCTGTACAGGCACAGCTGCCAGAGCAGAAGCCACATTTCTGGGCTCAGAATTCCTCCTGATGTGGGAAGGGAGAAGTTAAATAAAGCTTCAGGGCGGGATCACTATAAAAAGGAACTTTCTCATAATTCCTGGGGTTCACAGGAACAGCAATAGCAATACACTGTATTTTATGGAAAAAGTTAAGTTAGCGGTAAGGATGGTTAGATCAAAACTGAGGCAGAGGGATTTTGGGAAGGGTGTGACTACCTCTGCTGGGATCCAACCAGAACTAATGCAGCCCTCGTGGGAAGGGCAAGAGGACAGGGCCCAGTTTAAACTGCAGCTCAATTTTGCAAGAATAATCTCACACCTGAAGGCTACCACAAGCACAAGAGTGCTCACCTGCTATATAACTGTGCTCCATAATTATCTAATAGAGGGGTTTTCCTTCACTGTAACAGTCAACTGTACTGCAGAAATATAGACTTTTGAGTTTAGGTCTTTCATGCATTTACCATCATTTTCCTATCATTCTTCATTATTTACTTATTCTTCTTTCCAATCCCTTGCAGCACATCTACCTGACTCAATTTTATGATTTGCTTGTCACTCACTAGCATGGCAAAAAATAGCATGTGTATTATGGATAAGGACTGGCAAAGCCTTTAAAACAGTACAGTGAATGAAAAGGCTGTTTTCAGCCTGAGTTTTCCTTAATGTAGCCATTTACTGAAGGCACTTAAAGCAAGAAGAGAATGATGTCACTGCTGATAAAAGTGGCCTGTGGAGGAACCTCACTGAAGCTGGAAGAGGAAATTACTCTTCATGCTATTTCAGGTTTACGTCTTTCCTAAGAACAGGCTGATCGTTATCCCAGATAATGAGACTGTTAATGTAATTAAGAGCTCTGTTCTGGTGTTTTACAAAGCAAACAAGTTCTGGTATTAATAGGTTGCAAGGTTAAGTGACATGGGAAAAAAGCAGGATTCTTCATTTGGATATAGGTGCTCCACAGCAAGTCATTAGCTGCTACTTAAAAGTGCAATTTCTAATTTAGGATACAAAGAAGGTTTTCCAATTTGAGGAATGTATAATCTCCAAAAGATCAGATTAATTTTAAGATTATGACCATATATATATATTATCAATATGAGAAAGTCCATCCTTCTCTAACTACTGAAAACAGGAGGCTGGGGCCAAATTGCCTTGCTCTTCTTCCTGGGCACTGTAGGTGGGTAATATTTCCAAACCTGCCTAGATCATTAGTAAAGAAAACAGGGATTTATAGAAAAGAGGGGAAAAAAACCCCTGTAGAAACTAGACATTTCAAAGAAGACCACACTACAGGACTGTGTAATTTACTTGCAAATAAGTTAGGCACTTCAGCAGTAAGTTTTTCACCACATACCCATGTTTCTAGCAGGCTATTTATCTGGTTAAATAATACACTGATTTGTACTGGGATAAGAACAGTACAACCCAAAGCATGCTGCAATCTAAGCCTAAACATGCACGGGTATTTTCCAGGCCCAGAAAAAAGACCTGGGGATTAGTATAACTTGGAATTTATTCCTGAAAATGCTGCTGGTTCAGACTGTGCAGCCTGACGAGGCAGTCACTCCACAGGAAGAATTACACACTGTCTAATGAAGCAGCAGTTTCCTGATCCCCTTCTCCTGGCCACAGGTTCTCACTGCTTGTCTTCCACTGAGATCTGCCTTCATTATAAAACCTGCAGAAAGCTAATGGTGTCCCTCTGAAAGTAAGGAGTTTTCTACCAGCACTGCCAACACCATGATGGAAGAGCTGGGAGTGCTAAGGGAAACCAGCTACAACCACGGACATGGCTGTGCCATGTTTTTTAAAATGCTGCCTAGCAGATACTGTGCTTCAAGGGAAGGTGGTTAAAGTTAGATATAAATAAATAAAATCAGATAAAATCAGATTCATAATGTTAAATAATGGCAAAATATTTTAACTATGTGATGGGCTGGTTGTTTTCTCAGGCAAAGACATTTTAAGCTCACTTTTACAATTTGGAAATTATATAAAACTTTGAAGATCTTCTCCACTTCTTTGCAAATTCATTTGTCTGTGATGAGAATAACAATGCAGCTCTGCTGCTGTCTACTTATTTTGCTAACCAGTGAACATGCTTCCAAAGGAAATGGTAAAACAGAAACATTTCATTTCACACTGGGGAAAAAAAAAACCCAACCTCAAATTCACTCTCATGTCATTTCCCTAAATCTTGTTTGGACAGCTTGCATGTCTCACAATATTTCTGTTATCACTAACTCCTCTGAATTATAGCGAGAGCAGGAAGATAAATACAATACTGCAACATACAGCTCAATACTGAAGATCACTCTGCCGTGATGTGCCTCGCACTTCAGTGCTAACACAATGATATGGTTATCTAAGGTTTGAGGAGACTGAACAGCCTGTAATATATTAACACACTTTTCATTTTGGAGATAGTGTCAGGAGCTGAAAAACAACTCCAATTCACCGTGCTGCTTTGGTTATTTCCCCTCCAATATCAGGTCTTTTCTTACCTCTGAAACCCACACCAGATTTGAGGGAGCAGCAATACACTTGTCCTGCCCAGGCAGAGCAACGTGAGCAGGAACCAAGTGCTGGGGTGAAGATCTAATGAGAAAAGCCCGTAAGAGCCTTTTTTCTGTAGCTTCAAAAATTAACAATCTCAAAGACAACTTGCAGCATTTCCTATTTTTAAGTTTCTCAAACGAGCTTTGAGATCATTTTTAAAAGTCCACTGCCTATAAGAGATTTGACCTCCAGAGAAGAAAACAGTTTCTGGCTACAGAAGTACTGTCTCCTTCTTCCAAACCTACATTTAAAGTGTCACTGGCACAGAGAGGACAGGGAGAGATGCACAGCTCAGTGTTTCATTTAGTTTGGGTTTTTTTTTTTAACTGACCCAGCTTGAAGCTCATTCCTGGCTACAGCTTCAGCTGCCCCTGAAGCCAGTAATGCTTTTGCCTGTGTGGCTGACTGCTGAACTGGCAAAAGCTACCTTTGCAAAACCCCTTTTGCCAGAACACCTTTTTGTGTTTGCATTAAAGAGGCAAAAATTTAGATAAGGCTTTTGCCAATGATATCTTGGTCTACTGGAGCAGACGTTAGAGAGTGATAAAATAAACTACCATTTATTTCCTCAGTGCTTTAGCTCTCCTCAGAATTCACTCCTCATGAAGGAACTCAGTGGTAGGTAGATAAGCATAAGGAGAAGAACAGCAATTCCTCTTTCAGCTCCTCTGTAAGTCATGAGATGTACAGAAGTGTTAAATAAAGGGGGAAAGAAAGCTGGAGAAGACATTTCTACAAGGATTGAAAGCATTGCTGGAAAGAAGAGGAACAATTAACACACACATGGAAATGCTCCTCAGTTTGGATGCCATTACTAACTTGCTTTTTTTTATTAGGTGCTAAAAATATCTTAATAGAGAGCAGTAAAAAAACCCAGGACCTGGAAATATTAAATCCCAAATGTAACTGTTTTGCACGACTGTTAATTGCACAGGTCTTGCTGAAATGAAAAGACAAGTACAGGAAATACAAGGTGATGAGGAGTTCACACACTTCATTAGAAAACAGTACTTGATATTTCTCTTAGTTACAGAGAAGTTTGAGGACACTGGTCACTAATACAACTCCCTAATCCTTGGTCAGCTTTAGAAACCCTCCTCAAAAGGTCAAGGTCAGGACAAAGTTACTTCATTAATAAAAAAAGGGAATATGGCCTCTCTAATGATTGCTTCTGGCTGTTTGTCTCCTTATCTATAAGAAGGCCACAATGAGCATTTGCTTTCTCAAAGTGATGCAGAGCTCTTTGCTTTACCTGCAGATGGACCCTCACTGCCTGCCCCAGGGCACAGACAGGGACCTGAAAGTGGATCTGTAAGATGGATGTTTCAGCCTGAAGACCACAAATTTAGGGCTGTCTTTACCGGGAAGTTCAGTTAAGGTGGTAGAATCCTGTTAGCATGCAATTGCTTAGTTCCTTAGATAACCTACTACTTATTTTAATGTTACCCACTGAGGGAGGCTCCCCTAATGAATCTATTTTTGTAGTATCATGAAGGTTGAAGTTTAGAGCTAAGTTTAGAGCAGAGTCATATAAAAAATGTCAAACCAGGAAATAGCTTAATGAAAACAGAGAGTAATGACAGCAAATTACAGTGAAATATCTATGGGATTACATTTTGCACTCCCCAGACAAGCAGAGGAATTCAACTCACAGTTGTTTCATTTTGCTGAGAATTCTCTGTAAGGATATGCTATGTCAGTAACATAATATGATGCCATAATAGCCTTCTTAAAAATTGCAGTCTAAGATGCTTTTTTGACCCTGTGGGAAACCCATGCTGGAGCAGGCTCGTGGCAGGACCAGTGGCCCCATGGAGAGAGGAGCCCACCCTGGGGCAGGTTTGCTGGCAGGACTTGAGACCCCATGGGGCATCCACACAGGAGCAGTTTGTGAGGAACTGCAGCCCATGGGAAGGACTCATGTTGGAGAAGATCATGAAGGACTCTTTCCTTGGGGAGGGAGGAGTGACTGAGGTCACTTGGTCTGTTCAGCCTGGAGAAGAGGAGGCTGAGGGGAGACTTCGTTGCAGTTACAACTTCCTCACGAGGGGAGGAGGAGGTATGGTAACCAGTGTGGTAACCAGTGACAGGACAGAGGGAATGGCCTGAAGTTGTGTCAGGGGAAGTTTAGGTTGGATATTAGAAAAAGGTTGTTTACCCAGAGTGTGGTTGGGTACTAGAACAGGCTCCCAGGGAAGTGGTCACAGCACCAAGCCTGACTGAGTTCCAAGTGTTTGGATGATAGACACATGGTGTGACTCTTGAGGATGGTCCTGTGCAGGGCCAAGAGCTGGACTCTATGATCCTTGTGGGTTCCTTCCAACTCAGCATATTCTGTGATTCTGTGACCCCATGCTGGAGGGGGGGAGGAGTGTGAGGAGTCCTGCCCCTGAGGAGGAAGGAGCAGAACAGACAATGTGTGATGAAATGACCACAACCCCCATTCCCATCCCCCAGCGTCACAGGGAGGGGAGAAAGGTAGAGAAAATGGAACGTAAAGTTGAGTCTGGGAAGAAGGGCTGAGCAGGGGGAAGATTTTTTTTTAAGTTTTGGTTTTATTTTCTCATTACCCTTTTCTGGCTTGTTTGGTAACAAATTTGATTAATTTTTCCCCAAGTTGAGTCTGTTTTGCCCATGATGGCAATCAGTGAGTGATTTCTCCCTGACCTTATTTCAACTCATGAGCCTCTGTTCTATTTTCTCTCTCCTATTCAGCTGAAGCAGAGGAATGGCAGAGCAGCCCTGGTGGGCTCCTGGTGTCCCACCAGGGTCAACTGACCACACAGGTATTCATGGCATGCTCCCATATATCACTGCAGAATTTAATCCCTCCTTGCCGACAAACCCAGGTTTCACACAAGGAGCATCTGTGGTCAGCACCTCATCTAGCTGCCTTGAACACCTCCTCTGAAACAGTATCTAAAGAGTAGTCACATATACAGTGTATGCACCTTCTTCTCCCACCCTGCAGGTTATCACTCTTTCATCCAGGCTTTACAGCCCACAGTCCAGTAACAGAAGAAAAGGAATTTCACATTGCTTTTTACCATATGTAGGAATTTTCTCTACTTTTCAGCAGGTCTCCAACATGAGAGAAAGTTGGGAACTTTCGACCTCACTCAATTACTACTGCACAGCTCTGGCAGGATTTTAGTGAGAAAAACATGTTGGATTTTTAGTAACAATGTCACTGCAAATCTCTCAAGGCTAATTCTTGGTGACAGGCACTGTAAATACACTGGAACATACACAGAGCCACAGCATGACCCTAATAAAGGCAAACCAAGTTTCACCATTAAATTCACCAAGACCTTGAAATGGTCTATAATGAGTAACATGAAATAAGATTTCAGTCCATAAAGAAAAAAAAAAAAGGAGAAAAAAGCATGTGAATGGGATATTGTGTATTAACAGTAAGAAGAGGAAATTCATAAACCAGAAGCATGCCATGTGTCCATTCAAGATGATCTGTGAGTACTATACTTACAATACCTGTATGATCTGCTACAGAGCAGTTACCCTTTCAGTGAAAAGGATTCTGCAACAGAAAAAGCCTCTTCTATTCAGCTTTTCATAAGTTTATAGAAATACAAAAGGGAAAACAAGATTAAAGATTCCAGGGTTGTACAGTTTAATACTGTTAAAATTTACTTACCAATTTTTTGATGCTTTAACACCAAATTATTTCCCCAAATTTTTACATTTTTTACAGCACAAAGACACAGAGTTGTGCTGTCATCCCCACTCTGCAAGCTTGGAGGGGAGGACAGGAAAACATACAAAATCTGCCTGAAAGGTTTTATCATCTTTGTGTCACTGCAAGTGGTGTGGACTGACCCATGTTTTACTAACAATTAATGGTGTGCCTTCTTAAAGGACACTAGATAGAAATACGGCATCTGTGCCTGTGGCTCCCGTCGTCTACAAAACCCAAAACTGAGTTAAAACATAAAATAATTTTTTTCAGGGCGATTGCAGTCAGTTTTCCACATCTGTCCTGGATGCATGGGTTGAAAGGGCACTGTGAACACAGTGGCCATTTTTCCACACACTCCAGTTGGAGAGGCACAGATGCTCTGAACGGCTGCCCAGGCAGTAGCTGGATGAGAATTATTTCTAGGCACAATTCTAACACTGTTACAGAAGTAAATCCACACTTATCTGTTGGTACAGTGCCTAAAACAAATTCTGAGACTACTGATTTAAAACCAGATCATTTCATACTGATACCACCCCTATGCGTTCATCAGGTGGTCTTTCCACAGGCCAACAGATCCCAAACTACTTTTGAACTGAACACCAGGTTTCCCCTGTGCCATAAAACATTTTGATACTCAAACTTTGCAAGATGGGCAAGAGTTGCCATTGCAAGCTCAGCCTTCTACGATGCTCAGCTCAAACACAGGATTACAGTTAAAGAACAAGCTCCTAGGCTTAATGGGGACACCACCTCATGCTCCAAACCACGCTCAGCTCCTGTGGCCAGGCACAGCAGAGGGGTAGACCATGGACCAACTAAGTGGATACTCCCCAAGCTGGGAGCAGGAAGGTGACAACTCATATACATCATGGGACTCATAACAGCAGGTGAGCCCGAAGCTGGTCAGTTTTTGTGACTCATGTCCCATACCGAAACTTGACATGACACTTTTTGATGTCCCAAGAAAGCCTTTGCTAATTGGCATACAGAAGCAGAGACTATAGGGACCTTCTAGTTTTCTACTTGTCTGGGTTTTTTAAAGAACAAAAACTGGCATGTTAAGAAAAGGAAAGCTAAATCAAACCCCAGAATCTCATTAGTATCTCCACTTCCAGACAAGTCTGATTTCAGGAACAGAGTGCAAGAGACAGAGAGTTTAGAAAAGAAAATAAGAATGTTTTCATTACCTTTTCTGCAAGCCAGCCTAGATGCCTAATTTCTCGACTTCCAGCAATCCCTGTTTTACCCAGCTGGTCTCTGACCTCTGCAATCACCCTGGGGATGAGCTCATTGACACTGGAGTGGATGGCATTGAACCAGGCCTGGGCTGTCGCTGAATCCTTACTCCTGAGCACCACGGTGTGCTTGGCATCAGGTGAATGAACTTCAATAACTCTAGAAAAATGGGGGGGGGGGAAACATTATGTTCATTCTTACACTGTTAGGCAGCTAAATTTACTATCTTGCTTAGTGATATCAATGAGTTAAAAAGAAGGATACTAATATTGAGACCTAGCACTAAAAACTTACCTTTACAACACCTGGATACAGTAGGATCCTGAACTGAAGCCAGGTCTGTACTGGCATTAAGATAAAATCCTTGAGAATGGGACTTGCCAATGCTGATGCAAACCCACATGCAGCACATCAATAGGAGTTTCAAATATGAAGGCAAGAGCAACATTCATTCACATGGCAGCCACCCAGAAATGCATGGAAGATGACTGGGGAGAAGCCAGGGATAAGTGTGCCTTCTTTAGCTGGGCATCATGGCACTATAAGACTTTTTCATTCTGTTTACTTTACATCCACAGAGATAAATGAAAACCATTTCTCATCCCAAACAGAGACATTCTCTTAGGATTGCACTGTGGTTTCAGCGACACCACTATGCCTTAGCCAGAGGCTACTGCAACTGGCCTTCTCCAGGAGTTGCCAGCATCCTCAATGCTCCATTTAGATCCTGCTAACAGTGGCAGCAAGAAAGTGCTAACCACAACCATATGACTGCTGCTGGCAGGCATCTTCTGCAGATTTTCAAACTCCTGTGGAAAGAGATGAGTTTTTTTTCAAAAAAACTATGCCTACTAGACCATCCTGTGTGTTTCCACCCCACCACCATGGTTTGGAATACACAAACGAACACAGTTTTCAGGAAAACGAATCCTGTTCATTGTGGTTATGGGACATATGCCAACACCTTTGCTAACAACAACAAAAATGCTTTGACAGGAAGCTAGCTACAGCTATTTCAGCTTTGTTCTCAGTGAAGTTATTAGTTATTAGTAGGGCTTTGTGTGCTCTTTATATCTTTGTGGGTCATTTTTATTTGAACATTTGTTAAATAACCCACAAAGTAATAGTCTTGTTTATCTTTACGTGGCAATTATAAAACCAAGCTCTGGTCATTGCCCATCACTCAACTCTGTATCACATTTGTGCTTTTTCATTATAAAGGTACAGTGACTGCCCCTGAATGTTACCCTCACAAATTTGACCTGGGATCTGAGCCTAAGCACATACTTCTGTGCTGCGTATGGCTGCCCAATCTCTGAGACACACAAAGACTCCTTTCTGCAGCAGAAAATTAATTAGTTCAGTGGAATTTAGTCAGGTTGAGGTTCAAAACAGTACTGTAACGCAAATATTTGTTATGCAATTACAAAGTCCTGCAATTTGGAGCTTAGCTAACAATTGAGAGGTTTTAATTAATTGGTTAAACCAGAGCAGAATCCAGAACAGAGAGTTACTCTATCTGCACAGCTCTCTGGGGCTCAGAGAGCAAGGATCACTGGTTTCATGTTTGTCCATTTTGGGAAGGGGAGGTCTCCACGTAGACACTGTTCTAAAGATAGAAAAGGTCATGATTTTCCAAACTCAGCAGCTGAACTGTTCAGGGTCCTAAATCACTGGATAGCTCAAAAAGTGTGCTGATTTTTCAGAAAGCGCTAAGCCAGCACAGCAATGCATGTTTCCTCAGCAAAGCTGCTGCAGCTCAGCACCGCCTGAAAATAAAGGTTCTTATTTAGCTGCTCCAGGATGCACCAAACATTCAACTTCAGGTACCAAAAAGTAAAATTCCCTGTCAGATGACGCCAGTCTGGTGAATAAGAAAACTATGTTTGTAGATAGGCATGTTCCCAATCACACTCTCACTTTTTCAGAACTGGGAGAAAAAGCCATCTCTCTGATGGTTATGATTTAGCCATTTGTGTTCACTGATTATTACAGTCATGCACAGCTATCACAGCTTGGTCTGTCTTCCCATCAGAAACACTGCTCTCTCATTGCTGTCTGAACTGGAGTTTGAGCTTGTTCTTGTAGGCAGCCATCAATGAAAACAAACTATGCAGGCTTGGACTTTCAAAGTACATTGTGGTAATCAGTGAAATGTTGTTTATTATCTACAGAGCACTTTTTGGCAGGAGATCTTACAGCATTTTACAAATGAGGTCAGTCACAGCATCCCCATTTCACCACCAAAAAAACTGGAAAAGTGAAGAACCCAGACAAGGCCAGGAGCAGCAATCAGGATTTTCAGCATGCTGTCTCCCATTTCAATACTTCTTTTAGAAACAAAAATTATTTGAACATAAGTTGAACCAGCATTGTGCTAGTTTTGAAAAATGTTAATGTACCATACGGATGGTGTGAAACGATGCTCTTTACAAAGCCTGTGGTTTCTATATGGGAACTGCCACCTACAAAGTCACTGCACATCCAGCAGTAAACAAAGTGCTGAACACAGACTGTAAAGACTCAGAAGAATGTGCTGCTCTTTCAGTTGCAAAGGAGCAGCAGCAATCTCGTGTGATTTCTTTATAAGTTAGAGCTGTAGCAGGATTTGGTTTAAAAATAAATTATCTAGATCCGAAAGAGCTTCCAAATGGCAACCTGCTTACCTCCAATTTGTAAATTCTTCCTTAAAGCAAGTGGATTAACATACAAACAACTATTTTGCTACTTGGGCCTTCATCAAAGTATGCTTCCCTTGACAGTGACTATTTAAGCACAAGAGTTATGTCCCCTACAACAACGAACATTTAGACAGCTGTTAACAATTCTGTTTCAGGGTTCTAAACCATGCATATTTTAATATCTACACGCTCAAATGTGATATCAAAGTATATATTCTAGTATATATATGTATACACACATACTGAGCCATGCTTGAAGAAAAACTCTTAAAATATCAACCCTTGGGGACTTCTAATGGAGCTGTCAGTCCCCAAAGTGTTGATGGTGATACACTAACAGCAGCGGAAAGTCTACCTTGTTCCCTGAGCTGAGTAACAGGATGAGTGGACACTACATGTTACACTTCTCATGTAACTACATGTTACAGGAATAAATGCTGCTTTGACAGCTCTGAAAAGGAATCTTTTTATTTATGGCACTTGCCCAGCCCCAGAAATGTATCTGCAAGCATCACTCCTGTGCAATTGCTAGGTAGGGCAGCTTTTATTTAAAGACCTTAAGGATAACAGTCTAAATCCTCAACTGCCTGAGCTTTAAGACTGGGACGCTAGCAAACTTTTGGAAACCAAGGTTGCAGATTTCCACTGAAGACCCCCAGGATTCCTGTCTCCACAGTCAACTGGCATGGAGATACTAAAAGAAACTTCTTCCCAGAAACCCATGGGCTCCAACAGCAATCAGATGCTGAAAGTGCTGTGTCCCTATAAACTCTTCCCTTTTCTGCCTTTCAGCCTACGCTGCTTTGATTCACCAGACCATTTGGATGATGCTTTCTGCACAGCAGCTGACTGATGGCATTTCCATACTTTTTGAAAAGCAAAAAAACACCAGTGACCTTAGTAAACTCCAAGACTAAAGCATTTAAACACTTCCAGCAGTCCAGTCATTGTAGTTTTGATTTGTTCCCTGGTAAACTGACCACCGCTTACTGACTTGTGTTTATCTGCAGTTCAGTGATAAAGTTCCCTCAATTCCCCACTGAATTGAAATATTTAGGGCAATGCCACAGCTGTGTTTATTCTCACACTCCACCACAGTTATGTAAATACTGCATATGGAGCTGTTTCTGATAAAGCCCATACCAACCCAAAGGAATTATATGTTAGCTCTAGATGACTGCCAAGATGTGCGGCATCTCTCCAGCTTGGCAATGCATATGAATGATATCACATTTTCTCAGAGATCATTTGGCAAACCATATAATAAAAGAGTAATTTTCTCTCTCCTTCTCAAAGAGTCTCACTGAGCCAAGGAGCATTTCCAGCATCCCCTTCTCCACCTGCAGAACACGGAGGTGACACAAAACCCAGTGCCTCCAAATGCTGTAACCTGGCACATAAGAGGAAAACTCCATCCCTCGCTTCATCATCCAGAGTTTTTACTTTACAGAGGATCAGAAGAAGCTGAAAGTGAACGTTTGATAGACCATACTCATTCCCCATTTGATAAGGCCTCTTTCTGTAGGAGTGTTCATTATCTAAGAAATAACTTTTATCAAAACTCTTGAAAGCATTTCTCCCACCTCGATTGGCTCTGCACCAAATCAGGCACTGAGTTACACTTCATGCCCCTTCCTGGGTCAGATTATGCATTCAGTGACTGATTAAAGTGTGGAGTAAGTCCCTTGAAGTTAATGATAAGCTGGAGCCAGAGTTATTTGAGTCCATCACACTACTTTGATTTTGCATAGCCAGGAATAAAACAGTCTGTCGGTGACTCTGCAAACTTAAAAATGAATCAAAGGCCAAACTGCTCACTCCATCTCCTGTGTCACTGTCTCCACATGAAAGTACGGTCAGTTATTTTTTTTATTTTTTAGTGTACAACAATAGGAGCCTTTCCAGGAAAAGGGGAGAATTAGAGGAACACAATCTGATTTATATTTAAATAGTTGTAGGTTTTGTTATTAAAACCATTTTTAAAAACTCTTAAGGTTCTTTAGAATTCCACATGCAGCATCAGGAGATGAACCAGGAACAAAACACATTAAAATTAAGGAATGAAAACTTTGGGTTTAGTCTGCAAGGAAAGGCTGTTAGGCTCACAATGAATTCCCCAGCATACTCTGAAGAAGCATCTTCCTATGATAAACCTAAATGGAGGTGAAAACAATTTTAACAAGTGAGCATTAATCAAGCAGAATTTTTCTATGTGAAAGTCCCTTGGTCCCCTCGCTGTCACAGGGGTATTAACAGTTACTTGATGACTTTCAACTTACAGTGCTAAAAGTGATGTAGATTCTTGTTCCTCGAGAGCTGGACTAGAGGGATGTCCAACCAGAGAGTGTATATATCAGTAACGAGCTGTCACAGTTGATTTCATTTCTATTTGCCACCAGCTGGGCTTTATTAAAAGGGTTATCAGCAGAGTTGTGCCACATGCAAGCAAAGAAAGGATTTGTTTCTGTAATGGACTTGCTCACACCACTGTGTGCTGATGCCAGCCAATCTGCAGAGCACATCACACACTGCCTTCTCCACCCAAAACAGGTACAAAAGGAATTGAATAGTTTTTAAATGTATATGGATGTTAAGGAGCAGGACTCAGCCCACATTGCCCAAAAGAGCTCTTATGTTTTACTTTCTTGAATTTTTCTTTTATACTCTGGTTGTAATAGCGCTGACTATTGGTAACCCGGGAATACACAGTCCAGTCTTCTTCACAGTGGATTCAGCACCAAACAATGGCAAAAGTGCTGTTTCAAGGAGCAGCTCGGGTCAGTTATTTGAGGGAAAAAACCCCACAAATAGCATTATCTCACAGGCATGGCAGGAATTTGATTTAACCTTTAGAAGATGGAAACTTTAAGACCAGAAGATGTTGTGATCAGTGTGGTCAACACACTGACTGCAGCTTCCTGAAGCAGCTGTTTTCCCTGAAGCAAAGCCAATATCAAAGCATCTTCTGCAGCAAAGTAAACCTTCTGCAGCTAGAACTGCCTCTGGACTAAGCAAAGAGCACCTGACTGCAGCTGGTAATAGTGGTAAATGACCCCTACAAATTGAGATGAGAGTGGAGGGTCTCATGCTGCTGCATAAATAAGAGATCATGGACTTGGAGAAAAATTAGATGTCTTCTGAGAAGGAACAACACTGTTGCTGTTAGGCAGTGCTGTACTAGGACCCAGGGGAAAGAAGAGGACACGATCCACAAGCCTGGGTGAAAACTGATACAGAAACAGGAAAAATGAGTAGGGCTGCTGATAGATCAGCTCTGCCTTGTGCATGAACTGTCACAGGAGAAAGTCCTGCTAGAATAGGGAGAGAGTACGTCCACCTTATCTAGCAGGACGTGTCTCAATGTCTAATTTTTTTAAATACCTACTTTTTGGCTTCCATGATCAAGAATCCCAGGGATCACTGCTTAGTTGCCAAGGGAAGCAAAATAGAAGCCAGACAACCAAGACAACAAAGCCACAAATTCACTCTGTATCAGTTACTGGCCTCTAAGTGCTGTGGGAAGCAGCACCATCTGGGAGCCAGTCTCCTGAAGATACTGACAGCTTCCTTGGGGACTTTCACTACTGGCAGTGAACTCATCTTCCCATTGAATAGGCTCAGGGATTGATGGAAAAGCTGTATGTAAGTGATGAGAAGAAGTAACAACTTCACCATAACTCCTACTACAGTAAAACAGGAATTTCCATCAGCAGAAATGGATGTGCAAGAAAGCTAGAAGAGACTGCAGGGTACTAAAACGGCAATGTGTCCACAACCTAAGCACTAAAGATCAGCCTCAGCATCTACCAACACTGAGCTGGGGCACCTGTGGTGGCAAGCCACCACCCAAGGCTCATGCTGAGGATGTAATTTGCTGCCATATAGCAGTGACTACGCAATGTGCAGGAGGGAGCAGCTGAAAATCCTGCTTCTTAATTAATGGCAGGTCAGGCCAGATCAGAGCTGTAAAACTGAAATCCAATTTGCAGACCCGCTGATAAGCAAGGGAAAGCCCAGCACAGAGCACAGGACAACAGCCGGGCAGGATAAAGGGTCTCGAGGTTGTCACTATCTCCAAGTCATAATATAAAGGCTGTGGGGACTGGGAGCATGGCAGGAAACTGAAACTCTTGCATATCAACTTACTTTAGAAGTAAGTAGAAGATCTCAGGGTCTTAAAACTGCTTTTCAACATTATTTAGCAGTAACTTTGATGTCAGCACTTACACAGCTTTACATACAGACACACATAAAAATGTGATGAACTATTTGTTCTCTTCTGTCCTGCCCTGCAGCACTCACAGTGCTCTTGGGGAAGGCAGAAAGCCCCCTGTCATTATGTCAGGGGAAGAGATGGGACTTTTTTTTTTTTCCCTTCAAGAAAATGAGACAAAACAAATCCCAGACTCACCAGGACCTGTACAAATTGAAGATCAGTCACAACATACTGTAACTATCCAATTCTACCCTGGTATCCCAAATATCTCTCAGGAAAACTCAGGGGTTTCCACTCTGTCCCCAAATACTGGCACATTTCCCCAGCAATACACTTCTCAAACCTTTGGCCAGAGACTACAGCAGTCTTTAGGACATTAGAAAGCTATTTTAACACGATTGAACAGAACAAGGATTACATCCAAAGTAAAAAAAAAAAAATGTAATGAACATCCAAAGTTCAACCTAGTTTGTTGATGTATTTGTGTATACCCTGGAGGCTGTTCTGCAGTAAATTGCCTTTGGATTGTCTGGTGGATTTTTTCTTTCTTCCAAAAAGCTTAGCTGGTGATTTGAACTCAGAAGAGGCAAAAACACTCCTCCTTATGGAAGGGACAGTCCTACAGACGTGTCTGATCTCAGTGGCCTTTCAAAAAAATAGACAAAATAGACAAAAATAGGTATGACCTAGAGTAAAACCAATGACCTGTTTGGTTGGTGGGGAGTTTCACAAATGATGGAAAACAACTATTCCTTATAATTGAAAAAAAAAAGATCACCATTTCTGCCTATAGATGCCTCAGAGCTCCAGCTCCTACAGGTTTGGAAAACTGCCCACTTAACAAGTTAGATGACTGTAGCTTCCAAAATGCACCAGCAATCACAGAGCTGCCCAAAAAGCAGCTGATGTAGGTGACGGAGGACTGTCAGACATTCAATTATTGAACCATTAATAATTCTAGCAGTTAATGATTTGCCCCAAAATTCTGTTATAAGAGGAAAAATAAAACCTTACAGGTCTCTCATCTGACAACCCTAGCCCTGAATGCATTGACCCTGGCTACCACAGTGGGTCCCACAGCCATGAAACATATCAAGGAGGAAGAGGAGGCCTTCCCCATGGCCTATCCCACAACTCCACTCCTGTTCCTCACACCCCAACTTCTTCCCTCTTAGGAGAGGTATTGAAGGGGTATTGAAGGGGACACGGCAAATGCCTTTTTAACTAAATTGCCTAATGTCTCTCAGCTTGAAAGAGAGAAGAGTAGATAAATCTCAAGTGCCACCTACTTGTTCATCCCTTCCAATAAAGAGCAGATTTTGTGAGCAGATTAGCTGTTACAGTATTATAAACAAGAACACGACAAGAGACGTACAACTTCACACAAAAGGTGGATTTGGATCCAATACAGTAAAATAGTTGGGAGCTAAGGTTAAAAACCCATGTTCATCTTGACCTTAAATTCACAACCCTTTGTGGGCAAGGATGTAAAAAGTATCACAGTGTCCTTCTCAAACAGACTGTGCACAGTGTGACAGCACAGAACAACAGGGTGGTTTAATGACGAGGGGTGAGTCAAACAGAGTTTCACCCTGATTATTGTCATTTTTGTTCTTTTCTGGATTTGAATTACACTCTTTCAAGTTGTTTTACTTTACTGTTGGATTGCTGATACAGTAATCCAAATAGATAATTAACGCAGCCCACCAGGAAAATAAAAAGAAGTAACAAAATTCCTGATATAAATCAGGACTTTGACCCTAGCAGGCTCAATAACTTCTTCAAAGGACTTATTGATATTCAAATAGTAAAACATGTCTGTACCAATAATGATAATTAAGTGCCTTTCATCCAAGGATCTCAAGCTGTAGCTCACAACAACACTCTGAATTAAGTACGGTCTCTTAATTTCACAGAAGTTTTGTCTATAGCCAGAGAGCAGCTCAATAACAACACAAGGAGTAGTTCCTTGAGGAGGTGTGGAGGGGATTTTTAAATACT
This sequence comes from Oxyruncus cristatus, assembly GCA_013399855.1. Classification (NCBI taxonomy): domain Eukaryota; kingdom Metazoa; phylum Chordata; class Aves; order Passeriformes; family Cotingidae; genus Oxyruncus; species Oxyruncus cristatus. The sequence goes on along the minus strand of VXAY01006568.1, from coordinate 1,487,873 downwards.
AGTAATGCACCCATTATTTATCTTGACCTTTGCTCTACCCCATACATACCTAAGCCCTTTATCTTTCCTTTGCCCATATACAACACACAGTAACAGAAAAAAGACCCAAGTTTCCTAAACAAGAGCCCAATCCTGCTAAATCTGTACTGTCCACTAGGAAAAGGAAATTTCCACCTCCCTGGGAAGCCCCCCCCAGGAAGTCCACCCAGGACTGACACAGCTCCAGCATGCTGCAGCAGCGCCAGCACAGTGATGGAAACAGTCCATCACCTCCTCAGTCCTGGGTTCACGTCTCAGCCTTTGCCCAGCACCTAACCCCATCTGTGCTCGCTATTGCCAGTGTCATTGACTGTGCCCAGTGCTTTCAAACTAACTGTTTAGAGGCAGAAAACAACATAAATGTGATCTATGCTCTCCAAGAGCAGCTGTAAATCATTCTGGTACTATGGTCACTCTGTGGCAGTGCTCTGCCCCCTGCGAGCCCCATTCACACATGACTTAGGGAAACCATTTCCCCTACAGCAGAGAAAAAACCCAGGCTGCAAAGCTGCACACCTAAACCACACAGCTCTTTAAGGAGAATCCGGCATTTGCTTTGTGCACCAGTGGCTGCTCATACCTGGCAGCATCAACGCATGGGCCTGCTTACTAAGCAGGAAACAGGCAGGGTGGAGACATAAGCCAGACCATGTTTTCATTAAGACATCTAGAATCTTTTCGACTTGCCTCCCTGCCCCCTCAGTTGCCCTTAAGTTATACAGGCAGGAATGTGAAGAGATACAGGAGCTCCTTGGTCTTTCATCCCTTCAAAGAATAGAAAAGAATCAGAACAAAACAGAATAGTTCAGCTGCAAGGGACCTACAATGATCACCTAGTCCAACTGCCTGACCAGTTCAGGACTGACCAAAAGTTAAAGCCTGTTATTAAGAGCACTGTCTAAATGCCTCTAAAACACTGACAGGCTTGGGGCATTGACCACCTCTAGGAAGCCTGTTCTGAGGTTTGGCCACCCTCTCAGTATAAAAACACTTCCTAATGTCCAGTCTGAACATGTCAAGTCTTGTAATCCTTTTAAAGAAAATCAGCTGTACTTTGTCTCAGTAGTGAAACTGGGAACGTTGGCAGGTCCTGAACTATGTGTGGTCATGTTTTGTAGAGTTTTACTGAAAAGGCATGGAGTTTCTGCTAATATTCCAGACAACACCTCTATAAACACATAATCAGCCTCACAGATAAAAATGCATCAGAAAAAGATTCAGGAAGTCAATTTTTGAACAGTGCTGTCCTCAACTAGCATGGCAGATCCTTGACTTTTACTTCAAGATGTTTTCTTTTTATTTGCATCTCTACAATCTTCTGCTAACTTCTTACATTTGTTGTCAGCATTCATGACTTAAGTTTTTTGATGGAAGGACTTGTTTCTACTATGTCATATTAAATCTGTTTGAAACTCAGTTTTTGCCCTAAAAAAGAAGCTTTTTTTTTCATGTGTTATTGTAACAAAAGTAAATACATGCAAATTCACCAGAATTTGTTTTCTATTTAAGATTTTGAAATGTCATTTCAGAATCACACAAGGCTATTTCATGCTTGCATAAATTACATGCTTATATGCCAATTACATTTCAAAATGTTAAATCCCACTGACCCTGTTAGTGTGCATTACTGACATGTTATTAAATAATGTAGCAAATTTTTTTATAAAAGAATGTGTGCAAAAGGAACCACTTTGGGGAGAGACAGCTTTGCAATAAATCTTGCAAATACCTTCTTCAGTGAATCAGTATTTCCTAATGCAAAAACAAAAAATAAAATAATGAAGCTGCTTAACTCTATTGCTGCCTTTGGAGCAAATGGGTCTCAGTCTGTCCTGTCCTGCACCTTCCTGTTGTCTTGGGAAGCTCAGGTAATGCCCAGACACAGCTCAGCGTGCAGAGTCCAGGATGAACTGATACCAGCCAGTTCCTCAGCCATCTTGCAGTCAGTTGTCCCTGGCTGAATAGCAGGCACCCACCAAACCCACTCTATCACTCCCCTTCACCAGTGGACAGAGGAGAGAAAATATAACGAAGGATTCATGGGTTGAGATAAGGACCAGGAGAGAGCACTCACCGAATACTGTCACGAACAAAACAGACTTGAACTTGGGGATATTAATTGAATTTATTACTAACAAAATCAGAGCAGGATAATGAAAAGTAAAATAAATCTTAAAAACACCTTCCCAGCACCAATCCCTCCTTCCTGAGCTCTACCTGCTTTCCCTGAGCAGTGCAGGGAGATGGGGAATGGTGGTTATGGTCAGGTCACCACATGTTTCTCCTGCTGCTCAGGGAGAGAGACCTTCCCCTAATCCCCTCCCATGGGAGACAGTTCTCCATGAACTTTTCCAATGTGAGTCCATCCCATGGGCAACAATCCTCCATGAACTGCTGATCACTCTTAAATGGAATGCAGTCCTTCAGGCACAGGCTGCTCCAACGTGGGTCCCCCACAGGGTTACAAGTCCTACCAGGAAACCTGCTCCAGAGTGGGCTTCTCTCTCCACGGACCCACAGGTCCCTGCCAGGAGCCTGCTCCAGCATGGGTTTCCAAGGGGTTCACAGACCCCTCTGAGGCACCCACCTACTTGGGTGTGGGTTCCTCCACGGGCTGCAAGTGGATCTCTGCACTCCCATGGACCTCTATGGGCCGCAGGGGCGCTGCTGCCTCAGCATGGTCTTCACAACAGGCTGCAGGGGAAATCTCAGCTCTGGCACCTGGAGCACCTCCTCCCCTACCTTCCTCACTGACCTCAATGTCTGCAGAGTTGTTTTTCTCACAGATTCTCACTCTGCTCCTCTCTGGCTGCAATTACTGGGCAGTACATTTTTTCCCCCTTATTAAATATGTTATGATAGAGGTGTTACTATCACTCCTGATTAGCTCAGCTTTGGCCAGCAATGGGTCCATCCTGGAGTTGTCTGTCATTCCCTCTCTCAGACAAGGGGGAAGCTTCCAGGAGCTTCTCACAAAAGCCACCCCTGTAGCTGCCCCACTACCAGGACCTGGCCACGCAAACTCAACACACCTGCTCAATTTTGCCTTCTGATTGTAATTCTCAGTCCAACCCTGAAATGGACAACAGATAAGGAAAGTTCCTTATCTGTTTCTCCACATGTCCTTGGTGTGAAGTCTACGAGCTGCAGCCGTACTTGCTATGGTACTGCTACAGTGTGCAGCTGAGAGCTGGCACCACACTGCTGGGAATCAGTCTTGGCCCATTTTTCCTTGCTTCCAAACAAAAGCAAACCTTTCCCATTGGAGGGCCAAATCCAGCCAATGGGTAATTCAATCATTAAGACTGGACCCTGGGGAAGTTCCCTGTAAGGATCACACTGCTCTGGACTCCTGACACTGGAAAAACATGATGTGTGCACATTAAGTGCTGACAGGATCAGGCCCACACATCCTGAGTTTGACTGAAAGAAGTGTAAGCAGGATTTTAGGGTGACTTCAAAAGCAGATGAGAAAACCTTTTCAGCCCACAAAGCATGGTCTCATTTCTCCAGGGAATGTCCTGTCTCCTGTGCCGTGTACAGAAGTATTGTATTATGTCCCAAGACTTTAAAAGCACCAACAGAAAAAATTTCACCTCAGAGACCTGGTTTTTTTTCTCCTATTCCTTAATATCATCACCCAAAATTGATGAAAAGCTTTCTACACTGCAGTAAGATTTACTGCTTATTGGTATGACTATCCACGGCCATTCCGACATGTCCCTTCATTGGGAGGGGATGCTCCTCTGTGAGGTCTGACATTAACCTTTACTGCTGCCACTGAGAAGATCATTTATCAGTGAAAACACAGGCAAACAACTGATTTTGGTAGCAATTACTTTAAGCTTTTTTTTCCAGTCTGAAGTATAACAATGGGCCCTGCATCTAGAGGAGAATGACACAGATGCCACTAAGAAGATCTCAATCCTTTCTCCTGCTGCCATGTTGATATTATTAAAAAAAATTCCTACACACTACGTATGGCATTAGTTTGCATTAAGGATCTTCTCCTTGTTATTTTACAGCTTTTTTAATCAGGTGACATAGAAGACAATTCCCTACCTCCTCAGAGTGAACCCACAGGAAGGGGAGCTGAAGGAGATATCTGAGAACCTCTGGCTCTAAAAGCACCAACTTCACTCCCACTTCAAAATAACAAGCTCACCAAACCAGCTGAGATTAGACACAGACTTAAGAATCTCTTAACTGGGGTGAGTCTTCCAGGAGAAGAAGAAATCCTACGCAGGGCCACCAGCTCTAATGGGAAAAACAATTCTCCTCCATGCCCATTAAAGCCACATTTCACTGCAGCTTTCTAAGAACTGGAGGTAATTCCCTGCCAAAAAGCAAGTATTTCCATTTAGGTCTTTGAACACAGGTATCTTCTCATGCTGAACATCCAACCATGCCTGTTCTTAGATGAAAATTAGCTCAGTTATAGTCCAAAGGAGCCCTTTTGTGGCCAGCATATGCTTTGGCAATCTGCCAGCAGTGCTCTCCTAAAGTCATCCAGCAAAGTGACACCATCAGTTATAAAATCTATGTGTGTCAGGTCACTGGGTTATGAAACAGAAGTGTTGTAAGCATGTAAGGACATGGTTCGGGCTCTGCTTTGAATGAAGATAAAATTATTTTTGTGGGATCAGATTACTGTCTTGGGATGCATTCCAGTGGGAAAGGATTGCTGCATTGTAATAGCATTTTTGCTGGGAAATACGAGTTCCAGTACTCAGAATTGTTAAAAAAACCTGAAACTGGTAAAGATGGTAATCGATGGGGTGCTGCTACTACGCTACAGCTTCCACAATGGTGAGGTACTGTGGGCTTTGATGGAAAAATCCAGCTTAGACCGCACTGTGCTGGACCACAGTAACAATCAGAAGTCAGTCTTTCCACAGGAAATGACAGCAACACAAAATGAAAACCATGATAACAAGCAAAATGACTCTCCCACACGTTACTTCCTAGTAACACCTAAGAACACACATTCGTAGCATGCTCCAAAAAAGTTAGCGCCATTGCAGAAGTATCGTGAGCAATGAGTGTGTGTCCCTCTGAGTCAGCCCTCCTGGCCCTCAAACCAAACTGAGGACCAGGAGAGTGACAGAAGCTGAAAACTACAATATGGTCCAAAGAAAAGGGGAAAAACTACAACAAAACGAAGCCAACACATGTAATGTATCATTACACTGTATCGATTCAAACAACGTGACCTGTATGGGTATTTTTAAACTACACTCCATAGCAGAGAGAACGACAAACTCTCAGACAAGTAAGTGATACAGCTGTCAAACCTCAACATCTTAAACTATACTGATATATGTGGGAAAAAAAGTGGCCAATATCAATAAACATCTTGATTTAAACTAGACAAAGACTGCCAGGGTTATTTCTGTTTTACAGTCGCACTTCTCCAGTGGTCAGTTATCACTGACTATGGTGGGAAGCACTTGGTGGGATGAAGAGCAGGAGAGTAAAACAATACTAAACAATAGAGCGGAGAGGGCGAAAATTAAAAGGCCAGACAAATATGAAAAAGAAAGATGGAAAATTACACATACGCTAATAAAGTTTCTGAATTGCAGTGCAAGAGATTACAGAGGAACCCATTCTCCCCAAAAGCCTTTCTGTTCTCCGCTCCTCTCCTTAACCTTCTCTGCAAATGAAAATGTAACTTTTGTTTATGCCTATAGGAAAGTGCTGAGAATCAAAGACATTACACCCAGCTTCTGGGCAAGGCAGCACACTGCAGAGAAACAAAAAGGCCATTATTTGGATGGAGAATCAGTCTGCATCCCTGACTTGACTGGTCCCTTTTTTATTAGCAGCTGTTACAGCAGGGATCAGGGAGTGTGCTGGTGTTGTGCAGCTGTTCCACACATGTTATAAATAAGGGCTGGTACAAGCTCATCCTATTTTTAACATTATGAAAAAAAAAACAAACCAACCAAGAAGGCACAAAAATTCCCCATTAATGCCTTGTAAGTGGAACTTTTCTCTTCTTCTTGACTTTAATGTCCAGAACGGAATGGACAAAACAGACCATTCTTAAAATAATATTCATTGGAAAAAGGAAAGAAAATGCAATTTAGTGGAATCAGATCTAGCCAGCCTGGAGGATGTAAACCATTAGTGCATACAATGTCTTTTTCTTCAAAAGCAGACACTTAATCAGAATGAAAACAAGCCCCTGAGATTCTATTTCTAATAAAAACGCTAGATTACCACATTGAAGAGTTTCTTTAGCACACCCAAAAGCTGAACGCAGAACCACATGTCTCAGACACCACCACCCACCCTTCCCAAACCAGTGCTTGCTTCCCTTGCTGGGTTGCTGTGTGAGGCCAGAGCCCAGCTCCTGCTCCCCAATCCCGGCACTGAAAAAGCCAACAACGATTCAACGTGAAGGCAAAATCCCGACCCCAGGCAAATCCCCTGCTCACCTGTTTTCGGGGTCTGACACCGTCATGTTGCGTGTCACGTAGCACATCTTGAGTGGTATTGTCTTCTTGTCTCTGTGGATGGAGAGCGAAAGCTGCGACATTGGGTCAGCAGAGGCACAGCCCAAGCGGGGGGACTCGGGGGGAGGTGTCTCCCACCCGATCTCCGACACAGGGGAGCCTTTCTTCACATAGGGGGTTGCTTCTCTCATGTATTTCACTACAGAAAAGAGAAATAAAAAAAAAAAAAAAGAAGAGCAATAAGTAAATGGATATTCAGGAGTTGCATCCTCATGTGAGTTCCCTGAGCTGGTGTTAACCCCCAATGCTGTTCATGATTCCTGCTTGCCCAGCATCCCAGCATTGGAAGCTGTGCAAATAAAGGAGACGGAGATCTGATTGCTGCCAGTCTCAGTATGGTGCAGTAAGTAAAATGAGGGAGAAGAACAGAATAGGCAAAATAGAACATACAGCCGGTGTAAGGCCAGGAGAGCCATCCCACCTCTACAGACAGCCTGTAAGTAGTCATGCAGCAATTCCTATGTACAGAAGCCATGAGCTGTCTGAGGTACGTGGAAGTTTTTAAGAAAGAGATTCAAGTGACAGTGAACCTATTACTCCCCTTTCTAAAATGTTCCAGCAATACTTCCAGTGCTGCCAACTCACATCTTGCTTCTGGTTCACGCTTGTCAGTGTCACACCACTGATCTCAACAGCTATTTCTGCTTGCTGGGAAGCAGTTCTAGCTAATCTACTTGTACATATATATATATGGAGTAACCAAAAACCAATTCACTTCTTAGACTTCTCTTGGGGAAATAAAATTGAGTTTGAGCCTTTTGTGAGAGTGGAGGTGTCAGATCAGATCTCTTCTCAGCCTCTTCCAGGCTTTCTTCCAGTATGGGTAGGAAAAGGAAATGTAGGATTCTGAAATTATCTTAATACATTCAAAAATCAATACCTCTTTTACACATATACTTCATATTCCTCTCTTTATGCAGGCAAATATTGCAAAATTTTTCTCTGAGTTTTTTAATTCTTTTGGTAGTTCAAGATTACTTTTGTTTTTCATATGCTTGGCAAATCTGCCAGTCACAGTCTCCTTCTCCTTCACAAGAAGAGACATCACATTTCAGTGCCCTGGTTAAGTCTCTATCGCAACTGCACACAGCTGTGGCTGCCTAACTGGCTGTAGCTACTTGATCATATCCAGGACTCAAAACAGCAGTGACATGAACTGAAAGGGCAGGAGCACTGTGAAATTACTGGGGAAAGTTATTAAAACGCTGTGAGAGAACATTTCAAGGAAATGGTGCAGATCACCAAGTCAGCTCAGCTGAAGGAAGCTGTGAAGGACTGAGTAACAAAATGGTGGGTAAATTACAAAGGGGCACTGTGGTAAAGGACGTTAAATAAGTGAAAGCCTGGAGAAGTTTTGAAGTTCAAAAAGAAAGCAAGAAAAGTATTCAGAAAAGTGGAGAAGAATAACAACGGATTTTCTGTCAAAGCCAGAGATAATTTCAGTACCACTATTTTTAAGGCATTTCATAATAGTTTTACCAAGAGAGAAATCAGTGCAAAACTGGAGCCCAGGCTCTGTGAACATCTATTGCCATCTTTTCTCAAAAACACCTTAGTGCACATCTTGCCATTGCTCGCTCTCTCCTTTTTAAAAAATTTGTTAACTTCAATTACAAGGACTTCTGTGTTTAGGTATGTTACACAATATTTCTCTGTGAGAAGGATCACTTGTGATTTATCAGAAAAGCTGTCCTACCCAACACTAGTGTTTTGAGTTCCTTGTCCCATGCTATTTTCGGTATTTTTTTAAATTAATTTTTTCCCTACTCAGGGAAAAACAGGCCCAGAACTCTACAGGGTTTCCAGAAACTATTTAAAACAAGAAGTGGTGTGATTGGTTTTTCTAATCTGTTTGTAGACACACACCCAAAGTCTATTATCTAAAAACCTGTGTCACCTAACTCCCAAAACCAGTGCTCATCCTTCATAAATTACATGATTTTCAAAGGTGCTGAAAATAAGCAGTTTTAGCCAGTGTCACAGAGATACTGGTTTCAGCAGCTGGCATCTCGGTTTGGATATACTCACACCCTCATGTACGTACTCGTCAGCAGAGAAACTGAACACATACAGATGTGGTGAATCTATTCCTGTGTACGCTGAATGAACATGACTTTGTCATTAACTCAGACAGGAGGAACAGCTGAAGCTGTAAAAATCATGTTTGACTGGAAACAAAATTTTCTTCTCTTTAAAACTAGAGATCAACAATTAATCTGTTGGGAAAAAGCAATCCTGTCAGCTTTTGAACCCTGTTCCAGTGACATGCCAGCAAATGTAGAGCTAAATAAAGGTCCAGGTCTCAATAGTGAGCTGTTTCATCTGTGCTATTTTTGTCTTTTTTCAGTTGCTGCTATATACATTCAACCTTAGCATATCTTAATTAAGGAAAAGAGAGAGAGGCAGGGGGAGGAAGGAAGTTGAAGTAAAAGATTTGGCTGTAAACCTAAGCAGGAACACAAAATGTGAATTTAATTCCCCAGAGGTGGGACAGAAGAAAAGAGCCGTCCTTTCCAGGTGCCAAGAAGCTAAGTTTCCATTCGACACACTGGTGAATTCATAGCAGACAGTTGAAATGTTTCAGAAACCCCCATGAAAGAGGAAGCAGAATCAGGCAGAGAGAGCAGAAGCACAACCCTCTTTCCAGAAATGCAGCAAGAGCCAAGAAAACCACTCTGAGGAAAAACATGCTACGAAAATTCCTTTCAACTTCTGAACTACCAGACATCCAGTTTCTCCTACCTCTCAACAGGAGATGGTTGCTCAGCCCCAGAGACTTACAAGGATAAAGACCCATTAATATACTGATAAACTGCTAACACCACCTTCCTGTGAAATTCTACAGGAGAATGAAAAAATGAAGTGAATATAGGTTTTCTGTCCAAAACAAACAAACAAACAAACAACAAACAAAACCAAAACAAAAAAAACCCCAGATTTTGGTAGTTTCTACTAATTATGCCCTACTAAATTAAGTACAGCTCTAGATTCATGGTTGAATTCTTCTGGGTTTTACAGCCCAGACTTTATGGCTGTTGCATATTGAAACGTGCTTCATATTTTGAAAACCCCCAAATGGATACACATAAAAGCATATGGCAGTGGAACAGGTGGCAGAACTTGATTCATTTATAAATTTTTTTGTTATCATTTTAATTTCAGAGCCACTGTTTTCCATTTGCTTCATCAACATGCATAGTTACATGCCCATAACCAAAGTTCAGCATAGTTTATGAATTTAGCTGAAATAAGGCACACACTGTTCAGATGATTCCTAAGTTTTATGAGCAATTATTTCCTATTTTCTTCTAAATTCTGGATGCAAATACTGCAGAACATGCTGTTTCATAGCAATGCACCAGTAACCCCACTACATACACAGCAATTTAGCGTGACCCCATACATGTTACATTTTGCAGCCTGTCCACTAACCAGTTCTTAATCCACACAGAAGAAAGCAAGTTTATACCAATCCTATTCCACACTGCACTAAGAATCATGGATACAGCAAAGTTAAAGTATAACTGAAGTTTTACAATTTGCTTCCACCATCAAGTTTTAAAAACAGAAAAAATATGATACAAACTGTTGGACATTAAAGTAATAATGTGGATAATATTCTGTTTTCAGACCATTACACTCAAGAGCTAGATTTTCCCTTGGATACAGCAGCACAAATTCAGGTACTGACTGAAAAAGAAAGCAACTATCAAGAAAACTGTTTTCATATATTGCCAAAACTACCTAATGGATTAAAACCCCAAAACATTTAATAAAATTAAATAAGGCATGCCATTGTATAACAACTCTGAATTACATATAACTAGACTATGTATATTCAAAATACATATGCCTACTGTATATACAAATACTAAATACATATTTATGTAGAACCACCAATAACTGTAAGACCACCAGAATGTACTTTGCAAACACAGAAACCAACATGCAGTGACTCAGAAAAAAATTTTAATTGTTTCATTTTTATAACCGAATTTACTGATAGACTGTAATTTTAGTTGAGAGTTGTCTAAACTCATTTGTTTGATGCTATAGCTCAACCTCAGATATCCTCATATTTAGTCCTAATTAATGATCCATACCCTTTTGGTGCACCACTAATAAGAAACTGCGGTCAGGCAATTAAAATTCCAATCTCCGGAGTGCCCTTCCCCACAAAGAGAAGAGGAAGGGAAGCGGCAATCAAATGAATTAATCCACTGATACACACTGAAATATTTTGGATATATTTTTTGATCTGCAAGACAGGCAACGTAACTTCCAAAAAAGCACTTCATTTATACGCACTTCTGCCAAGTCCCAAGACTCCACAATTAATCCTTTGTTACTGTTCACAGATGATTTTTGGGGGGGTGGAAGAAGCAGGCTTTTAATGAGAGAAACACTACAGACCAATTTGGTCAGGTTCTTGGCCAGACGCCTTTCTGAGGAACTGGGACTCTTCTGACACATTCAAACTGTTTCCTAGGAGGGAAGACAAAGACCACTGAAGAGAAGCCAGCAAGCTGGAGGAAAGCTCTTTTGTTACTCGAGGAATGAGGACAGGATGTGTAGGTTTACAGTACGAAAGTAAAAGGAACAACATCACTGAATCTGCTTGAAGACAGTTGATCCAGGAATTCCCCTTTGCAGGGGAAAACCACAGAGTGTCCTCTACCACCATACCAGAATTTGCCTGCTAGGTGTTACATAAGAGATCAAATTTCCACTAAACCCAAGCCAACCGCACACCCTATAGTGAAGACACATGTATAAAAGTGGGATATAAAACTGAGATAAGCTGCTGGTGCCATCATCAAAACTAAGATCCAAATACTTGAAGAAAAGAGTTTATGAATCAGATCGTCTATGAAGACGTGTCACATGACTCTTTCAGCAGTTTTAATGTGGGCATAAACCAAAATGCAGCCAACAATCCTGCTTGTGAATGTTTCCACTACATTTCCTATAGAAACATCTGTTGCTATGTTCAGACAAGTAACATCCATTAACATGAGCTCCTTTTTCCCATGTTGAAAGGGATTTGAAATAGTAAACCTCTGGATCTGCAAAAGAATCAGATCTCCACCTCTGGGAGATAATACAAATTACTTAAAATAAACACCTTCTAAGAATACAAATCCCCTTTATGCTTTGGCCATTTCTCATACTGTAGTGAGACTATGCTCAATTTCCCATTTTCTGCTGTCTTTAAAGTAATTCCACTGAATTCAGTATATTCTGTATTCATCTCTTAAAGAGACAGCTTGGACCTAAACTGTAAGGAAAGGGCTGTTTTTAAATCCTTTTTAAAAAAACATTCAATGTTTGCACTTATGCTTTTTATATGGAAAACATGAATGACTGTTTTGAAACAATAACTTCAAAAAGATCCAGGAGACAAACACATATTTAAGACCAGGTTTACCTGAAAGGAGAACCTTAGCAATTGGTGCCAAAATGTGGCTGGTAAGCAATCAGGCTTCAAGTTTCAGCTTTCAGTGGGCTACAAACAGGCTGCATTAAAAATATCAACAATTTTCACTTTAAAAATACAAAGAATACTTCACAGTGTCAATTAAAATTAGCAGCTGCTTTTATAGAAAAGGTGAAGCAATGTTAAGCAGGGCTGTAAGCACCATGACAAGCTTGCACTCAAAAAATGAAGGCAGTTCCTCTTCAAAGTGCCTTGGAATGTGCAATTTTGTGTGGTTAAGAGAATTTCTTTGTCAATAAGGCAAGGAGATTTGTGGTCTGGCACCATCAAACGGGAGAAAATGGGACAAAATGGGCTGCTCTCAGGAAGCCATGCAAGGGTGCAGTTTATGAAACCGCATGGTTTTAATAACTGAATAGGTCATAATGACCCGCTACCCTGTGTTATCTATACCAGGTTTCAAAAAAACATAACTCACCACCAAAAATGTCTTGGAAGTCAAGAAATTGAAGGGGCAAACCCACTGTGAGTCCAGACTGGAGCCACGGGCAGCCCCTACGGATGCTTTCTCCTTCCCACCTGCACCAGAGGCCTCCCTTTTCTGCTCTGATTCCAGCACTTGCAGAGCTGGAGATTACATTCCCAGGCCATCCCATGCTTCTGTATAACACCAACAATTCTACAGTTAGTTTTTCTCAGTTTCCTTTCGTGAGACTTTGCCTGCGTGGTGGGCTGATTCAGGCACTGATTGCTAGGCCTGATGTTCCCCTTTAGCAAACACTTCAACCCTTTCTGACTTTCCTTAGCACACAAATGTTTTCTATGGAGAGAAGGCTTCATGCATCTTATCTTATGCAGCATATCAATTTTGTTAACTGCAAAGCCTATAAGTATTAATCCATTTTCATTCCTCCAACAAAGCCACAGTTTTATACTCCACAGCATGAGTAAAGCAGACAACTTACTCCCCTCCAGCCTATACCAGAAAGCCTGAAAACTTCACCTCCAGTCAGCACTTCCCACCCACTTCTTCCTGAGGTCACTGGGAGCTGGTCACTGCTAACCAACACCTTTCAGCTCCCTTCTGAGTTACATTTCCATGGTCTAATAATAAAGTCAAGGTTCCAAGTTAACAGCACACATGCCCAAGGAAGCAGGACGAGTTTCAATGCTGGGGTGAGATTTTTTTGTATTTCTGTTCAAAACAGATTAACAGAAACGAAACAGACACAAACTTGTGTCAGACAGAATCACAACGAAACCGGAGGCTGGATCAAAGCTCTAAATATGTGACATCAGCACTTGAGCTGGTGGAGTGATCAAAAACAGTCACAGGCTGTCAGTAATCTGGTACACAAAAATTTCAGACTGCTAAAGTAATAATAAACTATAGGTAGACTCTTTCCAGTTGGTCTTTCTCTATAATTTCCATTATAAGGTCTACATTACATACTTACCTCACTGAATGTGTTACAGTTTCATTCAAGTAATTTAGTTGATTTTAAATTTTAAAGTTTCTGTTTCAATCAATTGGATGTATTCAGTTTTGAGTTTTGATATGCAACTAATGATAATTACATGAATTCTAGTGGAAAGGTCCCATAAGCTATTCATCTACCTTTCAAAAACTTTACGTACTTCCCCGAAATAAAAGCAGATATATCGCTCTTTTCATAATGTGAAAAACAAATATTCGTTTGTACATATCCTGTAAATCCCAGAAGTGCAATGTTTGGTTAAAAGGGAGATGCTTATAGATTGATCTAGAAGGAGACACTGATGCTATCTTGAAGAGCTTGTTCTCAAAAGAAACACTATTCAGTGGAGAACAGGAAGCGGCTACATTGCGCAAGTGCCCCTTATCAAATTGAAAAAGACTACTGCCTAAACCTGCAAGCTGTAGCTATCTAACTTACTACTGTTTCATGTAAAATGTTACACAGCTCATTTGCTACATTGTTACGTGACACCATGAACTCTACCATTAGCACTGCGCAGATCTTTCATAATGACAGTGGAAAACATCTGAAACTGGCAATTTGGGAGCTGAACACGGAAATTAGCAGTCACATTTTGAGGAAAAGCATTGTGGGACCTATGAGTCACTCATTGATAACAAAACTGGAGCTTCTGCTTGTCTCCAAGGCAGAATGTTCCCTAAGTTTAAAAACAAAAAAAAAGTGGTTTTAGTCGATATTAGGAGTAGGTCATCATACTCCTTGTAACCCTACTCAAAGTACAACAGAAAAATGTGACTTCACGCAAAGCAGGGAAATGGAGTGAAATACATTTTTTCAGTGGAACTAGTACTTACATTTCTAAGGGCCATCTCCTACCTGAAACTGAAATTATACTTTAAAATCTTTTACATAAATCTCAGGAATAACTTGTTTCAGAATTTCTTGTGTGCTGCTCATGCTTGTTTCCCTGCCTCTGTTAGTATTTATAGATCCCTCTCCAATCACCCACATGCTCAGATGGAATTCAAGGTGTCTGGCATTGCCAGCATGCTATAATTTTTCTATTTACATGAGTAATCTCAAGTGTCAGAACAAATATTTCAACTACTAGTGATTATGTGAAAAATACGTAAGGATATTACGGTTTTAGAGGATGCTGTTATTTCAGCAGTCACACAAATCATTAAGTAGTACAGGATAGACTGAATATGGCACTCAGTGAGAGGGAAATTATTATGCTGTGTATGATTGTACCTGTTTTACAGATGGCTAAACTGACACAGGCAAGTTAAAATGCCTTCCTCAAAGTCATGCAGTAAGTCAGAGACAGAATTCTCAGCATTAAACTTAATTTCTACCCCTTTCGTGACTTTCGCTTTTTAAACAACTCTAAAGAGATGCTAGTGCCAGTGAAAACCAGGCTCATAATGTCCACTGTCTTCTCCCTACTGGAAAACCCTGAACACCTTCTAAGATCCCCAGGATTTCTTTTGAAGCGCAGGGCTGCAATCACTTGCAAAATTTCAGTTCATCCTTTTCGTTCTTCACTAGACAATACCTAGAGCTTTGAAAAGAACAAACTCGGGGCACACATTCAACTAAGAACTTGCTGTACCTCCTGTGGCTAGTCTGTGCACCAAAAGGCATCAGATCACCATGCAAGTCCTTATTTTCCGGAATCCTTTAGTTTGTACCCTTACCAATAGGACAAACCAGTGGCCATATCCACAACGCTCATGTGCCAGAGATTATGAATACTTATCCACAGAGCTATAGAATAAGGCAGGCAGGAAGGCAAGAATATGAACACTACTGATGTTCAATGACAAAGAAACACAAATCCAAGGAGGTCCCTAAATTAATCACGGGGAATTGGGATGAGTGTTTCTGATCAGAGGTGGGCATAATGTAGCAACTCTTATTTTCATTTATTTTTGTGGCAAAATGATAGCTCAAGACCACCTCTTCCTGGTTCTGAAGTCCAAGCACACCTTCACACTCCCTCTACTCCACCTACAGTAATTTGCAAGATGATCTAGCAGGAGAGTAGCAGACCTGGCATGAGGTTTGGCTCTACACCTATCACCTGGAGCAAACTACCTGAAGCAGACAGAGGCACAGGAAGGGAGACAGAACTCAGATGACACTACCCCTTTTGTTTCACGGAGTGAAGGAAGCAGGACTGTATATCCACCAAGGGTGATGAAAAGAGACTGACAATGAAACATTTAATCACATCCTTGTGCCTCAGTTCTTTGGCTTCCATTTGAATGGAGCTCTTTTCTCCCAGGGATTATGGTTTTCTCAAGGAGTAAGCCATCAAAAACCTAACAACAAACTATGACATTTAAAGAATAAGCACACTAATCCTCAGCACCAGTTAAAAGTTCTTCAGAAAGTACCTCCACTTTGAGCACAGGAAATTCTCAGAACTGAAGCACACAAAGAGACTGAGACTGAAACCCAACTGTGCTGCCACAGGACCATGGATGGCATCATGTGCTGCTCTTTGCGGTGAAAAGTTCTTACCAAGATCACAGCTCTTCTATTCTCATCCCCAAGGGGCTACAGTTTCTGTATCTTAAAAAATGCCAGTGATCTCTAATGGAATATGGCCCTCCTGGAACTTAGGTGCATAATGCAGTTTGGGGTGAAAGGAAATACTTAGGGGGAGGGGCAGGTTTATTACTTTTAAACAGCATAATCTAAAACTATTCTGCAGACAGGATCTCAAAAAATGAATCAGTGAACACAGGGAACAAAGGAAGAAGTAAAAATCCTCATAAAAATACTGAATTCAGAATCTGATTTTTGTTCATGAAATGATTTTGTGAGGTGCTCTGAAATATACAACTTCAAATTATTTTCTTTCTCTACAAACAAAATAGAACTGTGAATTGACATTTTGATTTAAAATGTCCTTTTAAGATCAAACTCCTTTTCTAATAAATATTGCATAGACTTTCCCAGCATCCATTTTGTCAGATGGAAAATTTATACAGTTATGATTCTATTAGGTTTCTCGCAGTGCACTGGGCATTTAATCAATGAGAGCAAAGAGCATCCAAATAGGGTTAGGCTTCAAATTCCTTTCAGTGAGAAGTTAAATCCCCATTAGCTTTGAGCCATAAGCCCCTGTGGGTTTAGCATGCAGCTTAAAAGATAACTCTGTGAGGGGTCATGGCTCTTTACTGAGGAACAGAAAGCCTATTTCACAGATCACCCTGCAATAATAATGTAAATATAATCCCGTTTCAGTGGACACTTTATCCTTCCAGAAAACAAGCAGTGTTTTCTGTCCTAGAAAAAAATCACATTAATCTTCAATTTAAGGGTAAAGTAATTCCCTGCTTTATTCAAGCCCTATTACAGAGAATTACTGAGACTGTCCTGGTACAGTGCCGATGCTGGGGCCAGCATGGTCCCCCACCTCTCTGCAGGGCAAGACAGGCACAGGTTGCTCTCAGCAGCTGCTCTCAGCAAGTGCAGTTGACTCGGCACATCAAAACACGTTTGCTCACTATGCTAAATGCCAGTTTGGCTGTTCCACCTTAGGTCAAAGCCAGGTTAAAACAGTACAACCTATTGTTTTTCAGAGTCTGCAAACTGCCTGCCAAGTACTTTTTGGTCAACTAGTACAGAAGGCTGATAAGAGAGACTGGAAAAGAAACTGGCTATTTCAAGCTGAGCTTCAAAGGCCTGTATTGAAATGCAACCCCGGTTCAAATCATCATAGAGAAAAACCATTTATTTAATCGGTGAGAAGAATGCTAATTTGTTTGTATCTCAAATTTATTTGCCATTTGTACTACTGGAGCACTTACCAGGATTAGTGACAAACCAGGGCATGACAGCCTCAGATGCTGTGCAAACACAGAAAGAAAAAGCGGTTCCCCTCCCAAAGACCTTAGAAATCAAGTACAAGAGACAATAGAGACGTGACTAGGAAATAAGCGGGCAGAAGAGCCCACAGTAGCAATCATGCATGTATCTCCCAGTGTTGTTACAGTTGTTTTGTATTCCCTGTAAGGCAGAAAGCAGTAGCAGGTGCGTTTGTAAAAACACTGGAAAAACATGAGGAAGAAAAGGAAATCTAAGTAGGGTGATACAGTTGCTAGGATGCATATGCAATTAATAGTAGCAAGAATTTTCCCTATGTGGTTATCACTGCTGCTTCCCAAGCAGGGATCCATCAAGACAAACTTTCAGCACCACCTCAGGTATAAAATGTTTTTGCACTGGAGTTGTTGCTTGAATTCTGCTGTGAGATATAGATACAGATACAAAAGCATTTGTCTGAAGTGAGGACAGCTCAAGCAACTAGGACCAGCCAGCCAGACAAGGATGCCCAGCATTATATGTGCCTTGAGGCACATATAATGAAAAGTCCTCAATACATGTGCAGATTAACTGCAGCTCTGCTAAACCTCACAATCTCTGTCTTGGCCTCACATGTTCAGGCCAATTCCCACAAAAGGGGAAAAAAATCCCCTTGCTTGTATGAATGTCCTGTAAGACCTGGGAATAATCCTGTTGCAAAAGTAAAAAAGCTTGCAAGGCTAAGGCAGACTGAAAGCAAAGGATAAGACCTGTATGCTTCCATTAGCATAACTGGTTTTCTTTATGCTCCAGTGTGGGAGTACCTTTGAAATGAGGAGTTGAAAGCACAGCTTTCCCATCCAGATCATCTATGCTTTTACAGAGGCTTGGGGATACACAACAGGGATAACTATCTGTTTGAGGCTTGTTTGCTTTATTTAGCTCAAGGGCAGGTCCCTCTTGCTACTTGCAGAGAGCTCAATCAGATTATATCAATGCTGCTGCTTTCTTTTTTTTTCCTTTTTTTTTTCCTTTTTTTTTTGACAGCTGCACTGATGGGCACAGAGGGAAAAAATGTATCAAGAGCAGTTTCTCCCCTAAGGAGCTTGTGATCTCAAGGTCACTTACAACTTCTGCCAAAGTCACTGGGTTCATCTTCAGTGGGAATTGGGTCAGGTCCAAGGGTCAAAACTGAAGATGTGAATAGTCTATAAAGAAGGAAAGAATGGGCAGTGGGAGGAAAACTAACCATGGCAAGTAGTTGCATGAGAAGCTGTTGAACTCCAGTTCAACAAGAGGTATCCCAAATGAAACAAGTGGAAAAGAGCTTTGATTTCAGCCTTACACCACGCCTCACTCAGTGCCGATCACAAACACCAGCCTATCTGTGTCCCTACAGTCAGGGTGACTCTTCTCTCATCTCGTACACCAAAGGCCATCAGAATATTATTGACATATATTTCTAAGGAGATCACTCACTTAAGTAAGCTGACCTTTGGGCTTACTGCCTCTGTAGATTTGTGCTCCAGTTTTTAAAGGACGTCTGAAACCCTAGATTTCAGCAAATGTCAGAAACTGATAAACAATTCAATATTCACATGGTGCTCATCTCCAACTCTTTAAAGACCACTTCTGCAATTTCCTCCCTTCCGGAAGCCATAAGAGGCTGAAATAAAGTTGGTGGCAGATTGAGAGCCTAAAGCAAAACTTTTGAGAAACATAAGACCAATCTGCCTGGTTGGTTATTGGATATAAGAAAAAAAGATGAGGATTTAGGAGAGGATGTTAATCTAGCTGATGACAAATCTATGCCTGTGATCTCAACCTCTTCCACCACAGGAAGTGTTAGAAACTTATTCCAGTGGGTAAATCATGGCCCACTAGATACCCCAGGTTAGGAGCTGAGAATACTGGAGTGCTTTATACACTCTTTGTTTAACCAAAGGTTATTCTGTAACTCTTTTATTAAATGCATGATAGATTACAGAGTCTAAAAGCCTATTAACTGCAAAGAGGGCAGACCAGTTCTGAAGTATGTGCCAGTAAATAGAGTGTTTCTAGGTCACTTCAGCTTCCTCAAGACTGTTTTTCACACCATTTATATTGCGCTGCCTTGTTTCAGCCCACTGAAGGGACAAATCATCATCACCTTCAGAGGCAGGACTAGAAGACTCATGGGATTCTTCCAGATTGACAGCACAATCCCTGCACCTCAGTTTAGCTTACAAACACTAGACCTGGCTCACACTTTGAGGTTTATAGGGTTTGTGTTTAGCATCCAGTGACATCAATGATCAATGACCAGAAAGACCTCTTCAACAAAAGAGTTAATGAGATAATTCAGCAGCAACAAATATACAACATAGCAACTATATATATGCAAGCCAATACAGCAATGCATAGACATTTCAAATATATGCAGATGTACATGCATCTCCTCAACATATGCCATATCCTTGGGTGCTGTTAGTCGGCTAGAGATTTCTGGTTCCCTATTCCTTCAGAAGCTGTTACCTGATCACAGTGGTCCTACCCCCTCAACCCCCAGCACCAAATCTGGATGTGTTCCTCTGCCAGGAACTGGTTGGCAGCAGCGGTCTCCCCTTCAGCCAGCATCTACCCCAGCCCCTTCCCTGCCTCCCTCCCATGGGCACACGCTGCACACCCCTCTCACTCATCCCAATGACTACCAATCTTTTCCCTCCCTGCCCAGAAAAATATCTCACCTTCCCTTTTACCCTTTCCCTCTCACAGCAGCAGTCTCTAAACTCTTTTGCAAAGGAGGGAAGGAGGGGAAAGAGGAGGCAGAGATAACCAGTGCTGCTGGGCCGGGCTGTCCTTGCCCTCTCCCACTTTGCTCTGTGCACAAGGTGCACACAGGGAGCAGCAGCTGATGCCAGACTCCAGTGCCTCTCTCACCCCAACAGTCTCTTGTGCTGGGGCAGCTGCTGCAAGAAGAAGAAGCCCCTGTGCTGTGCAGCTTCTGTCTCCATGGCAAAGCACAGCAGCAAGGGCAGAAGCATCCCATGAGCCACGCGTTGTACTGTGGCGAATGATGCCAACGTGCTCATATCAGGAATTCTATCTACCATTACAGGGAAGTATTGCCTCCCTGACAAAATATCTTTACAATATTCAGAGCATTCTCTATGCATCAGTATTTTCAGATCACTTCACAGCAGCTCAGCACCCACCACAGTCAGATCAAGTTGCAGCAGTAGGTCTGCACTGCTCCACACAAGGGGAAGCCTCGGATAAAACAGGAATGAGGTGTCTGTGCTAGGCCACGGCACAGCCCACCACCACCCCCTGTCAGGCATGGGAAGCTAGAAGAAACTTAAAGATAAAACATATTTAGTAATATACAGTCAAACTAAGTTTTGAGAAAGGGATTGTGATTTTAATGGAAAAGAAAATTTCATCAAATCAAGAACACCGTATCCTTAAAACCCCCCAATAAAAAAAAAAACCAACAAAAAACACCCAAATACAAAACAAACAGAATGGTTATTTGGGCTGTTACTGAGATGTTACCTAACAGGATGAGCAAACTCATTACAGCCTGTCTCCTTGAAATTCTCCACTTTCCTATAGTCTACAGTGCACTTCCAGAGCATTAGCTGCAATGGTGAATTCCAGCTATATTCAATACAGGCAGTAATTAAATGGTTATAAAAATGTGAAGCTGGAATGCTGACAAGCTCTACGAGCAGCATTATCAGCAGTGACGGCCGGGGAGTCAATCTGCTGCACTTCTCACACGGTTTAAATAATGTTTGTCAGGATCCCCCAGTCAATGCTTTCTCCCCCTTTCTCTTTGCATCATGCCGCAGTAATCGCGCAGATGCCTGCTGTGCTCAGGAGATGGAAAGCTCAAGAAGTTCTTCGGGAGAAGTAAAACAACAACAGAAACCCTTCTGCAATTAAGTCATGTTTCACTTTCCAGCAAGACTAACCCAAAGGGCTACCAAAAGCTCCTCTCCCAGACATGCATCCCCCACCCCTATGACACCCCTGATCCTGCTGTTTCTTACTTGGGAACAGAAATAATTGTTTTCTAAAATACACACTCAGGAGTGTGTGGCTGACACTTGCCTATGAGGCTCAAGAATGAGCAGGTGTATATTTACCTCAAAATTTCTGACCAGAGTTTTTGTGGTAGAGGAGAATCTCTTGAACAACATGGCTGAGTGAAAAAAGGGTCCCACACTTCTTACTAAACAAATCTCCTAAAGTGTTCTTGTAGCACTAGGATCTCTTTGTCTCACAGGGGAGAGGGAAGGAAGGCAGGTCCAAGCACAGAGGGACCAGATGGCCCCTACTCCTGTCTCCATTCCCCCAGACCCCTGTGCTGGAGCAGACCTTTGCTGCAGCTACAGCTGTCTGAAGTCAAGCATCCAACTCTGCACTGCGATGAAAAGCAGACTCCTTTGCATGGGCTATTACTTTTAGAAGAACCATTGTTTTTCTAAACACTGATTTGTTTCCTACGATCAATAAATTAGGTAGGTCAGGGCTAAGTAATTCCACAAAACTAAGTCTATGTAATTGCTCATCCTCTTTCACTATTATTCTCACCTTTCAGCCCTATTTTATTCTCATCTTAATTGCACAAACTTCTCCTGAATTCTCATCATCTTTAAATGCTGATCTCTTCAATCAAAGCACTGTCTGCTGTGGCTCCCTTCTGCATTGCCCAGCATTGCAGGGATATGATCTTGATGTTTGCTAGGATGAAAAAAAGTCTGTCTTGTGTTTGGGTTGCTACCACTACAGACATCCAAGCAATCCCGCTTGGATGCTTGGAGGGGCAGGAGGAAGGAAAACACACCTCAACCTTGGACAATATATTGTACCTCCTTGGAAATGCTGATCAAACACAGCAAAGTAAAGAGACTTTATCAGTGGCCTACTAACAGGAAATAACCGGAGGCAAACCCTCCTTAGATGCCAGAAGATCTACAGAATGAAAATGGTACAAAATATTTTCTTTCCTCGCAGATTCTTTGGTAAAGAGATATAAAAGCTCAGCAAAACTTTTCCTCTGTTAAGATATTACAACTGTCACACTTGTCACTGGACTCCGATGTTTACAAGACATAGTTCCCACCACAGTCTCATAATATTTCTAGCTGATTAATTAGATTAAGAAGTAAATCAACCATGAAACAGGATTCACTGAAAACCAGGCTCCATTAATTCTGGGGCCGTCAGACCTCAGGTTTTTTGCAAATAACCAGGAAGTCGAATTACACACATAGCAAAAAACACAGAACATTGGATTGCTCAAAGAATTAACAGAGAGAGTCCAAGCCCTAAATAACAGTTTGTCTGAGCAGGAATCTGTTCCCTTGTAATGGGAAGAAACCTACTGGTGTAAGACAAACAGCTGCCTTCAGTTTGTGACAAGTCCTTGCCAGCAGTACCCATAAATAGTCATCCCCACTTTGCAGTGCTCCAGACTGGGCCAGATGGAGCCTGGATAGAAGCTAAATGAAGAACTGAGGCCTGAAGAGCCATAAACCCCCTTCTTTCTAGAAGTGCCCTTCAGTTCAGAGGCATGGCACTAGCTGGGCACCACAAGCATCCAGTGCATCAGCTGGCCCTATTCAGGATTCGAGTCACCAACATCATCAATCCCCATGCTTAACCAAGAATGGTGACATTGGTCTTTTAAGACGAAAAATAAAGGAAATCTTGTAGAGCAGAAACCAGGCATTGGCTGAGCTCCCAAGACTCAGGAGATGATTTAATTGTCTCTGCTGCTTTGGCACAGTTAGCTTTTGATAGACGCATGCTGCTGCTATTCCCTTGGTGATCAAGTTAGCAAAATCAAACGACTAAAAATGAGAAGTCTGGGGGGAGAAGGAGGCCTTTAATGTGATCTAATACAACTTAAAATCCAACATGAAAACAGCCAACAATGTGGGCATAACGGGAGGCATCCACTGAGTTAAAATTACTATGTTAGAAACTGACAATCTCTATAGTTCACAGAGATAAACAGTCCTCTCAAGAGGGCAATTCATGCAGCAGTTATTGTAAAGTGGGAAGAAATCAGCTTTTGGAGCTGCCAGGTTTTCTTTTTCTCTGTTAACAATCAGGAAGAGTAAGTATCTCCTTTTAGCTAGCTGTCAAGGAGTTAGCTAAAGTTCAGAGGGATGAACTTTACGCAGAAGACCAAGAGACTCCACTTGATCAACCTCTATTTGATTTTGCATCAAATCCAGTATTTTAAATCCAAGGTCATATCATTCAATTATAATTTGTAAATGCTGAAGTGGTACTGCAAAGACTTGGGAGACAGGAAAATAAGAGTAAATTAAATGCTCTGGAGTTTCCATAAGGTTTTTTTGATTACATTACGATACCCAAATCACATGCATATACATTATTCTTTTAACTGCAAACCATAATCAGAGATGGTAAGGAAATTCATTATATTTTGCAAGTCCCAACTAATGGATCTCAAAAACAAAAAGTAGCTCAAACCCACTCATCCCTCCTTTCCCCATCCCCTCCCAAACTTATTCCAAATCGAAGGTATGGATTACCCTGTTTCCAACACAAAGCTTGGAAAGGCAGAGATACAACAGAGATATTCAGGAATTCTTCTAGGCAGGTTTATTTTGATCACATCTTGCACAGATAGTGAGGGATGGATGACAAAAAAAAGACTTACTTTTCTCAGCAGGTGTGAAATTGAATAAACTTTTAAAGTAATTATTCCTGTGAGACAAAACTAAATACAAATATTAATTCAAAAGATTATGACCATCAAAAAATGAACTATGCATTGTCCTTTTTCATATGGATTTACACAACTACACATGCCCGTCACCAACCAATATACTACACAACTCAATATGCATCTTGACAGTTCAGAAACCACCCTGCCACAGAGAGCCCATACAGCGAGGCCTTCTTTTCCTTGGAAATCTCTCATGGGAGCCTGAGGGTTTTCAAATGTCCTGCTTTTTGTCTTCACAAATCAAAGATGGTAAGTGATGCCCCGGCAATATACTGCTTACACCTGATGTCCTAAGGGCTGAACAGGCAAACCCCAACTGCTGGGCAGTCTCCCCAGCCCAAGAGTGGATGTCAGATTTTCAGCCTCTGACTGCCCTCACTCCACTGCTCTGCCCAGTGCCGTTTCCCAAGGAAATGAACAAGACCTAATGCTAAAGGCCAAGCTGTCAAAACACAGAGTAGTCACACACAGTCCTGCAAATTCAACTGTTAACTTCTCTTACTATTAACACCAATATTATTGTGAAGATACTTACTGTTGAAACCAATTAACTCATTTGTTTGCACTGAATAGTTAAGACTGTCTGTAGGGAAGAATTAAACTCAGAATCTAATACTACCAAAATAACGAAAAGGAAAAAAAGTTTGCAGGAATCAGATAATGTGTTGCCTGTGTTTTAATTGTTTTCTTCTGTTTAAAATGAAAAAGAGATTTTACTTATACAACTGAAATCTCAACCGTACTTCAAACCCTCCTCCATCGCTGAATCAGCTACCAACTTATTCCATTTTTTATGGTAAAATTACAACAATTAGTCTTAGCTGGACAGCAGAAAAGTAACCAACCTATTCCATATTCAAAAATATTTCAGCTATTATAAATTAATTTTCTCTAATGCAAGCACTAGTCTCGAACACCATTATTGCAGCATTTAGTCTGAACTGGTATTCAAGCATAACGACTAGTACCCTCAAAGCACAATCAGCTCATCTAACCTGGGAAAAACTGCAGTGTCCACATGGGCACTTTGTTCTGAACAGCCACTTAAGACAAATGGCACCTATGCCCAAGGTCTTCATCACATGAATTCCCTGGGCTCACATGGCTGCATGTTTTCCAGTCTAATATCCACAATTTCAAGGTACAAGTTAAAAGTTAAAGTTTTATGTTAAGGTCTTTCAAGACTTGCTTTTTCTGCAGGTAAGGCACATTATATGGATTGTTGAGCAATAGTTATCTTTGGGATCTTCATTTCCAAATGTTAAAAAGTGTATGTAGAAGGGGAAAGTATAGAACTTGACTTTTCAAATGTCAGAGTGACATGAGTGTTTAACAAGCAAGAAATTCATAGAATATGCCGGGTTGGAGGGGACCCACAAGGATCATCGAGTCCAGCCCCTAGCCCAGCACAGGACCATCTCCAAGAGTCACACCATGTGCCTGAGAGTATCATCCAAATGTTTCTTGAACTCTGTCAGGCTTGGTGCTGACCACTTCCCTGGGCAGCCTATTCCAGTACCCAAACACCCTCTGAATAAAGAACCTTTTTCTAAACCTCCCCTGACACAACTTCAGGCCATTCCCTCTGGTCCTGTCACTGCTCACCACAGAGAAGAGATCAATGCCTGCCCCTCCTCTTCCCCTCATAAGAAAGCTGTAGACTGCAATGCTGTCTCCCCTCAGTCTCCTCAAAGCTATGGGAAAAAAATACACTGGAAATCAATCTCAAAACAGGAAAGGTATAATTAAAACCAAAAGAAAACCCAAAATTTTCCAACTCCATACCCAAAACCATAGAGAGGTCTAAACTGACCAGAGCATGAAGGAATGTATTTTAGTTTGCATAGAAAACTTTTTTTATTTCCTGGCAATAAAAACAGGGCACTGAACTCTCTACCATAATCTCATTCAAGGATGGATGGTAAAAATAATGGTCAGAAAAGCAGAGCTCCAAGGAATTTATTTAGTAGCTGTAGGGGAGACACTTGGGTGCCTAAAGTTGCTCCAACAATGAAGCAAATCCTCTCTGCACCCAGACAGACCCTCTATTGAGACAGTCTCTTGGTTATAATAGAAACAAGATCACAGTTAATCTCCTACAGAGAGCTACAGGCCTTGGCTAAACCACAACACACTCCCCTTCCTGGTGCTCTCTCTGAAAATCCTGCTGACAACAGCAGAGCTGACCAAGCATTAGTTATGAGGATGCAATACGGCTCCTGAGGTTCAACCAAAATTAATTCATCCTCTCTGTTTTGGTCAGCCTTTTTGCTCACAGACACAAATCAGATATAATCATTAAAGTTGCAAAACACTTCAAAGACCATCGAGTCCAAGCTTTGGCCAAATACCACCCTATCAAACTAAACCATGGCACTAAGCGCCTTGTCCAGTCATTTCTTAAAGACATCCAGGGATGGTGACCCCACCACCTCCGTGGGCAGCCCATTCCAGTGCTTAACCACTCTTTCAGTGAAGAAATTCTTCCTGAAATTCTTTCAGTCCAACTTCCCCTGGCACAATCTGAGGCCATTTTATCTTGTCCTGTTTCTGGTTGCCTGGAAAAGAGGCTGATTCAGCTTGACACAACCTCCTTTAGGTAGTCGTAGAGAGAGATAAGGCCTTCCCTGAGCCTCTTTTTCTCTCAACTCCCTCAGCCGATTTTCTTAGGACTCACTTTCTAGACCCTTCATCATCCACCATTACTCTCTGGGTCTGGCCATTCAGCCAGTTTTTAACCCAGCAAATAGTACAGGCAAAGTTTCCCAGGGACATGGTGGAGTCACCATCTCTGGAAGTGTTCAAGAGGCATCTGAATGTGGCACCTGGGGATATGATTTAGGGGTGATTATGGTGGTGCTGGGTCAGTGGCTGGAGTAGATGATCTTGAAGGTCTCTTCCGACCTTGATAATTCTATGAATTTGAAACACAATAACGTGAAACTGGTGTACACAGAGAGAAAAAAAACCACTAATCCCAGAGAAGGTCACAAAATACCCATATACTTTTCTCTATGGAGAATCTTGTCACAGCCAGAGCTGAAAGGAGAACTCAGCTTAGCTGCCACCAACAAAGAAGCCTTCAGGGAAATGCTGCTGTTGCACGCAGGAATTCTTGGGCATGTGTTTGTAAGCTACTTCTTTACAAGATTAAAGACTTTGCATATCCTCTTGATACAGGCTTTGCTAGCACATACAGTGGGCAGGCTTACCAAAATCACAGACGTAAAGAACAATCTGGATATACAGAATCTAGTTACAGAAACACTGCCAATCCCAAGAAAAGGCTGAATAAAGCCAGCAAATACAGGTTCCTCTAGGAATACAAGTAGTCTTTTCCCCTAGCTTTTCAATATTTGCACTAATATTCTGTGATTACAGACTACCAGAAGAAAAACTTTGCTTTCTACCAATTTCTGCCTTCTTTATGTTTCATGCATATTTCTTCGAAAACACCTTCTTTAACCAGCAGTAAGATGCTCAATTTTTGATGAAAGTAATGATAAATTAATACAAAGAATCTACATTTACCTTCCTTATCTTGGGCTCATTTCGCCAGCCTTCAGAAGAATTTCATTAATCACTGAACAAAAGTTACAAAGCTGTAGAGGTGGGAAGGGACCTCTGGAGGTTGCCTGGTGCAGCCCCTGCTCATAGTAGGATCAACCTCAGTCAAGAGCTGGCGGCTCGGGGCCTTGCCCAGGCAAGTTCTGAATTCCTCTGGGGACGACGATAACAGACTAGCAGGGCAACTTGTCCCAGTGTTTGACCTCACATTCTGAAGATTTTCTGCCTTATACTGAATTGGAATTTCCCTTGTTTCAACTTGCAAAATTAAAAAATATCAACTACGGCTATTTGAAGCCTTAAGAACTGCAAGTGTTGGCAAATCCCAACCTCTCAGCACACAGACAGGAAAGGAGAACTGGAGAAGAAAAAAGTCTACATCAACTAAGTAAGTAGTAGAGACACACACTACAGTCATTCCCACTGTTACCAGAGCCAATCTGTGCACTTTGGCCAGTGGCCCAGAGAGCTTTTGACCATGGCTCCAACCTGGAGCCCAGGTCAGTGCCGTGAGGAGCCTCTGTTTTGTCTGCATTTATACCCATTTCTACTACTAATCAACTCTTTAGGAAACTTATAAGTTTCACACGCTGTGGATTTTGAAGATTATAGGCTCAAAATATGTTGCCTGGATACAATTGGTTAGATAAGATTTCTGAAGAGAAGATTATGCAAAGAATTACCAGATGCAATGAAACAGCTCAGGAAATGCTTCTGAATTGCTTGCACCATTAAATTTGTCCCTGATGTTTCTCTTTTCAACTGCAGAACTATTTCTTTTTTTAAAAAGTCAAACTTCAAAGGAAACCAAATAAACTCTGGTCAACAGCACAACAGACAGAACAAATGTTTGAGTTGGTCTGAACATTTTCTAAAGTTTTGTTGAATTATACAGGCTGTAAGCCCGTATATCAGAAGGTATCATGTCTCCACTTGACAGTAATTTCTAATATAATATTGACCCAAGTAAAATATGCCAGTATATTTTTATCTCAAGACAGTGTCAGTTGAGAATTCTACTTCTTAAAAAAAATTGGAAGATTTTGTCAAGCGAACAACATTAAAATACAATACTAGAAGCTATTTCCCAAAGCAGGAAGAATGTCAAATGTATAAATTTATATATCAGTTTGCATAAATCAGATGCAGACAGTTTGTCCCTTACCTCATTTCCATCAGGAAAATCTAATACAAGTTGTGAATCACACATTTAGGTTGCATGGGATAGTATCTTAATTTTTTTTCTTTCAGTTGTCTCTGTTAGAGATCAATCAGACCAGAGAGTCATTTTTAGAATAAACTTTAAATAGATCAATCAGTTCAAGTCACACTACTTGCTCATTGAAGCAAAAATGACAACTACATTCACCTACAAAACAAAAAGCAAAACCCAAAAGCTGCCTATCCATTTCTTACTCAGTTCAGTAGTGGCCACAATATCCTTTCCATAACAGCATACGGATGTTTCCTCGTCCACAGGAAAGTCATGTGCTGGTTTTTGCACACCCTGCCATTTGTTTTATCAGGAGGCTACAACAATACCAGCACAGGAGTAACAAGCTGGTTTTGGCCTGCAAAGGTATCACTGCCAAAGACTAGATTCTTACTCTGCTTAAGATGTGTCTGTAAAGAAATGTGATTTTAAATGCTGACAAGTCAAAGAGTTCAACGCTAAGATGAAACTGAAATACAAAAGAATGTGCAGAATAAAGAGACATAACGAAGACCTTCCTTGAAACTTTTACAGCCAAGACATGAAAAGTCTTCCAGAAAACTTCTCAGGCTTTTGATGTAAGGCAAATATGAAGAGCAAAACACATTCTTTAGGATAAAAAGCATGCAAAATGTTAGCTTTTGGTGTTCTAGTTCTTGAGATCTCTTGAATTGTTCTTCATTACAGTCATCTTGATGAATCTTCACCTCAAGACAGATGAACAAAGTGGATTACGAGGAGGACAACTGAATCATTTGAGGTCAAGATTGTTAGGTGTCGTGGGTTTACTAGACTCCCCCGAGGTTGCAAAATAGTTAATTCCAGGTAGATTTCCGGAGCAAAGCCAATCACAAGTTTTAGGAACGCCTCTGTGAATGACATATTTAAGAAAATGGAAAAGAAGCCTGTTGCGTAGAAGAAAATCCAGCCTGGAGGAGAGCAGAGGAGAACAAGAGACAGCAATGTAGCCTCCAAGGTCAGTGTAGCAGGAGGGGGGAGGAGAGGCCCGGGGGGGGGCCCTCTCCCCCTCCAGCAAGGGAAAAGGCTTAAAAACTAAAACTCTGACACCTGTGGAAGATTATTTGGACTGAAGAGACCCTCTTGCCCCTCATGAAGGAGCCTGTGCCGGAGCAGAGAGAGATTCTCTTGCAGCTCGTGAAGGAGCCTGTGCTGGAGCAGAGGAGTGCACGGAGGAAGCTGTAACTCCATGGGAGGCCTAAGATGAAACAGTCTTGCTGGAGGCCTGTGGCCTTTGGAGAGAGAAACCTACGCTGGAGCAAGTGTCCCGGGTAGGACTTGTGATCCCAGGGAGGGATTTATGCTGGTGTAATTCATTTGTGACCCTAAAGGACAGCAGAGTATGGAAGAACTGTTGTCCGAGGGTAGACTCACATTGGAGAAGCTCATCCAAGGCTGTCTCCTGTGAGAAGGGACCCCACAAGAAACAGGGGATGGACTCGATGCCATTATCCCCTGTAACAGTGGTGAAGACCCTGGTGCAGCAAGTTGTCCCCTTGCAGTCCATGGAGGACCTCACAGGGCCCGAGTCCCCCCCAGCCTCTGGTCCTGGCCCGGCAGGGAGGAGCAGGGACAGTCCTGAGGTCGATGTGCAGCAGAGAGAAAGAGAGAGAGAGAGAGAAATTTCCAGGTAAGGCGGATCGGAGCTGTCGCCCTAGAGATAACAGAAGAAAACTTTAAAGTGTTGCAAATTCGATTTAGAGAAACTGTAAACCCTGAAAGTAAAGACTTTTCTCCTCCTGGACTGACACAGGGGGGAGGGATAATTTTGTACATACATAGAATTTTCTTCATAAGAAAACCTAGTTAAAATTGTCGTATATATTATTCTTTAGTTTTATCCTGTTAGTAATAAATTTAATATTATTCCCCCACGTCAAGTCTCTTTTGTCTGTATAAAACTTCTCCCATCTTATGGCAATTGTGTAAAGGGTTTGAAAAAATTAGTCCAGAGTAAACCCACAACATTAGGGAACAGGAACCATGGATCTAGGACTTGCTGTACTAATCATTATGAAAAATTCATCTTGGAATATCAGATTATTGAGGTACTCAAGGTCCAAAAACGTTATGGTAGGTCTAGAACAACCGTTAAGTGATAATATGATAAAAGTGCTAAATTTTATCAGAATTTGATTTCCAGAATATGCAGTGAATCTATTCAGATAAGGTTCTTCTCTGAGCCTACATCTCATTAGTTTGAACAGAAAAGCAGGAAAGTGGGAGAAACAAGCATGCCCAGCTGATTCAGGCAAAACACTACCTCCATGCAACACATGACTCCCGGATTTCTCTGTCCCTCAGTCATATTAACAACTGCATTTCATCATCCACTAAGACCTACAAATTTCCTGGGCTTTTGAAAATCTATGGCCACCACAGACATTTTGACTTTGTGATTTCTGTTCAATCATGACATTCTGGTCTCATACTGGTAATAAAACGATGCTCGTAATGCAGCAAGCAGGAATTGGACCACTTCAACAGAGCTTGATGCTCTCTTATTATTATCAGCTCACAGAAAACCCTTAGGACTATACATAAAATAGTGACAAAGACCCCCAAATACAACTCAGTTTAGTCTGCAGCCAAGGCATGAGTAGAATCATCTGGTACTTGAGACAGGAAAACTGTGCATAAGAAATGAATAAAACATTAAATACACAGCAGGTAATCAAATAACTAAAGACGTTTTGAAGGGCTATTATTATTATTATTATTATTATTATTATTATTATTATTATTATTGGCAGGTGGTACTAAAGTAGTCTGTCTGCTCCTAAACTTACGTCTCTCAGTTGGAAATACAACATGCAGTTCTTGTGCTGCAAAGCTGAATTAAACTACATTCTAAATTCTATATGCAGGTAAAAACTTCCTACAAAACTTCATGGGCAACAGAAAAGAATACTTAGTTCTTATTAATTTTCATGTTTCCAGTTTTGTCTCAAAAACAAAGTGCTAAAAAGCCTATGATCTATCAACCCACTCCAGTTCTAAGTGGTTCATTTCCAAGTTAGTCAGCACCTAATCTCTGCTTTTTTATATAAAGCCACTGATGAATGCAGCAGAAAGAGCTTGACCACTTACCTTTTGGGAGGGTAGAACATAATGTCACCAAGAATCCTACCTTTTCATATATAAAAGGCCCAGGCAGGAAGACCCAGCAAGCCTTTAATTTTTTTTTTTTTTTAAAACACTTGAAAGACTTAAAGTGCTAGAGGGTGTACTTTCAAAATGCTTACATAACCTGTTACGCTTCAACAACAAGGCTTTT
The DNA here is from genome assembly GCA_013399855.1 of Oxyruncus cristatus. Lineage (NCBI taxonomy): Eukaryota > Metazoa > Chordata > Aves > Passeriformes > Cotingidae > Oxyruncus > Oxyruncus cristatus. Next base: position 1,455,771 of record VXAY01006568.1, on the reverse strand, counting down.
CTCTGCTCTGAATAATCCAGTGAGCAGTCTGGGAGCCAGGAGCTGGTGTAGGCAGCAGACAGGCTGCAAACAGGACTGGAAGAGGAACTGAACATCTGTCTGCCTCCTGGAATCAGAAAGACGGGAGAAAAGCTGCACATCTGCAACTGGAAGGAAAAAGGGCATGAGATTCGAATCCAGTGTAGTCCTCTCCCCCCCCCCCAAAAAAAAAACCCTCTCTGACAGAGTCCACAGCTGCCTGTAAGCCAGCACAGCATATTCTACCATAACTTTAAGCTCTCCTTAGTCTAGGACCTGGGTTTGGTACTGTCCCACCACACCCCTCTTGTGTTCAGCAGGATGATATTTTTGCATTAGCTTTCAAATCTTCAATAAATAACTGCATCTCCCTACTAATGTAATCAGCACTTCAGCAAGCCCTCACTACGGCTCAACTTGTACAGATAAGCCATTCCTAAAACTAGATTCAATGATTATTTCTCTCTAGAAGTGCAAAAGAGGTGAAATCTTTCAGGGAGAAGAAAGAAAACCTAAACACACAACCCAGCATCCTGAGACAAATCAGAAAAGTATCATAAATAAGCATCCCTTGTAATCTAAGTATCTACTGAGAACTACAAGGAAAGCAAAGAAGCTATTAATTTGCAAAGGTCATTGAACAACCATCAGTTGTTCATCACTCAGTACTGACATGAACTGAATTTAAAACACAAGTGGAAGGCCTTATTCTTGTATTCTCAATTTCATCACCAAACCACCAAACTTTGTCAAGATTGCTGGCACACCAAGAACTGAACAGGGATACATCTCAGGTTAGGGGACATGAAGTCTGCAGTATGCTAAAGGGAAAAATCTAGAGACTGTAGCATAACAGTACAGGGTGAAAGTTTCTTGGGATGAAAGTTTTCATATTCTAGGACAGACAAATCAGCACCATTTGCCAGCACAGACACTCAAGCACCTTTTAGTCCAAGTTTTCTGCTCAACCGGGCTTTGCATGCACCCTCACAAGTCTTCTGGAAATGAGGTTGGGGGCAATGCACCATCCTCAGAACACAAATATCTTTATTTTTACAGACCCTCCCAGAACAGCCATGGTCATCAGCGCAGCGGAACTCCCATGAAGAAAACGCTAATTGCCAGTTGTGAGTAAAGGAAAGAGTAGATGGATTGGTATAGACAGAAATGTAAGTGGAATGGATCTGTGAGTTGTACCTTATGCAGTGCCTAAGATGCATCTGAAGAGTATATTTACCTGCTGCAATTGCAGAAAAACTGGGAGCAGGGATTTGAGTGCTTATTTTCAAGTTTTTCTCAACAGTGTTTTTCCAAGGAAAAGAGCTTTTTTCAGGTGATGCAATTTTCAAACCATTACTTTGAAATCACTAAAAAGGGAAAAAGCAGGAGGAAAAAACAAGCCAGAGATAATTCCATCACTGGCATTTGGTCTGCCCAGTAATAAGCCCACATATCTCAAACAGAAAAGGAAGCATTTGGTTTTTCTACAAAGTCCCAGGCACTGCAGGCAGAGATGTGCCCGTGCATTAACCCAAAGAGAAGAAGGGTGACTGCCTCCCAGCTTTCAGACATTGCACCACCTATGGCCTTGCCTGCTCCCATAAAACTGCAGCTGGAGTGTCAGCTGCTACATGGGCTCCTGAAGTCTGTTACTTCAAGGGCAAAGCCATAAATGAGGATTTAAAAAAATAAAAGAGAAGTTTTGGAGCTAACACACAGTATGTTGGCACATACTGTTTGACTTCCCCTTCCTCCCCTCCCTCACTGGTATTGTTTATTTAGCCTATGGGCACTTTGAAGAAGGGACACTCCTCCTCCCTATATTTGGCTGCTGACAACCCAACCTTCACCAGGTGCCATGACCCAATCAGGGCAGGCCATGCTGTCAAACAGGGTCAGATGTTTGTCAACAGATAAGCTGGTGAGTCTCTCAAAGGGTTTACTCATTAATTAAGAGATGTTACCAAACAACAAAAACAAACCACTACAGGCCAGTAAGAGCTTGCAAATAAATAAGTAGTACAGTTTGTTCACAAGCTTAAAGATTAGTACACTCAACTGTCTGAGATGATGGGAAGACGTTGACTAGTGCAATGAAGGCAGTAAGAAGCCTTGATTTAAATGAACAGCATATTGTTATCCTATTCTGCATCGTTTTATAAAGTTAAATCTTCAATTTACAGCTTGCTTTGTTTCTCAAAGGAAGTTACCTAACAGTGAGCACTGAATCATCAAAATATATCGACATGCAGCTATATATTGTGACATTACATTTGGTACATTTCTCTTTGTAAGAAGATAAACAGATACAGCATAAATTTTCTAACTACCAAAATTCATTATTTCTGTCACTCTTGGCTTGGATGACATTGAGGATCCAGAGACAAAATAAGAAAAAATCCTGTTCCAAATAAACAAAGAGCAGTTTCACCTGGACCCCCACAGAGGTTGTCCTGCTCCTCCCCTTTAATTCTCCTCCTCCCTCCAGTTGGATTAGCAGATGAATTAAAAAAACTTAAATTATAGGATGCTTAAAAGCAAACAGCCCTCATGACCTAGCCTCCAACTCAGAGGGTTTCTATTTGTCCGCTGGAGGACTTCACCTCATCTCAGATCCCTCCAACTCCATCCTTGTCCCTTATGACATTCACACATAGGGGATGAAATTGTGCCATGCAACTCAATGAATTCAAGAGAAGTTTCCTCTTGGTGTAATTTAGATGCTCAAATACAGCAAAAGGACAAATGCATTGCCGCATCACCAGGGAAAGGGTCTGTGTCAGGGTTTAAGGATCTGGTCAGAGACAGAAGGGCTGAGCTGGGGAATCACTGACAGAAGTACATCAGGGGGTCACACAGAACTAATAAAACCTCCCCATGTGCCTTATGCCATGGCCATTGAAGTTATTCCAGGGGTGAAGTGAAAAAATTTATTTCTAGCATGTCTATTAAACAGGGCTGGCAGCAGTTCTTCACAAGACAGTTAAATTCACTCATCAACTCTTAATCCCCCTGCTTTCCCTCTGCCGGGGACTCTGGTGTTTCCATTCTTCGTGGAGATGCTATCTGTCTCCCAGTCCTATGTCAGACAAAAAATCTTCCAAGGTTATTTTAAACCAATCTGGGCAGTCATCAAGATACTCCCATAAAGGATTACAGATGAGATTACAGCAGCTCTTACAACTCAGTGAAGAAATCTAAAGGTGACAGTGGAAAAGGCTCAGAGAACATCAGAACCAGGGACTGCAAAAAATAGAAACACATCGACAGTACACTCACATCTCCAACACAGCATTCACTCTTGGTCACCCCATCTCAAGGATTTAGAAAAATAAGAAAAGGCATTGAGAATTAAAAGGATGACTGTTAACTGTGTGCCAGCTTCCAGACATATCAGCAGACTAAATATACCAGGACACGTTAAAAAAAATGTTTGATGATAGAAACGACAGAGAAAACAACAACTATTCATTTTTTCCTACCAGAGAACTAATGACCATGCTGTGAAATTATCAGCTAGACAACTTAAAAGAGAGTATTTTTTCCATGTAATACATGTGCTTGCTGTTAGATATTGCAGGCACAGCTTTGGGTATTGCAATGCTTAAAAAGGGTTAAGTTGGTGGTGGCTATGACATGCAGTGGCTGGAGTACAATGCCTGGCTCCAGCAGTCTCAAGCTGCCAAAAGGGAGGAAGAAGCAGATAAAAAGGGAAGGAACAGCACCTCACTCTCAGGCAGATTTTTATACTTTCCCCCTCCATGGTGGTTTTACCTGGAATAGAGTTCATTTTCTCCATAGGAGCTTTGGGGGCTGTGTTTTGGATTTGTGCTGAAAACAGTGTTGATGACACAGAGATGGTTTTGTTACTGCTGAGCTGTGCTCACACAGCATCAAGGTCTTTTCTGCCCCTCACCCCACCACACCAGTGAGGAGGCTGGGGGTGCACAAAGAGCTGGGAGGGCACACAGCTGGGACAGCTGACCCTAGTTGACCCAAGGGACATTCCATACCATATGGCATCACACTCAGTATATAAAGCTGAGGGGAAGAAGAAGGAAGGGTGAGGCGTTCGGAATGCTAGCATTTGTCTTCCCAAGTCACCGTTATGCATGACGGAGACCTGCTTTCCTTGGGATGGATGAACACCTGCCTGTCCATAGGCAGTGCTGAATGAATTCCTTGGTTTGCTTTGATTTCCTTGCACATGTGGCTTTTGCTTTACCTATTAAACTGTCTTTACCTCAACCCATGAGTTTATTCACTTTTACTCTTCCAGTTCCCTCCCCAGTCCCACAGGGATAAGTGAGTGAGCACTCTGTGGAGCCGAGTCGCTGGCTGTGATTAAACCACGACACCCCCTAAATACCACCTTACTGGCCAGTATAAGAGAGAATCCCGGGGTGGTAGGCACCCAGCCATACTCCTACAGATGTTTATGTCCAGAATCAAACCTACAACAAGGTTTATCTAAGGGCAGCCCCAGCCCAGGGGCACCTGCAACACAAGGACATCTTCGCCATAGCTTTGGAAAGTAGCCTGCTCATGAGCACGAGCCATGTGTTCTTCTTACATACTGCCAATTAAAATCCTTCAGAGAGCATCCAGTGGTTGGAGGTGTGCTCACCACCCATCCCAGGCCACAGGTGAAGCCTTCCCTCACTGACGCACTTCAGGGGTGCTCACCAACTGCTGTGCCCCCAGAAAGATGTGATGCCAACAGCCAGCAAAGTTGCAGGAGATCTCCCTTCCCCCAAGGACCTATGCTTTGGTAGTGGCCTGACCCAGCCACCATCTTCTGGATTCACACCAGGCAAGCTCCTCAATTTCCATCCTCCACTTCTAGGAACAGCCGCAAAAGAAGCCTTACATACAGCAGGCAAGTCCTCCTCCTTCCCAGCCAAGATAGGAAGAAAAAGAGTTAAAGGTGAGAGGGCATGGTGAGAGGAGGGACTCAGGAAGCCTGGATGGAAAAAGAGCAAAGACTTGCTGTGATAACTTGTGGAAACAGGATGTTGCAAGGAGGCCAAATGCCCACGCTGTTCCCATACCCTGATGCGATGCTGTCCAGACTCCCCACCCCCCTGAGGTTTGTCTTTATTTTTAACAAGTGCAAAAAAATCCCCAAGGCAACACTGTACTGACAAATATAAATGACTCAGCTGGAGATGGACTGGCTGAGTAAGCCCCAAGACCAATTTTCTCTCTAGCTCTCCTCCTCTCAGAGGTAATCTTGTACCTTCGCAATAACAAGATCAAGACGAAATACATCTCTGGTCTGTCTGCTGGGCTGGGTCAACAAAACACTTTGCATCTCTCAGAAGCATCAAAAACTATTGCAAGGCAAGACATTTTTCTCTTAGTCCCCCTACAGCTCTAAATAAGTGTCTGTTACTTCAAGTAGTGAAAAAGTACTGACAAAATCAATCAAATTGGCCCTGACATTAGTGTTCTCCTAGCCACCATAACAGTGATTGAAATACCAATACCCTTAGTAGTCCCACATAAAATGGGCTACTTCAAAAAAAACTTTTCTTGAGTAAATAGAGGAAGCTTGGAACTGTTCAAAACTTGCTTCAGTTTAAGAGCTGCACAAATAAGGTAAGAGTCTTACGAGGTCTTTCAGTTATAAGTTCAGGGCACTGAAACTGCCAAGGATATGGGGTGCCCTATTCCCAACAGTCTATTAGGAGGCCACAAGAAAAAAATGCACAAAATCCTATTCACCAGCAAAGGTACCTACCTGAAGAACATATGTGTTTTCACAGAAGTAGAATCTTATTTCACAGAATCTGCCGAGTTGGAAGGGACCCACACGGACCATCAAGTCCAATCTCTAGCCCTGCACAGGACCATCCCCAAAAGTCACATCGTGTGCCTGAGAGTATCATCCAAACACTTCTTGAGTTCTGTCAGGCTTGGTCCTATGACAACTTTCCCTGTTCCAGCACCCTCTGGGTAAAGAACCTTTTTCTAATATCTAACCTAAACCTCCCTTTTGTCTCCTAACCATCAAAACAACAACCAAAATGTTTAAAAATGTGGAGGCACAAATCCAATTCCATATATTAAGTCTGCATATTTGTAACAAGAATGAAATTGTCCAAATGATTTTTTCTTCTAAAGACTCATCCAAAGAAACTTGAAGTCAATGAAAAGACTTCTTTCTACTCATCACTTTAAGAAGGCTTTGAATTAGGTTCCAATATGTGATTGAGACTCAAGGAAACACATATACTCTCTTACATTTTTAATCTCCTACAGACATAGTGTATTCAAAGGAATCTAATTGATTTTCTGCTAATGATGTAATCAAAAAATCATTCTTAGAGCAAACGAAGTACATTAACACTAACCATATTTAAAGATCCCATTGAAATGAACCATAATATTTATTTCCTTGCCGTTTAGGAAAGATTGATTTCATTACTAAAACAAGAGTGGATGCAAGGCTTTGCCAGAACAACTTCTGAAGACTTTACTTCTTGCTTTCATTTTCCATCACTGGTTTTCCCCCAATGTGCTTTAGTCCCATTAAAATCAACATCTTTGAAAGTGACTGCGGATTTTAAAATTGGGCACATGTCTGTTGCTCAGCTTTGAAGACATTAAACTTCTGTGGAGAAATGCACAAACACCTGTATGCACAACTTCAGCCTTCAATTAATACTGACTTTGTAATATGCTGCTTTGCTGGAGGCATTCTCCCCATTTTTTTCAGCAACTGAGACACCCAGGGGGAAAAAAAACCAGCAGAAAATACCATTGCTCTGAATAGGAGGGAAGTTTTCTTAGCCAGCCTGTAACAGACCCAATCCTTAAACATGGACTGGGTTTATAAATTGCACTTTCTGTAGGTTTGTGAAGGGCAGAGATGTTTACTGTGAAGCAAACATAGAACAGATGGAGCAAGAAGATTCATAATTTAAAGTGTAGGGCCAAAATAACAGGTGTTTTAAGCAGTTCAACTTCTGAGTAAAAAAGCCATAGCCAACAGCTCCATTTGTGTAAGCAGCTTGCCCAAACTCCAGCAAGATCTATAATCATGTCTGAGTGAGGATGAGGCAATGAGGGCTTGTGCAATGACGCTGCACCAGGTGACGCGGAGGAGAGGGAACCAGAATAAAAACATCCAAGCAATGGTGACCCAGAAGACACAAAAGTAGACAGAAAAGGCAAACAGAGAATTGGTGGGGTCCTCACTGACATGGATGGAGGCTCACTTCATAGAGTACTTCACAAATGCAGACAGACCACATGAAGACAATGGTGTGCTGGTCTGACCTCACGTCCTTCCCGCCAAACTCTACAGGTATCGGCCTCAAAAATCTTTCAAGGAACACGCTTTGGCTCCTTTTTGTTTTCTGCGCTTCTTCACTCTCTCTACCGCTTTGGTTTGTGAAGCCAAAACCTCTGATCAAGCACCAGATTAAGAGAATGTACATTACAAAAGCATTCTTTATTCCTGCATTTGAACAAAGCTGACATTTCTCATACATTCATAATGCCCATCAGCTAAAAGGGTTTACAGGACAGACACACTCCCCCCAGGCTATCGTTTCCGTAATGGATTCTTTACTAAATCTATATGCCAGTAAAGGATGGATTGTAGATATTTAAACAGCAAAACTAATTAACTAAACATAACTACTTCCTCTGAAGCTTTAATAGATGGTAAAAATTTCCATTTATCTATTTTCATGTGTGAATTGAAAACATTTGTAAAACAGTATTCTTCTGTCATGGAAATTAAGAATGGTATTTTCAAGCTAAATCATCAGAAATCCTGAACTGAAGTGAGGGCTGCTAGCTTCAGTGCTGTGCTCTGGCAGGTCCCTGGGATTAGATGACAGATGACTCTTCATATCTAATTTTTATTGGATTTGGAGATGTGTTTTTTATTTTCTCAGAAATGCTTCTTTGTATAAGGGATACATGTACCACCTCTTCACTTGCATCTCCATTTCAGGAGATTTGTAGCTTTATTAACAGCGGTAAACATCAGTACTTACAAAGATTTCAATATTGGACATACTTATTAGCATTTCTGCTAAGTTTGCTCACCCCAACACTGAAATATTCAAATTACTACGGCATACACAACCATGCTGTTTCTCAACAAACATTACTGGTACAAAGAAGGCTCACCCTTTTGCCAAAATAACTTAAGGCAGACTAATGTCTTAATTCCTTCCCAGATTCAGCCTGCTTAATTTCAAGATAAGTAAAAAAATGTTTGAGACAAGCTCACATTTTGCACCTCTTGCTGCCTTTGTTGTTTTAAGAAAGATGCCACATCCTCCCACCTTCTCTGTCTTGTCCAAAACTGACAGGCTCCGACATGTTGAACTTCCAGTAGCTTTATTCCCTCCAAGGAGCTGAGAAAGGTGCAGCTAGACCTGGCTTTGCCTCCACCAAAGCTGAGATCTGGGTTTCCCCCTCCAGGAAAGGGCACAGACCTCTGTCAGCATAGGTCACAGGGAAGGTGCAACTTCAGGAAAGCAAAGACAAAGATTTTTATTGAAAATTACTGCTTAGGCACCTTGGTGGTAGCTTAAAGGAAAAAAAAGAAAGCAAAAGTTTAAGGGAGAAGGAGAGATAACAGATAAACTTTGTGAGTCTAAAGAAATTAGCCCGCAGAGCCATGTAAAAGAGCTTGGAAGAACAAGAACAAGTACAGGAATATACGCAGAGACGTAGTATGAAAGATTTGATGATCATATACAGAAGAAAAGGACAGAAAAAAAAATCGAGCACAACTATACAGTCTGGTCCTCTACGTTCGCCCTGTGCCGTGTGCCACCAGAACCAACCCACAGCATCTCCAAACAAAAGGGACCCTGGCAGCTCACACCAGACACTGGGGACTGGGAAAAGGAGAAAACAAGGAGAGAGGAGGGAAAAACAAGGTGATTTACTGTATCGACTGTTAAGATAAACCGACACAATGCCACTATTTATCCACTCTACACCTCAAGCTCCCTGACGCTTTTCTGACTGCCTCCACTGTGTACTTTCTTACGGGCACTAGACCTAACACTGTGTAGGGATATTTGAAAGGTAACCTGAACCCAGGAACTCTTGTAGCTGGGCTGGTCTCCAGGCTTGTTGCTCTCACCGTTGGCTGTGTCTTCACACAAAACCTCAGAAAAGGGCTGCTGCAGATCAGTTGTCTCCCAGAGGGGAAGCTTTTGTGCACATTCCTCAAAAAAACATGATAAAACAGCATGGAAAGGGACATGTGAGGTGTTGCAGTCTGTCAGCCAACACCGTGAGTTTGGAGAGATGCCATCTGGGTTATTGGCAGCAAGGGGTTTCCATGGCCTCCCCATTCTAAGGCTTTTTAGTCACGTTAATTCAAATAACCTCACAAAAAAAGAGTTAATCACTGTTTCGCGTGCTTTCCGAGAATTTGAAAGTTTCAGATAAACTGATGTTATTGTAAAACATAACAGCTAAGGGGAAAGAAATAAAACACCAAATCAGAACAATGTATAAGTATGTGAAAAAAGCTGCTGCCTGCAAAAGCACTGCATTTAGTGGCTACTCACAAAACGTGCCCTCCTGCTGAAACTGGTCATTGTGATTCCTCTAGCAGGTTTAAGAAGTGCCATGCCAAATTCTCAGTCCTACCCGTGAATCACTGTTTGCCACCCCATCCGCTGTGCTGAGGGCAATATACTGGGGGAGAAACTGTACCACGGCCAGAGCCAGCAAAGGCATCAGAAGAGATGTTCAGGTGGGGAATCTTCTTCAACCTGTTGATGAAACAACACAAACACTCCTCATGTTTAGCTGGGTGAACCAACTCCCTGACTGACAGCAAAAACACCGGTATCCATATAAGGGACAGTTCAGGGCTGCACGGCCATGCAACAGCCCCAATTTATTGCTGTTTTAATTCTCTGAACCAGATCCCTAGAAACTCAGATAAAGAACTGAGCCGTGCAAAGAAGAGTCAGGAACACACAGCCGGGGATGGAAGCAGGTCAGTGCCACGGTAGCAACCGTTTGAAAAGTTTTAAGTGCAGTGCAAGCACAACCCAAGTTCTCCAACATGTATTAACTAAGCCCAGATCAATACACTGAAGTCTCTAGATCATGGAAAACTGCATTTCCACATTGCAGCACTCAATCTCCTGGAAGAGCCTGGACCTGTAAAGCAGCCTCATGTTGTAACTCCTGAATGAAAACATGCAAAGCCATCCTGTGGGCACAAGGCATTCAGTCTTGCACCAAACCTAAGGGTCACTACCCCTTTGCACAATCCAAGTAGTGAGTCAAGTTCCCAAGAGCCTTTCAGAGCTTTCCAAGCCTGCTAATCCCATTATTTTCTGGGTTTCTTTTTGTTGTGTTTTTTTTTCTCTCATATCTTTGGAACTCTATACAATTTTCTAACTTAGCTAATGAAGGTAAGCTTCTTACAGTTCTGGGGATGTTTCTGATTTTTTTGTTCAAAAAAATATTTTTCCAAGAAAGGAAGTCTTTAAGCATTCAAACACCTGGTATTCTGGGTAGTATTGTCAGATTAATTACTATGTTGAAAGAGCATGCAGTGGAGCAAAGTATCGGTGGAGGTGCAAAGAACCAGCACTCTTAGGTTGGAGTCACCAAGACTCAGAAGTATGAAGACATAAACAACAGAAGTGATAAACAAGTTTAAAAAAATCAAATTTGCTACTAATAGGACAGGGACTGAATACAGAATGAAACAGTATTGTAAAAACATATTATATAAATAAACTGGAGCATTTGGAAAGGCTACAGACCTCAGAAAGCAACTCAAACAGCTATGAAATGGGTAGGAAAGTCAATGTATTTAAATGGCCTCAAGGCACAGTAAAGACAGGTTGGCTGGGCATAGCACAGGACAACTCATCCATATCTGAGATCCAAGAAAACACAAAAAACCCCACAGGATTTGTACAGTTAAAGTGTGACCAGCTGCACAGTGTGGACCAAATTTATCATGCCCGGGAACATAGTAAATTTGAAGTTTTTAAGACATGTCTGTGTATAGCTAGTGACAGCATGAAACTAGGGGACTACTTGCACATTAACCCAGTTAATGAGTAAGATGCATTTGTTCCCTAATTTCATGGGTTCACTTGTTCTAGAACACTAAACACGGAATTTTTCCCTTCCCCCTGCCCCACTGCGTGGGAGAGATGTTTGAATGGGCAGGCTGGTTTTGCCTTCGGTATTTGACTGACACAAAAGAACTGGCCAGTAGATTGACATTCCAGGCTAATGGCCTGGGGAGGGGCTAGGAGATTCTTTTGTTTGTTTGTTTTTTTCCCCTCTCCCAGAGTGGGGGGAATGAGACACAGTTCCTGGTCCCGAAAGGAGGGAAAGTGTGCGTTGGAAAAGCAGGGAGGCTGCTTTGTTCTCAGCCGGGCTGCCTGGCACCCTGTTTTCTGCCCCTGCCCCGCCCGGGTGGACCTGCTTGGACTTCATCGGAGAGGAACTATTTGGGAAGAGAGAGAGCCACTTTTGTTTTCCCTCCCCCACTCCCGTGCTTTTGGCAGCAGTTTTTTTGTGCACATCAGTGAAGGAAGGTGAAGTCACACGGCCAGCCGCAGACAATGTGAGTTCCCTTCGGGAAGAACCCTTCTTTCTTCTTTTTCCCCTTCCCAGAGAGGGGGAGGGAAGGGCTCCATTTTGGCTCCTTTAGCACATCTGAGGCACCCACGTGGCAACCAGAGCCCAACAGCGCCTCCTGTCGGCCAACCCCGAGCACTGCAGGCTCTGCACCTCCAGCGACTCAACAGCGCCCCCTGCTGACTGTGGTTAGAATTGCACCAAAAAGCACAAACTGAACTGTTTACTTTTATTGAAGGGGATTTTTGGGTATAGGGTTATTGTTCGGTTGAGGTTTTGTTTTGGGTTCTTTTGTTGTTCTGCCAATACACATATATCCTTTAATAAAGGGCTGTGATTTTCCCTTTCTCCACACTTTCTCAATTGGAGCCTCTTAATTTTGGATTTACAATTGCTTAGAGGGAGGAGTTTTGGTCTTCCTTATAACTCATACTCCTTAGCAAAACATTTCTGTCTCATTAAACTGAGACACCTAAGCAAGGTGTAAACAAGTAAAACTGCTGGACTTCAGTATCCCTTCCTGCATTGATGCAAATCAACACTTAGATATGCCCAGTTTGGGAGGTTCAATTCAGTCTGTGCTTTGCTCCAAACAAGACTTGGTTGTCCCCCGTCTTGACCACCAGAGGGAATAGGTGGTGTCTAATTTTCTAGCTCTTGCTCCTCACTTCAGCTGTAAGATCATTGCTCTTGCTATCAAATCCTTTGTTCAGGACAGGTACTTTTAACTTCTGCAGAATTTCCCACTCCCACACACAATCCAGGAGACAGTGTGTATGAAAGATTTATATCCATCCTTTGTACAGCAACACAAGGTTATATAAAAGCTGGGATATGCAGAATACAAAGCAGGTAAGAAGCACACTTTAACTTGTAGGTGACACAATTAACACTGAAAATTCAAGGTTGTCACTCAGAAGTCTAGTGCTTAGAAAAAAAAAAAGGTGGCTTTTTTTCTCAACTGTGGCACAATTTGCAACACTGAGAGAGATCCTGGCCCTGTTCCATCACTGAGCGTTTGAAGTTGGTTTCACTGGGGCCATTGCATGTTGACAATAACAAGTCTCAGCACGATGGGTGCAGTTTCACAATGGCTTTACACAGATCTTACATATGAGCTGTCTTGCAAAAGGGACCCCCAATGACTCAAGCTTCCCATGACCTTGCTGCCACCCAGAGAGCGGACTTGGAGACCCAGAGCACACAACACGCAGCACGGCCACAAGGGAGCAGTTGTCAGAGCTCAGGTGGAGAAGCTCAGGAACGAGCTGCCGAGGCCAGGAAGAGGGCAGGAAAGTCCCGATCAGCTCAGGCTGCAGTTTCACAACACACTGGCTTCAATGACAAAACCATTGTGCTGGGTTCTTCCTCCAACCTCAGCACTTCTGCCTTATGCTGAAGTCCTTCTGCTGACACAACTGCTTTCCAGTCTGCTCTGTAAACTCCATCACGGAAAAGGTAAGCACTTGAGATGCCATCTTTTCTGGAGCATACATTTAGCCCATGTAAGTCAAAAATCATCTGGCTCTGGCATGGCATCGCATGCAGTTAAGTCAGTGCAACCACAAAGCAGTGCACTGCACCACAAGCACAGGTTTTTCTCATTAAAGGCTCTTGCCAAGGCCAACATACAACACAATTACACAGTAATATTCTCAAACAGTATATTTTTTTTTCATATTACTTGCAAAAAAGCTATGTAGCACTTTCTACTCTTTGGATTATATCCTGCCCTACACAAAATCCCAGTTCTGTTGAACCATGTAACTGAGTGAGAACTGAGACATAGAGACCTGCCCTCGGGTTGCAAAAAAAAAAGCTGGAAAAACACTGTAAGGGAGGGACGCTATATCAAATAGCTTTAGTCACATAAGAGGTGTAAGTGGAAGCCAAGCTAGTATCCCTGTAGTAAGTGAGGAAGAAGAATGGCATTGCCCAAGAACACTCAGGCTGTTTCTTTCTCTGATGCCCATCCTGAGAGCAGGGATGCTCAGCACAGCCTAAATGCCTAAGGTAAGAGGAATCCTCTCTCAAGGTCTGAACACACCTAAGAAAGGGGAAAACAAAACCAAGATCACAAACACCTTTCTCAGTCTATTACCTCTACCACTCAGAATTAGAAATTAAGGTTTTGGGGGAGGCAAACGTCAGTATACGATCAGTAAAAAAGCACAGTATAAAGCCAGCAAAAGGAAGCACTCAAAGATACAAACAAGCCCATTTTATAAACAAGAGGAAGAATAAAAAAAGACGAAAGGGAGAATGATTTTTCCTTTCAACCAAAAGCCCAAAGCAATTAGATAATGTTTCTTTAAAAGCAAAGGCTGTATCCCCATACATTACCCCTCAAAACAAAGTCAAATGCTTTTTTACAGCTTGACAGGAGCCTTAATTAAAATTTCATTTCATGTGATCTTGAGCTCTGCATCCTTGTTAAAACACATTCCCTGTTAGCATATCTCACAATTACTCAAGAACATCAAAAATTTAGGAGGTAAAGGGCTCTTTTCTGTACTCTGTGAGTGCTAAAAGAATGACATCTCCTTCAAAGTTCCTTTAAAAGAAACGAAGCCATTAATATGATAGTTCCTGATACCAAATTAAAGTCTACCTAGAAGCGTGGGCTGCAGTCTGGCTGCCCAGCAAGGTCTGAAAGTACTGAGGAGACAGATTTCTCTGGCAGTTGTGGTACAGTGAGGCATTTTCCCTCCTGCCCCACAGGATATAATAAACATCAGTGGGTGATGATAGCACATGAGCCACAATCCAGTCTCATACTGTGCTGGCTCAGAGATCCTTCATCCCAGAGGGAAGATCACGCCAGGACCCCACAGGCCAAGGCATCAGCATTCCATTTTCCCTTTGTTGTTACCTCTGCCGCATGAACAACAAAAAACACGACCTAGAAGCGAACATGCCAAACCAGGCCTAAAAAGACAGGTTTCACTTGGTTTTATTTGCTGAAGCCCCACCTAGCCCACAACCACAGAGAAGCAGAGAAGGTTCAGTCTCTAACAAGGGAGCTGGAGGAACAGAGAATGGACTCTGACTCCAGCACAAATCTTCAGCACTCGATGTTTAATCAGTGTTACTGGACACAATAATACTGCCTATCCTGGCAGGCAGCAGCTGGGCCCACCCCTCACAGTCCATCACCACTGGTGCAAAGAAAAACACAGAAATTTGGAGGTGATGTATGCATTTTCTTGTAGGCTTCAGCTTCAAGGTTGCCCACATTCCAAGCCTGGCTCCGTCAACTGAGGCAGAAAGATCTGGAGCACAACCAGTAAGCACAGAAATCAGACCACTCTCCCTAAACAGCACTTAAGGCGTGAAAAGCATTGGCCCCGGTGATGAAAACACTCCACTTTTTGTTACAGACAGGTTGAGCCCGATTAACCTCAGCAGCTTACAACGTGCCAGGCTGAGGTACAAGGGCAGGCAGCAGTGATCCCAACTGATGCAGCAGTTGAGCAGTGCTCTGGATAGCAATGGCTTTTATGCATCTTCCTCTTCTACTCTCATCGGGTTCGTTACTGAGATAAACCCAAAGGAGCCATGCCAGTGACACTGGTAAAGCCTGAAAATACAGTTCCAGACATCCCACCCCTTTGCTGCTGAAGGTAAAAGGTGCTGCAAGCTACGCCATGCTCAGGAAAAATGGTGAGTAGGTTTGGGGCCCTGGGAAGTAATTTAAGTCTGAATTTACTTAGGAATAGCAAAAATACCAAGCACTTGAATAGTATCAGTGCAAGACATCATACAAATGGAAAGGGCAGAATTAGACTCTTTACAACATTCCAGATTTCCTCCTAAATTTCACAAGGGTACACCTTCCAAAGTAACAATGGCAGAGGTTATTACTGGCTTTTGTAATTTTTAAGATGTTCCCACATGAGGTATTCCCACTAAACACTTGAAGATTTAAGTTGCCAAGAAAACAAACAACCTCAGTGGGCACCAATGCACTTCTGCACAGCTCCAAGCCTCTAACCAGAGCAGAAAAACCTCTGCAGAGCAACTTGGGCAGTCTTGTGACACAGCTGAAGTACCTTATGGCTGATATTAAACCTCAGCTTGTAAAGATTTGAACTGTTTAACTGCCTGCTTGACAGTTTGCTCTGTAGCAGCATTTTAATGGGGACACAGAGGAGCCACTTGTCTCTCTCCTGCCGACAGACAAGCCGCAAACAGCTGGTCGTGCTGGGTCAGAACCCATTTTGCCCATTCCCTCAGAAAGAAGAAGGGATGTTTGTGCTAGGGACACAAAGGCTGATCTGTTCAGAGCTGGCCACAGCCCTCCAGCCTGGCTCCCAGCACTGGCTGACACAGGCTGGCGTCAAAGGGGGAAGAGCAAAAACGGAAGGGTTGTCCCACTTCCCCAAAGACTGTTCTTAGCAAATGTCATTATTTAAAAACATTGCACTTCGAGAATACTTGTGTGAAGTGCTCATGGAAATCTCAACTGTGTAAATTGGAATTTAATTTTTATATTCAACACTGTCACTCTTGAAAAAGAAGTTAAATGTGGCTACTTTTTTCCCAGCGGAAAAAACTAAGATCTGCAAAACACTGCTTCTCTCCTCAGCAATCACTACCATTTGCTTGTTTGTTTTGGTGCAGCACAGGGAGGGAGGGTGGAATGATAATAAAAACATGAACACTTTTTCTCCTCACCTTGAGCAGGGACAGACTCAACAGTAAGCAGCTTTATACAGTACAGTCAGCACAGGCACGCCCACAGGAGAAAGAAAACAAAATCACAGCTCTTCATCTTGCATGGCCTTACCCCAACTTAGCTTCAGTGAAATCAATGTGAAAGACTTATGTATGCAGAGGTCATCCTCATCTATGTAGTTACAGGATTAGGGCATGGACAGAGGAGCCTCTGCACACTAAACCTCAGCCTACACACACCACACGGAGCAGGACAGGACGTTCGGCCTGGCCTTGCTGCCTGCCCACTTGCTTCAGGTATAAAGTGGAACGTTTTTCCTTTTGCTTTGTGTGTACTCCTTTACTTTCAGGGAGTACCTGTGCATAGCAGCCATGGATCCAGCTACATGGACCCTCTAGCACGAGGCAGCTGTGAGGAAGGCTGGTCTAAGGGGGGCTGCCAGTGCCCTGCACAGCTCCATCCCCTCCACCACCTACTGTACTAAACAGAGATATGGTGGAAGGTGCTTCTGGGACAAGAAGCGTGTCCAAAGAAAGGCAACAAAGCTGATAAAGGGTCTGGAGAATAAGTCTTATGAGGAGCAGCTGAGGGAGCTGGGATTGTTTTGCCTGGAGAAAAGAAGGCTCGGGGAGACCTTATTTCTCTCTACAACTGCGTGAAAGGATGTTGTAGCAAAGTGGGGGTTGGTCTCTTCTCCCAGTAACAAGCAATGGGACAAGAGGCTGTGCCAGGAGAGGTTTAGATTGGATATTAGGAAAAATTTATTCACAGAAAGGGTTATCAAGCATTGGAACAGGTTGCCCAGGCAAGTGGTGGAGGTACTACCCTTAAAGGTATTTAGAGACGCGTGGGTATAGCATTTAGGGACATGGTTTAGTGGTGGACTTGGCAGCACTGGGTTAACAGTTGGACTTAATGATCTTAAGGGTCTTTTCCAACCTGAACAATTCTGTAATTCTATAAACCCCTCCTGCCTCCTAAGCAAGCTGAGACTAACAGGCCCTCTTTTTTCCAGCCTCACTGGCCACTGGGGCTCAAACACAAGTGTCCTTCTGAAGCCTGAGTATTCAGAGGGCTGAAGCTGCACCACAGGGGTCCTTCAGCCAGAACTGAACCCCAGACGAGTCAATGCCAGGGGCACTGCAGCTGAAGTGCAGTTGAATCAGACTTTTTTTTCATCCTAGCAGTTATAAAGGAAATAATGTTCAAAGGCATTGAGTTATTGCAGAGCTGTGTCTCACTTTACTTTTCAGAATCAATTATTATGCTTTAACTGGGTACTCTTTATGTAATACTGCAAAAGCTTTCTTCGCAACACTCTTCCAAAGCTGTGATTACAGGTTTAACATTACAGCTTAGTTTCAACTCACTATATTTTCTAATGATCCCTATATTTAAAAGAAAAAAAAAAGATCCCATAAGGTAATTGGGTTGCATTCCAGTCCTGGAAACACCAGGGCTCCTGAGCTAAGCCAAATTCTCCCAAGAACTCAGACACAAAATACAGGAGACTTGCAGTTTATGTACCTTCTTGTGATGATACTATTTTGTCATTTTTCAATCACTCTTAAACTGTGGTCACAACTTTGCACCTCTTTAGAGATAAGGGAAAACCATCGGGTTTGGCTGTTAGCCAGGTAGCCATCAGCAGCTGATGGAGCCTGCCCGGAAGCATCGTTCATCCCCAGCAAGGATCTGCCAGCGTTCAGATACACAAATCAGCCAGCCAGGATAAAGTCAGCAAACCATCGCTCTGATTATGCAATTACTTGTTCAGCTACAACTGCAGGTTTTCCTGCATAATCAGGCTGATAAACATCAAACTTTTTCTGGTGTTGCCTGGAATCATAAATGATGTAGTCAGAAGCCAGAAAGAAGGCAAATGATATCCAGAAAAATCCAATGGGAAGAGGAGCATTGTTTTGTTGGTCCAGGGGCAGGCCCCACAGAGATTTTGGGCTTGGTGTACTCTGCAAACCCAGAATATCTCTGATGACTGTTACAGCCTGGCATTACATACTGCAATGGCAAGAAGGAAGTAGCAAACTCAAATTTGTGCTGAAGAATCATTTATGCATTGACAATGCTACACCCAGACAAGTGGACACGGACAGCAGGGTCTGGGTGGAGAACACAGAGCCTGAGAAAAACCAAAATTGCAGGTGCAGCCTCCTGTGAAGCATTTCAGCAAGTGAATCAACCCAGAGACTACAGTGCAGCTACAGTCACGACTTTTCCATTTTCAAAGAACAATTAACTTAATCTACACTGCACTAACAACAAATTCTGTCTTAGATTTGAGCAAATGCATGTACAACATGCATGCAAGCTGTATGTGTGTGCCCACTTGCATCTTATGCCTATGCAATGCTGCTGATAGGCATTTACTGCTGTGCCCACACTAGGTCTAGGTCAGCTCTCGAATTAAACAGCTACATTTTAAGGCATTCCTAAACCAACAACAGCCAATGCAATAGAGAAAATAAAGAAATTAAATAACATATTGCACATTCCCCCCATAGAAATAATTTTCTACCCTTTATGGTTTCATGAACACTTGATTCCCTCATATATAGAGTTCTACACAAAGTCTTTAATACAGTAAAAGCTAGAAAAGTAGTGGGACAACTTAATTTACAGCTGCATTGAGGAGATATTAAAATTACACCTTGAATAGCTATTTTATGCAAGTTTTAGAGACGTGAGAAGTTTCTTCCTCATTTCCTTCTGTATTCAAGGTTTCCACTGTGAGTTTTACAGAAACAAGGAAGCGTAGCCCCAGAACTATGACTAACTGAAAAGATCAAATGCAAACATCTTACAGGAATTCATATAATATTTCACTTGCTCCACTGGAAGCACATCTATCTTGCCTCATACCAAATATACATCCTTATCCACTTCACACAACGTGCATATTGATAGAAAAGTAACAGAACAAAGTGATTAAAAACAGCATATCTAAAGTTTCCAAAGAACTGTAAAAAACTTCCGCTTATTGAAGCTATCTACATATTTCAACTAAAAGGGAGAAAAGTACTACATTGAGTTGCTCAAAACCTTTTGGCTATGAAAATTTCCTGTGATTATTGTGATGCGATTGCAAAGATTTTCTATGAGGAGATGGTGCATTGGGTAATTCTCTGCTATTCCACAAGAAAATTCTACTTAGAAAAGGTTTTCAATGCAAGTTCAAATCAGCCATTTGAAAGCAAATTGCTTTATTCTTAGATATAAAATGCCATTTCAAATTAAAACATCATAAAGATTCCCACAGAAACTTGCATGTTTTCAAGTCAGCTCTTCCTCAAAAACCAAAGGATGTTTGTTCCTCAGTGTTTTGTTAAAAGAGTGAACCTTGAAACCTCTCTAAGGTCTTAATACTATATATGCCCATAGATGGAAAGCTCTGGCAGTAGTTGAACAAAAACTCAAGCATTAAATACTAACATTTCAAGGTATGCTTAGCAGAAAAGTTCAATATATATATAAAACAAGATCAACACAGAATGATCCTAGCAATGCAGTCCTCACATAGGCAAAGTCCAGAATCAATTTCAGTTTATTTTTATTGAGTGTAATTTATAATATGCCCAGACTCACTATTTATTTCCTCAAGGCTTCACAGACAAAGTGCTGCTCTTTGATAGTCTATCCCACGTGTTTATTAAAGTAGATATAAGAGAGTGAAAGGGAAACATAAAACTGACAGAGGATCATTTTCAGTTTCAGGGCAATTTTATATCTCATCTCTTAGAACTTCAATTTATGACTTTCCTTAATGGAGCCTCTCAGGGTTGATTTTAATGTGTTAAGTGGAAATTCCACTGGTTTGTTACTGCAATGCTTTCTTCATGACCAGCCTACTCTCATAGATCACCCAGGTCTGACTTATTTATGCAGACAGACATTCAGTGAATGGACAGCGAACTTCTTAAAACTAGTTGCTTTCACTTGCATTCTTCCTGAAATAAAATGTGGTTTTCTTTCATTGACTTTTGGCCTGACACTTCTCCAGCATTCCACAAACCTGAAGATGACTGAAGTTACCCTGAGGTTTTTTTTTCTCTTTTTTTAAGTCAGGAATACAGATTTCCTCCCCACAGCCAGATGAGCATCACAAGAGCATCAGCCAGCAACCCCACCCCAGTCACCCCAACCTGACTACTCCTTCAAAGAAAAGGGTAACAAAAGCAAGGAGAGCAACAGTGCCTCTAAGCATATTAGCTGTGGCATTTGCACGACCTTGAGGTCTGTCAGCAGGTTTAAGTGTTGCTAGTGTTTCTCCTCACCAGCGTGCTCAGGACTTCAAGAATCTGGGCTATGTTAACCATTTGACTGGCCATTTACCTGAGCCTCTAAAATCTACATGGGTTTAATTCAGAAAGAGCACAGTAATAACACCTGGAGCTCTTAATGAAAGGCCTGCTGTCATCATCCAAGTTATTCCAGCTTGAAGGTTGTTCCCCTTCTCTTGCAGTAAGCACATATTCCTGACTTTATATTACAGAGCTCACAACCAGCCACATCCTCAGCTCTGGAAAAGGCTTCCCAGGGTGTAGTACAGAATCTGAATGACAGCATCACAGAATGGTAAGCTCAGAGAGGACCACCAGTGGGGTCATCTGGTCCAAACTCCCTGCTCAACCAGTGTCTTCCTAGAGCACATTGCACAGGACTGCATCCAGAGAAGGTTCCTAAATATCTCCAGTGAGGGAGATTCCACAACCTCTCCATGCAGTCTTGAGCTAGGACAGCCCACCATGCCACCCTCACAGCAGAGAGACCTGATGGGTAACATAGGCATCAGCTCAGCCTCTCCAGACCCAGCAAAGGCCCAGCATTTGGTACAACCATGTTGGCCCTAAGCACATACGATGGTCAAGCACCAAACAAGAAATGCCTGTTGATGGGACTGTTAATTAGAGAAGTATGTATATAAATACATCTTCCAGTGTGTGTCTCCGTGCCTAAGTATGTACTTATGTGGTAGGAATCCTGCTGGTTCTCTGGAGACATTCCTCCATCCCAGCCACACATCACTGATGAAGGAGACTGGGTACCAGGAAAGTCTGGCACTCCTTGAGACAGGACAAGTAAGTTACAAGGTGCAGGCAGTTGTCAAGAATAACATGTTCTTTGGAAAACAATTGTAATTTGGAAGCCTTTTTTTCTGTCCACAGCATCCTAAACAGAAAAAAACAAAAAAGAATCCCCAAACTAACCAACCAAACAAAAACCCCCCACAAAATAAATCAAACAAAAAAAAAAACCTCAAACAGAATTCAAGCAGCAAGTACAGAAGTCAAATCCTGCTCACCATATTCCTGTAAAATACTTCTGAATATCCAGTAATTAAATACCTCATTTGGCTTCACGTCAGCAAGAGAAGTATCCTTCCGGCTCCGACCTGGGAAGCGTAAGACCAACGGGAAGCTGCCTGGTATGAGGGAAACCCTGCCAGCCCTGCTACTTGCTCTGTCCTTCCAGGCTGTTATGCAGGGACTAAAGCCCAAAGTCTGCATAAACAGATTAAACTTTCACTGTCTGAGTTAAAACTACCAGCTTAAAGCAGCCTCATTAGACACATGCTGGGTAAGACTAAACCTCTCCAGCATCTTCATCTTCACACAGCTGCCTCTTGCTCCCCTTGCAGAATCAGAGCTAGTGGCAGTTAAAACACCTGTCAGGATGGTAAATCACCCCAGAAAGAGCGATTATTGAAATAACTCAGACAAAAGTGGAGATACGTTATTTCCATGGTATAGCTTGCCATACTCTGTCATAACTACTTGATTATGTTAAAAGCCAAACAGGTACTGCACCAGCTGTATATGCCTATGGCAAATGGAACATAAAGTTTAACTAATGGCCCTATTTCCCCAAAAGGGCACATGAGGCTGATAAATATTCCCAAGAGGTCATGTTATCTGTTGGATCAAATCAGGTAAATTGTGCCTCCTTTTTCAGAAAAGAATTTATATCCTCATACCGGCTTTTTAAAAGGAAAATTTTTCACATTTTATTTTTATGTTACATTTCTAACTTTCTCATACTTGGAAAAGGGATTCTGTCTCTCAGGTACTTACGCCGTACCAGGAATTTACCATTTTTAGCCTGCCACTAAAGTGAACAGAACCTCTTTTCACAGATGTGCACACACAGAAGTTACTCACCTGTGTGCTGCCTTGAAGCAGCCTCACTGTTCAAATACAGGTCATCTGTAGAAGAAGACATCCCAGAGCAGTGAGGAATAAACATAACTACATCTTTCATTTTGATGACTTCTAGAACTATGCCAACAAGCACGACTTCCAACAGTTCGTGAAAAAGCTGCACATCATTTTTAGAAGGAGTGTGCTGTATGTTAATCATTTCTAATCAGAGACAGTTTCTCCACGTCTACTTTTCTGGCTCATTTCCTTACAATTAAAAATTCAATTTTACCCAATAGCTACAATACAGATGTGCTGCTTTGACAGTGACCAACTCCGTTGTGCCCTCAGCATATACACAACGAAATCCGTAACCAGTTCGGTAGTTCAAGTTCTAGACAGACAAAATTAAAGCCAGACTGTAACAAAAGTTTGTGCAGTAGCAGCAGTCGGAAATTCATTTTTGCCAAAGAGTTATGTGGAAATTATGCCCCTTAATTAAATTTATGTGAAGGAACAAACTTAACCCTACAGCAAGGCCATATCTAGTGTGGAAGCAACCTGAGGAACTAGTCACAGTTGATTAAGTCTTCTGCAAGCAAGTTTGTTAACTTATGTTCTCAAGAAAAGTATGTTTTGATAGCTAAGCAGATGGTGAACAAACCAATTCTGTCTTTTCCCAACTTCTCCTGCAAGCAAAGATAAAAACTTTAGTGTTCTAGTTTATTACTCCGTGTTGCTGGACTCTCAGATGCTGCAAGATGCTGGATGCCATAATTTCAGTGAATCCTCTCTCCCAGAAGCACAAGGTTGGGTCATTAATCATCTTTTAAAGCACAGAGACATGGTCTCATAGAGCAGCTTTCCTGGTCCTTCAAAATAGCAGTCAACAGGTATTTATTTAAGAGCATGAAGAGAGGATATAAGGTCTCCCTGAAACAGTATCTCAACCTTGGCCATATTGATCATCATCACTGGTCTACTCTGGCCTCCAATTGGGAGACAGGAAGACACGCTATTTATAACGCTGCTGCTTCTTTTGAGAACACAGGCAGAATCATTTCTGAGGAGAAAAGACAACGCAGAAAGAACCAAGTCTTGCCAATACCGCCTAAGGAGACTTTCCGCTGTGCCTTTTGCAACCGGACTTGCCTATCTCACATTGGCCCTTTTAGCCATCAACGTGCTTGTAGCAAGTGTGGGTAGAGTCCCTCTCAAATCTTCGTGCGCGAAGCCTAGCCATGATGATGATGATGATGATTTAAGAGCATGAAGGAGGCTCACAACCCACCTTACAACACGTAACATAAGCAGTAAGTAGCACTCCACACTTTCTACGTACCTTGTAGCTTCTCACAGACTTCTCTAGCCCAAATCAGCCATGTCTCACCTTGAACACCTTTCAACTCCCTCCCTGCTTGCAGAGACATTCCTCAAGGCATGTACCAAATGCTGCCATTCCCCTGATGTTCCCTCCCATCTCTACAAGAAGCTTTGTGCCCCTGCCAAAACAAGACTGTTGCTCCTATCCCAAGTCCTAGCTCTTCCCCAATCCGCCATAACAATATGATGCTCTCCCTGACTGCTCTAAGAACAGATGTCCTGGCAAAGACCCTCAGAGCAGACACACTTTATGCTGACAGCACTACTTTTCTCTGCTCAACATAGCTTAGGGTCTGGAGAGGTGACACAGCTGAGCCAAGTGAAGCCCACTTCACACCAGCTACAGTTGCTGTAGTGACACCACTGGGGGTAAGAGAGCAGAATCTCACCTCCACCCACTATGTCAAGGCCAGCAAAGCTGTGTTCTCTGGGCTCCTCACAAACTCTACACAAAAAGTAGTTAAAAGACTTTTTGCATGTTCTAGAAATACCACCACAATCCCTTCTCCACTATTTTTCTGAAACGCTTGATGAATTGTTTCAGACTTGGAAAGCCAGTCTCCCATGCAGTACTGGGACAGCTTTTTTCCCCCATCACATTTTGTTCACTGATGCTATTGCTCTCTTGAACTACTGTTTCCTCCAATTTCCCTTCTATTGAAGTAGCTGTACCAATTCTAACAAGTAGCCATGGCAACATAATTTTGCAGAATAAACTACAAAATAATCCTATGATCAGAAATCTAAATTAGAAAAATGGAATGGAAATAATGTGTTCTTAAAACCTGGACTTAGAGTGCTTACTGGAAAAGGTTACAAATGGATGTGGTAAACTCTCCAGCACTTACAAACTCTGAATGAACAAAAGTAGATGCTATACGTAAAGCCAAATTTACAGATATATTACTAACAGAAGAAGTTTCACACTATGTATTCTGAAAACAGTGAGATTAAGAGAGTAAAAAAAAAAAAAAAAATTCTTCCCAGCTTACACCTGAAACCATCAAACTATTTGGATCAGTCCCAAACCCTACCTGTCCCAAACCTGTCCCAAACCCAAACTGTTTTTAATTATAGACACTCTTCATAGCTCGCTCAGGACAGACATGCACTGATCGTTTCTGACCCAAGCTCAGTGTATAGCAGGGATGGGGAGAGCCCAGTGCCCCTGGTATCACCTGTGTGAAAATGCCTTCTTGAGAGAGGGGAACTCATCTCCAGAAGGAAGGCACCTGCCATGGCAAAATGAAGACACAAACATTGTTTGATTAACCATAGCAAAAACCTTCAGCTTTCCATTTTACTCTAATGGTTTAAAGATTCTTCAAAGAGTTATACCAAGATTTCAATTTACTTTTCCACAAAGGAATTACTGCTGGGATTTTAAAACATGGGTTTTTTTCTTTTCTAATGATACTTAACACATGTAATCTGTATGTGCAACGGAATCCCAGATCTCTAGACATTTAATCTTCTAAGCATCTTTAAGCAGATGGCAGTAAGTTACTTCTGTAGGGCTTAGTATATGATTTCCGAGTTGGGTGAGTTGGTGGGGCACTCTGCACTTGTTCCGAATAAACCCAGGAATTGTGTTGCCCACAACTGCATTATTTTCTTTACAGTAACTGAGAAAGAGGACTCATATGAGAATTACTGCAAAGAGGATGTACTGATTTTTGTCTGTGAAAGGTGATACAGACTGTCTGGACTGCTAAATTAGCCTGTAATCTAAATCTAATCAATGAAAGACACATCAAATGTTGCCACTCAAGCTTCCCCATCAGTTGCAAGCAGCTGAAACAATCAAAACTGAGATTCTCAGGAACTGCTTAGACCTGGAACTCTTGAGAATAAGATACCTGTTCCTTTCCCTTTCAATTTCACTTTTAAACTGATGTGTTGCCAAGAGCAGCTACACAGGCTATGAAATGTGGTACAGCCTCTAAATACAAAGCATTTCCCTAACTGCATATTTGCTGCACAAAAAAAAACAAAGACTGTTTTCTCCATTCTTTATACTGAAAGTATAAAGAATAACTACACATACAATTTGCAACCACTGAGGTTTACAGCCTTAACCTGACTGTAGTAAGTAGTTATGTCACATAGGTATTTTTAAGTGCCCTGTGCCTCATTTTTTCTCTATACTTTCAAGAGACACACTTTTTGGATTAATAGTGTTTTATTAACCCTCAGAAATCTCCTGTTGCCCCTATTGAAAGAAACACAAAAACACAGATAAGACAAAAAACTGAAGCCAACAGGCAGCCCATGCCTATTTTATACTATTTCAACATGTAATTCACACAGGCGGAATTGCTTTGCTTCACCCAAAAAAAATTTTTGAAAGGGTGGGAAAGGGAGAATCCTTGCAATTCTTACAGAAATATTGTCTGGAAAATAACACATGTTACTACAGTACAAACTGCATCATGCATATTCTTACATTGCTTTAAAGCTGTGTTTTCTCCCAAGAAGGCTACAGAAGATGACTATAGTCTACTGTCCATATGCTAAAATTCACTATGCAGGGGGCAGCCTCCCTATGGGATATTTATGCAAACCCAAAAAGGCTGCCAAAGCCACTTCTCCAGGAACCTTGCAATTACATTAACGGGGAAGCACTGAAAACCAATAAAAACTCTAGCAACACTAAGAAGATGCTCCTTTTCCCACTACATACCTTCCACCACGAACATCACTAGCTCGTACACATACATTAAACAAGTTAGGAAAAAATACCCTGCAGACAGATAATACCACTAATGTGGGGTTTTTTCTTCACATCTCAATACAGCATCATGCAGAGGGGTCCTGTTTGACATTAGCACAGGCTAGTTTGATTATTCATTTTTTCAACAAACACATAGAGAATACAATAAAGCACAACCAGCTCGGTTAGAGAGCATGCCAAGGGACTGCTCTCATCTAGGATGCTTTAATAAAAACAAACACCTTTTGTGTCTTGAGAGTCACTTGAATGTAATCTGCTTTACACAGCACAAGAGGGGCTGCTTGATTTTCCAAAGTGCTTATTTAAGAAGCCCAAATTTAACAGAACCACAGGGAAATTATATGTACAAACAATAGCTGTCATGGTAATTTTAGCTTCCTTCCACACTTGCAAATACGCACTGTACAAGGAGGCTGCCTTGTCTCTCATGTAGGGAAATTCTTTCTGCTCCTGAACGCTGGTGAGAATCTCCATTCTGCTGTACTGAACACCTGAGAAGCCACCCAGGGCTGACAAACTCAACACCAGGGCATGCTCACTCTGCTTGCTTTGCTCCACCACACCCATGTCCAAGCTGTGACAGAAAGCTCACAGGAAATTAAACCTACAGGCAGAAGTGGTCCATCCCTGCAGATGAGGAGACAGCAGGATTTCTAAGGGCTCAAGTCCTTCGTTACCATCACCTCCCTCTCGACCCTTCTGCCCTACAGCTCCTCTTATGGCAGTATCGCCTGTTATCTTATTTCCCTTCCTGGCCAACCCCACAGACCACACCTAGAGGAAGGAACTTTAGCTTAGCAGGTGGACTATACAAGTGAAGACTGCAACAGACTGATGCCCTTTAGGGATGGAAAATGAGAAGACAGAACAAGCCAGCATGGCTATTTAATTTGTAGGACCTCTCCTACCAGGCTTCACAGTTGTGCCCACCCCCTGCCCCCCCAGCACAGATACTGCAGCTATGTCAGCTCTAACCCACCAGCAAATCTCTATTTCCACCAGCTCAGAGACAGAGATCAACACAGAAAAAGGGGCAAGTGTTAAAACAAAGCATTCCCTCATCCCTTCTCTTTGCAGACCTTCCTCCTCCTGCCACCCATTCCGGTGCCAGCCCTGCCTCCCATACAGGGTGCATAGGTCTGGGGAGGGATTTTCCGCTCCCTTCCTCCCTGCACAGGAATGCAGGAGAGACTACAGTTTAGTGCTGAGCTGGTAAATGCCTCATTTCACTGAGCAAGCGATTTTAGGCAGGACACTATATAACAGTCAGACTCTGGCACTCTGATGTTGGGTGTATTGAGCTACACTGACCACATCTTCCCTGCAATAACTTCTAGGAAATTTTCCACCATAAGACCTTTTCCACGAATGCACAATGCATTGGGCAATACTCAGAGCCCTGCTATCTGGGAAATATGCTTCACACCTTGGCATGCCTTTGTAAATTCGTCTTTTCTGGGCTGGAAGTCACATGCAAATCTCAGAATCTCCCTAAAAATATAAATGTTGCATTTTGACCCTGGAAACATGTGCTTGCTTTGCTCTGTGAATTGGAGAAAGACTGTAGAGAGAAGCTGCACACAGGTCTTGCCCTGTCCCAGTGCAGACTACTTTTTGGCCATATATATAACTCTCTAAGAAGTCAGGAAATGGCAAATTCCTATTGTCTGGAAGGAAAGGACAATCAAGTCTTGTCCTCCTGTACTTTAAAGGGTA
This sequence comes from Oxyruncus cristatus, assembly GCA_013399855.1. NCBI lineage: Eukaryota > Metazoa > Chordata > Aves > Passeriformes > Cotingidae > Oxyruncus > Oxyruncus cristatus. The sequence continues at coordinate 1,427,486 of VXAY01006568.1, read as the reverse complement.
AAAAGAACTTTCGGATTTCCCTTCCCTTAGTAATAAAAATACCATTTTCGATTGTGCTACTGAAGAATGAGCTACAAATTGGGCAACAGAATCACAGAGAATAGTTTTAAACTACCTGTTTACACAAGCCATTCACGTACAGCGGGTCCCTGCTGAAGAAAGCAGCCCTCCCAGGGCAATGCCGCAGCCAACTCAGTTTCAAATAAAAAGGCAGGACAAAACACCGAGTTCAGTGTCAGAATATTTTAATTCTCCATAAGGATGACTATGGAAATACGCTCTTGATTTACAAGTTACAAAATCAACCGTGGAAACAACTACTGAGGCACATCAACCTCCACGGAGCAAAGAAATGCAAGACCCCTGCGATGTCAAAAGGAATGAAGGAGGGTGCTAAGAGTACACACTGAAACGGCTTCATCTTCACTCCTAACCAGGAAGAAAACTGATGTGTTCTAAAGATTCATACAGCAGCAGTGTGCTCAGATGCTGTTACTGCAGGCACTACCCAGAGGGAGGGAGACTTCCAAGTACTGTATACATTACTCATTAGATCACACCAAAGCTCAAACATTACCTGGCCTCCACCCCAGGAAGCCCCTTAAACTGCATAAACAAACGAGTGACAAAATTTAGACACAATAGCCTCAATGCAGACCCCACAGAGAAGTTCGTATTAAGACTTCACAGACATCTTTGTAAACGATGCAGCTGCACTGCGGGAGGACGAGACGTGCTTTTGTCCCGCGGGGAGCGCGGGGCTCACAGGGGCAGGCAACACAACTGCCCTTGCCTTCCTAAATCCTCACAGGGCAATAACTCCTCCGCAGTTTTCACTATCACATGGACAACCAAAGAGTTTCTCAGCACACACTACTGAAGAATGCATTTTCTCACCTTCCCTCCCGTTCAAACTTTTTCTGTAACTTTATGCCATAGTTGGTTGCTCGCGGCTGATCCTCAGCTGCACCTCCCAGCCGCCAGCAGCACCTCCTTTGCTTCTCGGAACAACCACCAAAAAGGCAGACGTGAAAAAATGTGCGGTACCGAAAGGGCTACAGGCACAGCAAGGTGGGAGCGCCCGTGGCTCGGAGGAAAACGATGGCACAGGGGAAGGCAGCAGAGCAGCATGCTTCAGATGCCATTGACCTCCGGTTAAATGAACTTCTGGGCAAATATGTAATCACTTTATCAAACACGCGCCAAGGGCATTTCTGAAGCTGTTCATTCCCTCAGGTGGAGCAAGTAAATTAGTCCTCGTGGGGAGACAGGGATCAAACGCCTGTGCACGCCTCTCTCCTGACGAACTCGCGGTCTTGGGAACCTGGCTCTGCTTCTTCTTACTCCCTCCCCAACATCCGTCCCGTTCTAAGGGGACACCCTCGCTGCATGTCTTCTCCACGCACACCAGCGTTTGCTCCTTTCTCTGGGCTCGGTTTCTAAGCCTACTTCTTACAAAACTGTTTCAGTCACCCTTGCGAAAGGAAAAGGCGCTGCTTTGCAGGGATGGCTGATGTGTCCGTGAAGCACCACCAGCTTCATTTAAGCCGCTTTGCGGCCCCCATCTCCCTAGTTGGGAGTGGTGGAAGGCGAAACTGGAGAGAGGAAGGTGTCCGGGGTTTCGAGGTGACTACGGAAAAGTCACTCAAAACCTTCCCTTAACGCCGGGGAGAACGGGGGCCTTTACTTCTTTAACCCCTCCTCTCACGGTACCCAACTCCCCCCACCTTTCTCGGGCTGAGAGACGCGGAAACGTCCGGACGGCAGATCCCGAAGATCCCTCACCCCGGAGGGTGGAGAGCGGGGGATTGGCCAGGCTCCCGCCGGGAGCTCAGAGCACGGGAACCGACCCGCCGCCGCGACCAGACGGGACTGCAGAGACTCCACCGGGCGCGCCCGGACGGGGCTGTGGAGGCTGCGCTGGAGGATACGAGGGCGGAAAGTTCAAGCCCGGCTCGCCGGCACCTCTCTCGCCCCTTCCCGAGGGGCTGCATCCGTAACTCACGCCGTCCGCGGTCCCGGCGCGGCGCGGGGTAGACGGTGTGAGCTCTCCCGGCTGGAAAGACGCCCAGAGGAGCAGCAGGAGATGCGCGACGCTAATCCCTAACCTCCGGCTCGACTCCACCGCCCCTTCGGCAGCCGAGCCGACCCGCCCCACAGCCTCCCGCTCTGGGGCGCACTGAGCCGGTCCGTCCCCGCTCCCCTACCTTCCAGCAGCACCTCCTTGCCGGCCCGTTTGAGCGCCTGCACCGCCTCGTCGTGAGTGGCATCCCGCAGGTCCGTGCCGTTGACGGCCAGGATGGCATCGCCCACGTAGAGGGCTTGGGTCTGGTCGGCAGCCAGTCCCTTGAAGATCTTGCTGATGAGGATGGGCATCTTGTTCTCCTTGCCCCCCTTGATGCTGATGCCCAGCCCGCCCATCTCCTGCTTCAGCACCTTCACGCACCGCTTCTTGTTGGAGACGGCCTCGGGCACCTGCTCGGGGGGGTCTGTGAAGGCGGTGCGCACCGCGGCCGCCCCCCCGCCGCCCTCGGCCCCGCGGCACGCCGT
>VXAY01006568.1:1274262-1424753 GCA_013399855.1 Oxyruncus cristatus | reverse complement strand
GAGGGGCGAGGAGCCGCGGCCGCCCCCCCGGGGCCGCGCCGGGGCGGGCGCACCTGGCGGCACCGCCCGCGGGGTGTGTGGGTGTGCCGGGCGAGGGGGTCCCGCCCCGGCCGTGGGTGTCCCGCCTCTCCCACGGGGACACGTCGCGGGACACCCTTGGCGGAGCTGTGGGTCGTTTCGAGCCGAGGGTGTGATGGCACCTAGCGCTGGAGGGGCCCCTCCGGAGCGCCGGCAGCTGCCGTCTGCAGTGGGGTGTGGAGAGGAGCTGAAGGAAACCAGCGGCAGGGAAGAGATAAGGAAAACCCAACTATTTTTTTTTTCACTGGGATTTTTTTCTGTAAAGTAGATTAAAACTAACAGGTAGCCCAAAGGTAGTTAAATTTCAACCGTATGGAAGTAGAATTCAAGTTGTTTCACGGCTTGTGGGATGGAGGTGTTACGTGCTTGTGACAGATACTTTTGCACGTTTTGAAACTGTTTTCTGTGTCCTTTGATTACAAATTTTAAAGGCCCGCGGAGTCCCCATTTCTCATTTTGCAGCTTTTCCCATGTGCCCTTCTCTCCTAGGAAGCATTAGGTGCCTGACAAGGGACTGGAAGATCCAGCTCAGGCACCAGAGAGGGCAGAGCTTTCACACTGCCTGTTTGGAGATGTCCCCAGCAGGCCTGGAGGTGCTGCCCCACAGCAATGTGACTCGACAGACATGAAGCACCTCCTGGACTGCCTTTGTTTCCACTCCTTGCAGAGCAGCTCTGTCTCCTTTCTAAACTGGAATGAAAACTCTGGCAACTCTGAACCATTTGATGTGTATAGGAGCAACACTTTGGGAAGGTTGGGGTAGCCAATGAAGTTATTAGTCCCAATCATTTTGGCCACGTGAATCATGTGGGTCCCTAAATGCAACATCTTGCTCCTCTCTGAAGTGATGCCATTTATTTCTGATGCCAGGGTTTTGCTTCCAGGTACTCACACGTGCCCCAGATTAATGTGGGCTGGGCAACTTGGGACTCACTTCCTCAGCATGGGGTTGGACCTACATGCGGGATTGTACCCAGAAAAGCTTGCCTTGGTTTAGTAGAGTCTCTCAGACCACACTGCTCACACTGAGCTACACAGAACACATTCCCTTCCCTCCGAAGGATGGCAGAAGGAGGCCCCAACTCTCCTTCATCTGCAGCCTCACCCAGACTGCACGCAGGTCCCTCCTCCCAGTAGAAATGCAACCCTGCACCTAGGGAGAGCGGGAATCCACAGGCAATGGGTTATTCAAGGATAACGGGTGGGTGGAGAAAAAGCAGTCTGGAGAGAGGTCTCTTCATTTCTTATGTTAATTAATGCAAGGTGAAAAGCTATAATTAAGTTTACAGGGCTGTGAATCCAAAGTGAAAAGAAGCATGTCCCATTAAACCTGAACAAGGCACCTAATCCCTACATAGGAGAAAGATGCAACACATCCTTTTCTCCAGCTAATTCCTCACTAGCTGATTTAGGTGGCTCATGTATAACACTCTGACTGTTTGGGTTGGTGGCTTTTTTTTTTAGATACTGTTCCCAGGTGCCAAACATAGTTAATGAATGTGTTTGTTCAGTTGCAGCAGCTTCAGGTAGGTGAGAGAAGAATGTGAGGGAAAGGACAGGCTTGCAAAAATTGAATGCTACAATGCCAGTTGTCGTAGCATTCACATTTCTGTGTAGCTCCAAGCCCAAGTGACCAGGCCAAGTTATAAAATCAGGCACCTCTGTTTGGTAAATTGGCTCTTACCAATTAGTTCATGTTTTTTCTTTATGAATTAGTAAAGGATCAGTGCTGCTGGTAATGGAAATGTATCTTTTTAACGTAGTTTCAGAAAATTCATAAGGAAAAGGTATTCAGAGGTTTCTGTCCTGTTGTGAAAAGGTAATAGAGAAAGGAAAGTTAATGTTTAATACCTCACACTTCTTCTGCACACTGTGCGTTTGGGCCGTGTTTACTGAGTGTGTCAGGTTCTCCAGTGGGGTTCCCATGGAACTGCCTTGTGTAGACAATTGCACTGCATGTATCCGAGAGCTGTGCTTGTTCCAGCTATTTTCCTTTCCCATTCCAGCAGAGGTAAATAATAAAGTTTCTTAAGACCAGCATCTGATATATGGGTCCCTGTTACAAAAAAGGTTTTTCAGCAGTCTCCATTGCTTCCTCTTCCTCCTTCCTGCCCACCTTGGAGCTGTAAGAAAAGAGAGGTGATATTTTAATCTTGAAAATAAAAGTAGAAAGAAGATAGTATTAGAGATGCTAAGGCACAGGTCCAAGGCAAACAGTGTTCCAGATCATCTCCCCTCCTGGAGACAGTGCAATTGATACCTGATGTCTGTGCTTCTCTGTCCTAGGAGTCCAGGCTCGTAATTGTGTTTGTGTACCTTGAGCTTTGCAAAAGTCTCTCTCCATCAGTTGTCCTTCTGAAAGGGTCTGCTGTGAAAAGCAGAACCTTTCAAAAAAGTCAAATAATCATCTTTTGATATTTGTATTTTAGCAGTGTGTAAAAGCTTGAACTAGATTAGTGCCCTTTCTTGTATTGTATAAACAAATTGTTAGGCAAGATAATGCTAATAGCTGCTGTTGAACTCGAGGGGCCTGTGGGCTCAACTGAAGTCAAGAGGCTAAATGGAAGAAGCAATTCAGTGAACTGGAAGAAATCAGTGCATTGGAAAACACAGAAATGGCTTCCCAGGACAAGGAGCACCGAGGCTTGTCCAGGTCATAAAGGGCAGCCGTGATGTCTGAGGTCTTGCTTATCCAAGCAAGGTGAAGGGATTTGGGGTCTGTGCATGCGTGCAAGAACAGAACTGCAAGAAGAACCATGCAGAAAGGATTGTGAGTGTGGCACTGAGGATGTTCTTCAGGCTCAGCTTTACTGGAGAGGTTACTAGAGACAGAACGAGGACACTGCCTGTTCAGGGGGTTTTTCCCCCTGTTTTCAGGCAAAGAGATCAGTGTTCACATCTTATATAAATGAACTGTCCTCCTGATAGCAAAATCATTGATAGGCTACATATGCAAGTTCATCACTCAGACAGTGGTGCAGGGAACACAGCTCCCACTCTCCTCACAGGCAGAGAAGGTAAGGATACAAGAGAGCTTTTCTATAGCCATGGCTTCTTTATGATTGTGCTTTTCTGTAGCAGAGATGTAATTTTTGAAGGGCTTTTGGGATATGCTCAAACCCTTCTAGTGTCTTTTTTTCCTTTCTTTTTGCATTTTCAGTGTTGCAACAATAGCTCAAAGCCAGCTCAGCTGAAATTCCTTTAAACTGGAAGAAATAGGGTTGTGATCCTTGAACATGTTTCAGATGATGGAGGTTGGAAGAAATCAGATCTGGATAATGACGTTCCCATCTTGTTACCCTGACACCGATCAGCTCAGCAGATGGATCTAGACAGGAAGGAAGTCCAGTGTCAGAAGGCCAGTGCTGGAAACGCGACAAAAAATGAGAGAGCTGGAAAGGAGTCCAGTTCCTCCAATGATCCCAAACACTGTTCAGCAGCCAAGTTTAAGTTCCTTTCTGAGGAACATGCCTGAACTACTAATTCCCCCATGGCAGCCCTGCCTATGTCTGTGCAGGATGGGATGCAGCAGGGCAAGCTCCAGCCCTGATGCAGACGTCCCTGTTGCACAGTGGGGGGACCTCTCACTTGGCCAGGGTCATGCCTTCCAAAAGGCATTGCTGGTGGAGGACAGGCAGCCCACCTAATCCTCATGAGCTATCCACCCTTCCTCAGTGTTGAGGGAGCCTATTGGCTTAAAGTCAGCATTCATCAATCATTGCTCATTGGTGCTGGTGGGGTTATGAAGATGTCAAGAATGCCTGAAGATCTTCATAACCTGGAGGTTGCATTATGGCTTATTTTCCAAATTACAAAAGCATTGTTTTTCTTTTCCTGGTTTGAAGCTATCCAGGCTTTTCCACACGTCATGGTATTTAGAAATAAAATGAATGCATAGCTGCTTGCCAGCAAATGCTTTATGCATTCAGTTTTTCAAAGAAGGAACCTACTTGTGTGTACATGAAAGAAGTATCTGTGTGAAATCTGTATGTGCACCTACCTGAGTCACATGTTAACTAGGCAAACTGAGAAAATGTTCCCACAGCCAGGGAGTTATGGGCCAGGCTGCAAACGAACATCTCCCTTCTGCAAATACAGCTCTGGCACAAGTGAATCCAGAAGCGAGTGCCAGGCAGTGCTCAGGTTTCTTGCGTGCTTGGATCTGGGGCTGTTTCCTGATACAGTTGAAATTAAAAAAAAGACCAGATCAAGCTCAGAACTCTAGAAAGTTTTGCCTTGGCTTCAAGCAATTTTATGAAAGAACTAAAACCAAAAAAATCTGAAAATAAAGGTTCATATACTAGTGTTGACACTATAGCAGAGTTTGTCCTGTTTTGGTGTCCTGCACTTGCTTTGCAGATCCCTCTCAGTGCATTAGTTTCTTAACTTTTTCATTCCAAGTTACTTTGATCCTACAGTTTCTTGAATTGTTTTTTTATCTCTTGCGTACCGATCTCCCCCCACTCCCTAAGCTAAGCCCAAGATGTTTTAAATGCCAAGATGAGAGGTTTGCATTGCAGCAATTCCTGAACATATAATAAATAATGAAATATGTGGTGGAACCCCAGATATCATCCAACATGTTTCAGCCCTGCTTTTCATTTTCATCAGAAGCAGGTTAATCTGGTTGGGTGTCAAAGCAACAAAAGCATTTTTTACTATGTTGTTCTTTCTTGGTCTTAAGCTATGTTTTTTTAATGTTGTAGGGGTGAGATATTTTGTGCGTTACAACCATGTGGTCCTGACCCCACAGGGTCATGGCATGACTTCATGCCCTTGTCCTCAACCTGTCAAATCCTGTGCATTCCTGCAAGTCTCACTTGGAGGTGTCCTGCCTTCCACTCCACTACTGCCATGGTGCCTGTGACACACTGTCCACAAGGTCTTTGGACTTTTCCTGCGCTGGGATCTCCTGCGGTATTTACTGCTCATGTGTCCCCAGACATCTGTTTCTGCAGCCTGCTGCCGACAGACGGAGAGAGGCTGGCTGCTGTGCAGGTGCCAGAAGTGTTTGTTTCCTTTGTGTAAAGTAGTTCAGCTAGAAAAGCTAGTTTTCCCCTTCTGTAGCCTAGAGCTCCAGCTGTACCCTGTCACAGGTGAACTAAGGTCATTTTCCCCCTTTCCATGCAATTTCCAGGGCTATAAATCAACCTGTTAAAGTGGTGAGAAACAGCAAGGGATTGTTTGGACAGAAGGGAAATGAAGAGAGGAGTTTGCAATTTTGAAACAGGCTATTCTCCAAGATTGGTCCTGCAGAGATGATGCTGAGCTCATGCTATGACTTCAGCACAAGTTTGTCCCCCAAGAGCATCCCCCAGCCCAAGAGAGGCAAGCAGCTTGGTCCTGCTGGTTACCAAAGGAGAAGGGCTCTCTAGGAGAGGAGGACCTTAGAAAGGCTCCCCTACCTGCCTGCCCTCATGGGAACAGCAACTTGATACTCCAGGCAGGAGAGATGTCCCAGTTCTGTGTTCTCCAGAAGCGCCTTGTTTTCTCATTGCCATCACAAGAGAAGGCAGAGGTCAGTCAGCCCCTCCAAGCTCTGTACTGTGAATGTGCAGTGAATGTGAACTGCAAACCAGCAGTTGGGATCTTGCTTCCTCCCATGGCAGGGCAGGACCTCATCAGAGATGAAGTCGTGGATTTCCCAAGAAATGCCTTGTGATGTACAGAAAGCCTGCTCCACCAAGGAATAAGAGACTACAGAAGTATTGCTGGAATGCTAGAAATAACAGTGCTCATCTCCAGGTCCTCTATAATATTATTATATTATTTTGCATGTGTATGTGCCATTTTTTTTGTTTGCTTCACTTCTGAGCTCTGCGACAACTTAGTTCTATCTCTTGCTTCACACAGTATCTGTGCTAGTTCTCTTCTCACAGCATTGTAAATCAGATGTAAGTCCAGGGAGGGCAATGGAAAACTGTTCTCAGAGAAATGAGAATCATCCTCACTATATTTTTGATTCTTGGATGTTTCTCTTGTGTTCTAGAAATAAGAGACAAAGTCCTTACAATTAATTAAGATGGGAACCATCACATTCAGGGAATTAATGACAATGTGCTTCTTTGCCCAGATCAAATTATAAGGCAGGTCTAGGAGGGAAATGTTGAAAGTGTGTTCTTATTTTAATGTAGTCAGTCTGAGTTAGTGTTCCATGGGCAGGAATCTCCTGAAAGAAAAGTAAGGTCAGACCCAAGCAAGGCAGGGAAGGTGTGTGAGGCAGGGCAGGAGTAGATCCTGTACACACAGTAGATACATTCACTGCTAAGATTGTAAAATGGACCAAAGTTCTTTGTTAAATCAGATATTTCTATTGGAAGTAAAACCACTGTATTTACAAATCATAGACAAAGTTGATTTAAATTTCATTTTGAGAAACTGTGAAGGTATTTGACACTGAAATCTAAGTGAGATTTGTTCTGTGACATTAAAGCATCCTTTATTAATCCCACCTGTTGCACAGTGCATTCTTGGACAGATGTTTGAACCCTTTGCCCATCTGAGTGGAAGATTCCTTAAGCAAATTGTTTGGTTTGTTGTTTGGTTGTGGCTTGTCTTTATGTCAGTATTTTTTCTTGTATAAGCCCTGGCCTGCAAGCTCTGAAAGCCAGTGTTGAACTGCATGGCCATGGACAAATCCTTATTTTGTGTCCTAGTTCCCTATCCAATAATGGTTAAAAAAATACTGGATTTCTTTTTAAAGTACTTTCGTGTTCTTTAATGGAAATTATTATATGAGCTCACAATTACATTTCTCAATATTCAGGGTGAAATCAAAAGTTAAGAAAGTCACAGAGGATGCAGGAGCCTCTAGATTTTATCTCTTCCTCACCACCCTGTACTGCCAAACCACATCCCCATTAGCTTTTCCATCCTGTGCACACTCTTCGTTATGTGATAAGGACACAGGCTGCCCTACCCTGCCCTACCCTACCTTACCCTATCCATTCTGTGCACCTCTCACTGCTGCCATTGTCACTGCTTCTGCCCAAAAAGTGTACCTAGATGTAAAGCTCTTGGTGTTGGAGCTTTCTGATCTATCACTGATACAGGTAACATACTAACCAGATCTGTTTTTGTATATGTAACCCAGAACTAATATCTAATCCAGAATTAAAAATCATATTTAGTATGGAACATGCTGACTAATTTTCTGTCAGGGTGGAATAGACTGAATCCTTTTTAAAATTAGTATTAGCATCTTTTTATAAGAATTTTGGTCTTTTGGTAGGTAATATTAGTTAGACTGTGCGAAACACAATGGAAAACGTAGTTTCAAAGGCTGGGTGGTTTTTGAAATATTGATGTTTCATTTAGTATTTATATAGCATAAATTAAGAATAGTTTGTTAAAATTAGAGTAGTAATAGAAATTGCATAATATATTTAACAACTGGTGGGATAGTCACTACAGTTATTTAGCCAAGTATACTTCCTCTGGGAATCTGGTTCTACCACACATAATGATAAAAAAACACAGAGGGGAGAAGGGAGTGAGTTTAGCAGAATGTGTTTCTTTGTGCCAATGCAAATGCGGAGTAACTTTCTCACTAGATTTGAACTGAGACAAATAAGCGTGAGCCTCTGAAATACAGCATGAAGAACACACAGGAGGGTAGCTCTGGACCACTTCCCAGTTGCCTACAGCAGTGCTTCTCTTTTTTTTCTGGGTAGCAATCCACTATTAAAACATAACAATAAAAGCACGATTGATGAACATTTAATATAAGAGTAAAAATGCGTTCATGATAACAGTGATAAACTTGTATAATTGGAGTGTGTGCTTGGCCAGGGAACACAAAATTCCTAAAGATAGTGCTGTTTTGAGCCTGTGGGAATGAGTTTGGGGTTTTTTATCCAGATTCTTTAATGTTGTTTCAAGGCTGGGATAGAGTAAATGCAGGGAACTGCAACCAGCAGAGCTGGGAGCAGTCTGGAAAAACAACGCTAGTCTCATTAAAGAGCCTACATAGTGATCGGTGGCACCAATCCAGGGCAGTGGAGGTTGAGTCATGGAGCACAGATCTGGAGAAGGTCTTGCATGGGGAAGTGCACCACGTGCTACAGAATGAAGATCCACTTGTTGGTCAGCAGTGTAATATGTGACTCCTGCTAGTCTTTCACAGCTCTCCCCTGCCCTATCTGAGGGTAGCAGCTACATGTTACTGAAAACCAACATTAGTTGGTGGCAGGGTTATTTTTTTTATTTTTTTTTTTTTACATTTTATGCATACAATACTGTATTCCAATTCCATTTGCTGCCAGGAAACTCTCTTGGCCCACTGTTGGCAGCAGTTGCAAAATCAGTGTGAACAGTCATAGATCTGAACAGCTGTAAATGTTCACCAGGGTTTGTAAGAACTAGACATCCCCAGCCCCAAAAGACCCAAGACTTGCACACTTTGTGTGCCCTTCCACAGACAGTCTGGCAGCTCTGAGTGTTCATCCATCCCTGACATTTGCGGGGCTCCCACAGTCTCTGGTGCAGTGATGGACAAGAAGGTCTAGATGGGGATAACTGTAGAGGTCTAAGGCTTCAAGCCTTGCACATCTGCACAACAAATGTGAAACATCTGTTGTCTCATGGAGAGTGTTTGTTTCCTTAAGAAAATCCTTAACTTAATCCCTGACTTATTGGGGTCTTGGCTTAGAGTAATGCTCGCGTGGGAAATCACGTCTCTTGGATGTGATGTTTGGCTCACTATCCACATGGCAAATGGAGTGGCTATTGTGAGGGTCCCTGCAACAGTGTCTTCTGACAGATTAGAGGCTCCCTGAACCACCATCCTGCTTAGTTCCTGTAGTCCAGTTGAGTTGGGGTTCTGACCTGCTACAGAATATCTTAAACCATGAGCAGAATATCCCCTATCTGTCCTTACTACGTGCAGAAGGCTGTTCTGCATGACCATTTCTGAAACTCAGGAACAATTTCTGCTGAGTATTTAGAAGTAGCTCATCAATGTGTAAGTCTGTCAGTTCTGCAGCTGTTACTTCTTAGTGGAGTCCACAGCATGGCAGATTTGTCATCCTATATACTAACACATTGACACATCAAATAGTGTCTATAAAATGATCTAAGTGAAGCAGGAACTGTGTGGGAGAACCTCTGGGCCTGTAAAAAAATTCCCACATGGACTCCCACCTAATTCCTCCTGAGGGAATCAGACAAAGTCTTTGCTGTGAGGGTGTCCAGAAGCTCAGGCAATCACCTTGCCTGATCAATCCCTTCTCTCACCTCTGCAGAGACTAGCTGAGAGCTCTGGAACCACAATGCCTTAGTGCACAGGGTGTGGACTCAGCTGCAGCCCTGGCACCAGCAGCACTGTAGCTGTAACTGTAGGTTTGAGTGTCTACAACGTAAATTCCATAGCTCACAAGCACACAAGGCTTCTGGCTCCATTGCAAAAGGCCTGGAAGCCCTGGAATTGTAAACTGCTTCTGAGTCCCAGATGAAGCCCTGGGATTAGAGCCAAAAACCCTGGAAGTGAAACATCACTTCTGCACTCTCTTTTAGGTCAGTTTTAGTGGCAAATTCAAGGCAAAACCTTCTGTTTCCGTCATTTTGCCGCGTGAGTTCCTTGGGGATTGTTTTTAAGACAATGTGTGTTAAAGAATGAGTTAAAGAATGTTAAAGAAGGGAGGGAGACTATACATACATCTCACCTTCCTTCAGTGGGATGTGCCCTGCTGAACTGTGCCTGGTAGGCCACATGCTTATCTGCGCTTGCAGCAGTATCAGCAGACAAGATAGCAGCAGTCCTTCCTAGGAGGGCTCAAGTTGCCTGTCCCAGACAGTAGACATTTGTAGGTAGTCTAAGTCCATGTTTCAAGCTTGTCTTAAGGGTGTCTTAAGATTTAATCCATGTCCTGGTCACTGTACCACTTTTGGATTCTCTTTGAAATCCAGCTTTGGTTGTGGCAAACTGCCATTGCATCTGGACACATCAAACTGTGCATTGACGTGTTTGGATAAAAAATGTGTCAGCTTTTGTTGAGACTCACTTCTTGATAAACACAGAGGATTCCCCTTCCGATCCTGGGAATTATTCTCAGAAGGTTTTCCCCAATAGCAAAAAGAAAATTCAAGGTTCATTGTAATTTTCTTGAAATACTACTTCAGTTTCCCAGGAAGCTTTGAAAGAAACACCACTGTCCAGTAGATGAGTGTAGCAGAAGGGAGTATAAGATCATAAATAAAGCAAATTCCCTTTCTGTGCTTTCCTAGCCTACAACACTCAAAGTTTTTTTCCCCACATCTTTGTATACATCAGGTTTCCCTGAGTTGCCCATGATCACCTTATCACTAAGATTGCCCAAGTGCTGAGATACAGCCTGGATGAGTGGATGACAAGGTGGGTGGAAAATCAGATTGTTGGTGATCTGTGACCTGGAAAAACTGTCAGCCAGTTACCAGTGGTGTATCTCAGGGATTGATATTGGAGCCAATGTTGTTTAATGTCTTTATTAATGGTATGATGAGTGAGTTTGTGGGTAAGCAATCAATACCCTGGACGGCAGGGCTGCTATTCAGAGGAATGTGGACAGGCCGGAGAGGTGTGCTGACAGATACTTGTGAAGTTCAGCAAATGTCAACGCACATTCCTGCAACTGGACCAGAATAACCCACTACACCAAAACAGACTGGGATCTGACTGGCTAGGAAGCAGTTTTGCAGAAAAGATCTGGGGATCTGGTTGAAGTGTGTCCTTGAAACAATGACATACTGGGCTGGATTACCAAAAACGTAGCTAGCAGGAGGGAAGTGATTTTTCCTCCTTCAATCAACAATTTTAAGAATGCATCTGGAGCAGCGTAACCAGTTTTGGTTAAAGGTTTCAGTGCAAAAAAACCCATTAACAAACTAGAGTAAGCCTTACAGAGGTTCACTGAGATGAGGGACTGAAGTACATGTAAGAGGAGACCCCTGAGTGAGCTGCTCTAGCGCTAACCCTGCTCTAAACAGAAGGCTGGACTAGACACCTCCAGCAGTTCTGTGATTTTGTGACTCTGAGTTAGCTCAAGGAGAGATAGAATCAGGAAAGACCTGTGCTTTCCCAGCCACGTCAGTCAGCTTGTTCTTCACAGACAGCAGGGCAGCAGGGCACACTCTGCTGCACATCAGCTGTGTCTCTCCTATTTTTAGCAAATGCTGGAAAATGAGTAAGTGATAGATACAACCATGTTGACTGTCCATCAACACTGTTTAGTGACGTGGATCTAATCCACCTCCCACTGAAGTACATTGTAACATTCCCACCCACATAATGGGATTTGATAGAGGTCCCATGAAAACAGTAGGATTGAAAAAAGCTGCAGCATTAGAGGCAGAAGTCATATAAGCTCCTTACAGAATTATGCCCTGCCCTTTTCCAGCGCTCCATCAGATACAAGCACACTCGTTCCCACACACATGCAACCTCCTTTGTGGTATCTGCAGTTCTGTACTGTAAATCCTGCAGGGCTAACGTTAATTAAAAGGAAGATGCATATTCACTGTCAGTAAGAGAATGAGACTGTGTTTGTTATAGATAAAAAAACTGCTTTGAATCTTCAAGAACACCATGGTAAAGCTGGGAGGTTAAGGCTATGAAAGAAATTAAATGATCAAGGAATATTGGTTTCATCAACCTGTGTTGTTTCATGATAATACTCATAATTCAGAACAGTGTAGTTCGTCAGATGTGATTAACTTCTTCTGAGTGCTGACACGTTACTCTCTTTTGCAGCAAGAACCAAGAGGCCAATTAACAGAAACGTGCCATTACCTGAAAGAATATATTCTTTTGATTCTCCTCTGCTGCTGCCAAACAAGTGTCTTTTCTTCCTTGAGTAGAAGAGTAATATAAAGGGCTTTGCACAGAATAATATAAAGAAGAATTGGGCCTTACATAACATTCTAGGCAGGAAAAGGACAATTTGGGTAGGGGTTTCATTAATGCCCTGATCTCTGCTGGAAGCTGAGTGGGAAGGAAGGGAAGAGCAGCAAACAATCAGATGTTTGTTAGGTGAAACGGGACCTATGAGTGCATGAGAGGCTGTGCTTTCATTCAGACAATGCAGTAAAATAAACAGAGCGTGAAAGCAAGAGATGAAGGAAGATGAAGGAAGTTAATTCTATTCACATTTACAATATTTCAATGGCAATATTTTCTGAACAATGGTCCCTATTGATGCTACAAGTGCTTGCACATTGTGCCTGCTACTTGCTGGACAGACATGATACTATTCAAGCAGCTGTATTCTTTAACTGGAAAAGGGAAGTTCCCAAAAATGATGAAAGGCCATATCTCGTCCATGATGAAACTGTTTGGAATCTAACTCATTTTGGTACCTGATTTTTCCTTTTGGTCCTGATTGGGATCTCTTGGAAGATTTGTTCTCTCAAGTGGGAGAGCAACTAGAGGCCAAACTCTAATAACTGTAAGTCTAATACTTCAGTATTTTGTAACGGGCTAGTGCTTATCAGAATAACAAAATAAACAGTAGTTTTGTCTACATTAGAAGGAGTTTGCTGTTATGAGCAGACCATTTAGATATACATCTCCTTTGCCTTTATAAATTGTGTCTCCACTAACAGGATTTGTATGTCTACATGGTTGAACTGATTGGCAAACTTCCTCTGGTGCATACAAGGTCCCTGTACACTTTCTTATTCTAAGAAAGTATTTGGCCATGACAAAATAGTTGGGAATTAAGGGAGGAAAGTGAGGTTAAAAAAAAAAAAAAAAAGAAAAAAGAAAAGAAGTCCAGTTTCCCATGAAATAAGTTATTACTCCTGTTATTAAAGGACATCCTATATACAGATGTACTGTTTAGGGTATGAATTCTTCATGCTTTCAAATAACATAGTTCTTGCCAGCAAAAACTTTAGCCATAAACAAGACAAACCCCTGTCCTGAACTCTGAGCCAAGTTCAACACCATCTGTTTGTCTTAAAGACCAATTTTTTACACCATTTGGCTACAAAGGCAAATTTACATTACTGCTGTGCATTCTTTGTGTTTGCTTGCTTGCTGTCTGTACACCAAGCTGCCTGATTTTCTCATAGTTTTGTGCTAAAATCAGCCCCTCCCTGTCCTTAGGGACAGCTGGCTGCTGTAAGCAGGCCCAGGTGCTGGATGACATCTGGAGAAACTCTGGGTCATTTCTAGTTTGGGATCTAAAAATCACCAACCAGAGCTCCAGCATCTTCCCTCATGCCTTCATTTTGATACAGCCCAGCCCTCTTTGATTTTGTAACCATTGCCTCTAATGTTTTGGGTCCCCAGGGGCTTACACAAGCTCCCTGGAATCTGGTCCCATGGCAGAGCTGCGCTGGTCATTTAACCCTTGAGGGACTTAGCAGGGAGGGACAGGAAAGCTTAGAAAGAATTCTCTTGACTACGGAAACATTGTTCTTGAATTATGTCAAATCAGTGGAAATCCTCCTGCCGTTCCTTCCAGTTTATAATCTGGTCATCATTTCTTCTGTCTGTATCTTAAAAATTTACCTCATTTTGATGGTCCATTCCTATTCTGAATAACACTTTATCTTTTGAAGTCCTCTCCTCAAGCACAGTCCTCCCTAGAAAAGCACTATAGCAATAACAGAGCGTGGGTTAAGGCTTCAGGAGACATGTCATGTTACTGCAGATGAAAACCTAAAAATGAAGAGGAATAACTCTCATTTTCCACCTTCACTGTGACTTTGTCGTCATCTTTAATCAGTAATATATTTTATACTGCTTTAGATTTCCAACACAATGAACAGTAGATCCTCACAACAACCATAGGGATTAGTTACAGAGATATTATTATCTCTGAACTCGATGGAAAGAAATGATCTTGTAGCAAGAGGACACCTCTACAAACCAAAAAGATATTGCTTTGATTCAGAGAGGCCTGATTCTGTGGACTAGTAATTTAATTTCCATGCTTCAATTTCTCCGTCTTATTGAAACAGGAACACTGATATTCATCTGCCGTGGAGGGGCATTCTTACGAGGATGAGCAGGGTAGTGCAGGGCTTTTACAGTGGGAAGCACAAGCACAAAATAAAATTAAAATTTAAGAGATGAAGAAAAATGGCAGGTGCAGAAAGGCTGAGCAACTTGCTAAGGTCTGTGCAGCGAAGCATCTGTGGAGGCAGAATCAGAAAGTAGGAGCTGCCAGCTGCTGTTTCTATAGCAAGCAGCTTCTGGCTGAAACAATGGACTCAAGAGAATAAAAGTAGAGGTTTGTGGTTTTTTTCACCTGGTTTGTTATTTTCTGGTTATTATTACAGATTGTGCCCTACCTAGGACCACAACCCTGGGCTGCGTGGCTGGTGACATTTTGCAGTGGTGGATGCCATGGTTAGTGAAATGGCTTTTAGTGAAGTGAAAGGAATATCACAACCTTTTGGCTGAGACTTCTGTCCAAGACTATTGTGTATATTAGTCAAAAGACAGTCACATGCTTCTTTTCCCCTTTTTCATACTTTTACAGGCCAGAAAACCCTGCGACCTCCAAGTGATAAAAAAAAAAAAAAAAAAAAAAAAACAAACCCTAAATGTTCTGAAGGGGTTGTTTCTTTCATGACAAAACCAGAACCAGGAAAGGCTCTAACTTTCACAAACAGTTGAAGAGAAGGGAAAGACAGACTGAAAGATAGGACAGAAAAGGTTACTAGTAGTTTTCCACAAGCAGATGTTCTGAGGGAATACGGAGGTGCTGGGCTGGACCCAGTGCTGTGCCTCCCCAAAATGCCCTTGCAGCCTGAGCTCTGAGCCTTGGTTTTGCAGCTTGTGCACTGAGTTCAGCGTTAAGTCTGGTCGAGGCCATCCATATCCTCTGATGCTGAAGGCAACAGCCTCTGCTTCTGCTGCTTGCAATAGAAGAAACTTTTGGGTGAAAGTCCCTCTATTTTTTTTCGGTTGTGTTTTGTTTGTTTGTTTGTTTGTTTGTTTTGTTTTGGGTTTGGGGGTTTTTTTGTTTGTTTCTTTTTGTTTTCCCTTTTTTTCTTTTCATTAAAAAATTGGGTACATGTATCTTCTATGATAAATTCAGAGGGTTTAAGGATATTGTATAAGCTGGAGTTTTGTATTTCAGTTTGTGCTGCAACAGCCTTAAAGTACTCCAGTGTCTGTGCTGAATATGTTCTCATTTTTTGCTCACAAATCCCAGTCAGCACTGAGATGAAGTGCTGCATGTAAAAGGCAGGTGTGTAAGTGCCACCCTGATTTCCCATCTGAGTTGCCTGTACAGGGATAAAAGTTTAATCACTGGCATTTTTGTGATTTCTCAGTAGGATTTTGGAAGCCAGTGTTTGGCTGGGTTTAATCAGGAGGCTCCAGGTGGCTGCTATCACTCGGACCATGTACTTTTCATGGCCATTTCTGTGAAGAGATTTTTGTGTGTGGATGGGCACGTGAGAAAGCCTGCAGCCTGAGCTCACAGGCAGGACTTGTTTAATCATGGCTCTTATTCATGTTGGTGACAAAAATCAAATCAAAGTTTTCCAGTCAGAAAAGGAATCAATATCATGTATCCTAGGCGATCAAGGGCAGAGCTTGAATTTCAGAAATTAATGTCCAGTCTGCAAGCAGCTTACAGGCTTGAATATGCTCAAACAAATTTCTTTAGACAAGCTATTTAAATAGCCTTTGGTAGACAACAAATACAAACGCTGCTGCCTGTTTGCAGAAAAGAAATGTGTCTGAATTTCCCTGCTTATTTTTTTACTGTGAGATGATCACCAAGAGGTACTCTTCCTACATTTCCAGCTTGTTTTCTTTTTCAAACATACATGCTTTATGTGGTCACTTCAAATGTACATCAGACCAGAGACCATTCAAATGACCTTTTAATGCTTCTAGATGATATCCCGAAGATATAGTATGACAGCTAAGGAAGCTCATGTCTTCTGTGACAACTGGGAAAAAAGCAGTTTTTCTTGCAGAGGCTTATACACAGCTGATACTGATTTTTCAAAGGTTTGCTCTGAATTTGTTTTAACTGTGTTTGTTCAGACTGAAGAGTAGAAAGACAGTAATAGGAACAAAATTACACTAGTAATTCAACATTGGTTCTTTTCTTTTTTCTGCTTCACCTCAGTAGGTAAGGTCTCGTAGTTTCTGAAATATATTCAGTCCTGAAGGACAAAATGGGGATCTGGAAAAGACCTAGGATGCCGAGGGGCTGCACAGGAATATTGGTTGTGAATTTTCCAAACTCCTTTATGTCTCAGAGTTTGCACTTCCAAAGTGAAGACAAACTATTCACTGCTCCACAGGTGTTTCAATAAGTCACTTCATTGATGAGAGGATTTGCAATTAAGCTCATGCTAAAGCACTCATTAACCATAACACCTTTATCTCTTTAATTGCGGGAATGGGAGATGACTATCAACTGTATGAGTTAATCATTGAAAAATGTCTGTCATTAATTCCTCACTGGGAGCTAAAGCTTGCAGGGGGAGTCTACTCAGCTGAAGCCCTCAGTGAGGACAACATGAACTTTGCCAGACAGGGTTGAATGGAAGCAAATGGGTGTTTTGTGTGAGTTATGAAATTAATGCATTTTGTTATGGTTCAAATTTTTCACTTCCCCTCAATGCTGTACAAAATCTCATCAGTCAGACCTTGCTGCTGCTGGGAGCTTTTGCAGCACAGCCACTGAAATTAGTCTGAATTAGCACTAGGTTATAACCATATAGTGTAAAGCAATTTCCATGAGCAGAATTCACTCATACAGCCAGCAGCACACCTTCCTGGCTTTTCACACTTCCCAGTGAAAATGCCCTCTGCATAGGCAACCCCAGCATGAAAAAGGGGCTTGACTTTCAGCTCCTCTTTTCTGTTTATTACCCACTAGTGGTTCTCCAGGTCGGCAGTGACGAGGTTGATGAGAGAAGTACCAGGACAGTCAAAAAGGACTTCAAGGCACTGAGTCACCTGGTTACAGGGGGACCAGCATAGGTGGTGTTCTCCTTAATTCCATTGGTAGAAGTAATGAATACCAAAACGAACTGGAAAACCCATGTGAACAACCAGTGGCTTAAATTCCACTGGTGCCATCAGTGGAATTGTGGTTTTTTTGGTCGTGGGGCGGTTTATATGGCACCAGGCCTGCTGGAGACAGATGGGGTTTACCTATCTAATAGGGACAAAATGATTCTAGCCTGTGACTTGGCAGGGCTGATTGAGAGGGCTTTAAACTAGGTTTGAAGGGAGAAGAAGATGAGACCCAGCTCTCTACAGTTGAGCATAGAGAAGGGGACAGGAAGGAAAGCAAAGCTAGGGCTGCTCTGGCTCAAAGAGAGGGATTAATCTGTGACAACATGATTGTCACCAGCTGAGAGGGTGGAGAGAGCTGATAGGGCTGCTTCCACAGTCAACCTGAAGAGACTACCCAAATTAATAGTAGGGCTTTTATAAATTCAATAGAGTAAGATTATTGGTTTTGAGCTCCTTAGAAGTCAGGGAAGCTGTTGAGAAACATGGTATGGGGACACATGGTAGTATTGCTGCTGGACAAGGATAGTGTGATTTTTCATTCCTTACTCACACAGGACAAGGCCATAAATTTCTATTTAAAGGCAAATGCCAGACACTGTTATTATCACATCAGCAGATTGTTCAGTTATTATTATTTGCATTGCAAAAGCATCCTGAGGCCCAAACTGTGTTGGAACACCTATTTGCTATGTACAGGACTAGGGAGACTGTCCCTGCCTGGAAGAGCTTCTGAACAGAGAAAACTAATCGTAATTCACTGCATCAATGAAAAAATTCTTGGTTTACCCAAAGTTGTAACTCAAGAAGTCCTTGATGGAGCTGTAAATCATTTTAAGGACAGACTCGTTACTCAAGCAAGGTGGAGACACAGCAAAGCTGATCAGTTGATGTTTTGGTTTTGAGTCTAGGAAGAAAACATGGAATTTGCCCAAAATAATCTACATTAAATGGGGCAGTAGGAGTGTCAATTCCACATGTTCAGAAAGCAGACTGCTCATGAAAAGCTTAAGGATTTTTGTGCACTTCTTTGCTAATGATCCCTTTAATTACTTACTTGAGTCATCTGAAATGAAAACACCACCAAACTCTTGTAAAGAAGAAAGGTTTTGTAATGCTGTGTAATATGTATGGATTTAGGGCTCTGTGGATTAAATTTGGCAATTTTGAGCATGCAAAGTAACTAATCCACACTATAAAAAAATAAAAAGCAGCAGAGAGGCAGGCTGATGCCCTGAGGATGGCTGGGGAATTCCACACATGCCTGTCTTCTGCAACTCCCATCCAGGGAGCAAACATTATCATCCATGTTGCAATAGGTACAGGCAGACCAAAGAGACACACTTGCAGCAAAGCATAGGTAGTTTTATCAGGTCCTTCTCCATATTTTCACCTCACGGTTATTTTTCTTGGCATTGTTCTTCCAGTTTCCTGGTGTTCTAAAGTATGTATTTGTCACATTTAATTCTATTTTCTTGTAATAGCTTCATCCACAGAGAATTGTCTTGAAAAACAGCCCAGAGATTTTCCTTTTTCTTCTTATGCCTTTATTTTCCCTGCATCTGTTATTACATCATTTACATGGATATACATCTATATAATTTTACATCTATATAATTTTACATCTGTATAATTTTAGCTTTTATGTCAAAATTATAATACCATAGTCAGGCTGTCAAAATGACTAAGTCCTGAGGATTTTATTCAGGCAGAATTTCCACTGAATTGTCTGTGATTGTGTCAGTAAGTCGAATGTTGTAATATTTCTAGTAGGTAGGAAAAAATAATATAGGTATAAGAATAGGCCATCAGTAATAAATAATTTTAGAGGCCAGTAAATTGAATCATATTGTGCAGTTTTCACAAGGTTAGAAATGAACTGTTGGAAATTTAGGAATCTTGAACTTAGGTTCAATTATAAACACTTGCCCACACTTTTTGTTTTGTAATTCTGCTGTTTATTGTCAAATTTCATTTAATACCAAATGTAATAAATTCCGTTTTTTTTTTTTTTCTGATTCTCCTGGAATCTTGTATCAAATATTTAGTTAGCTTAAGTTTTCTGTTTGTACTTCAGTTACCTTTTGAAGATCACCGGACTCCAACCTCCTGTACTTATTCTGTCTGTCTGCCCTGTGCCCCTCCATCCATCACCTGTGGCTTGCTTAGCCCTAAATCCCACCCAGCATTCAGTGTTTGAGATTTGGTAAATTTGTGTACCAAAACACAAAAAAGAGGCAGGAGGATTATACTAGAGTCACAGAACCCTTGTAACTACTGTTGCATATTTGAAGATCCTGCCATTGATCTGCAAGATTGTGCAGTACCTACAGACAAGAAGTCACAGTTTCTGGAAAATGTGGGTTTTTTTCTTTCCCTTTCCCTTGTCTCTCTCTCCGTTCTTCTTCCTCATTTGCAATATTTCTCTGAGTGGGAATTATTTGTTTACCTTAATTCAGCAAATTGAGAACAGATTAGGGATACTCATAGTCCTACACCCTAAAAGTAATTAAATGGAATAAAGGCAATTCCAGATTTTATTTTTCTTGCTCCATCTCCACCTATCCCCCTCTTTTCATGTGTGATTAAAACTTTTCAATTTCTTTCTCAGACCCCTCCCCTAGACTTAGCTGGAATAATTAGTAGCAAAAATAATTTGTAGTGTAATTCATCCTCTGAAGTTTGTCACACCAGCATTGCTGCCAGACTGTCCACAATACCTTTATTCAAAAGTCACGCTTCTTCAAACAAGTGAGGTGTTTATGTTAGGGTTTATCTGAAAACCAAGGCGTGGGTAGGTTTCATGGGTAACATGACTGTTGTGTCACATCCTGTTTTTCTGGTAAGCCCTCTGACCCCCTGGCTGCTGAGTGTCACAGGGGATACCACCTTTTAAAAGAGCGTGGTGACCTCCAGTGCTATATGCATGCAGGCTGGGATATGGGAGAACAACACCCAGTGAGGCTTTTTAGAAGAACTTCCTGGTTGATGGACCATAGTGAGAGCAGGTTCTGGGTTGCCTAGGCCAGTGGAATCCCATCCACATGCAGATTTAGGAGGAGGTATCAGCTAGGTCTAAGGGACTAGTGCTCTAGGTCCCACCTCTGAATTCCTCTCCACATCTATTCCTGTAGCCTCAGTCAGTTATTGAACTTGGTCCTAGGATGTCCGTGAGAAGGTGGATTATTTATAGAAGCACTTATAAATTACAGGAGACTAGAAGAGGTTTATGAACACCTGTGGGAAAGTGCATCACACCAATGGGATTTGAACCGATGAAGAAATGAACATAGGCATGCTGGGTTGATTGGCTCCTTTTTAATATCCACATGCAAGTAGGTGTTAGTGACAACAGTAAAAGAACCTGGCTGGGTCAAGATTTGGTGGAGTAGCAAATCCTTTAAGACTTGGGGTCAGATGCAGCTCAGATTGGCACACCAGGTGATCCCACTCCATGTCAATGATATGAAATAGCTGGATTTCACCATTAATCTATGAGCTGTCAAATAACTTCTGTGACGCACTCATCCTCTCAAGAGAGAGGAGCTGAGGAGGACTCCAAATTTCAGATTTGCCTGCCAGAAACATTTTCCCTAAACAGCAGGCAAATGTCCCACTGCTGGGAGGGTGCCATTTAGTGACTCTTAGGATAAAACAGTGAAACAGAAGGGAAAAGAAGAAAGGAGAAATACACCAAACGACAGAAGCAGTACAGCTTTTCCTGTCCTTTTTGGAAAGGAATCGTGAGTCGGTAGAAAAGACTTGAAAAGAAGACTTGCCTGCAGCGTCATTGCTCTTGGGACACAGGCACTTGATCCCCTGCAGCTCGATACCACTTCCCTGCTGGGCAGGGGACAAGTTGCAGAACAGGACTAAGTGCTACAAATAGCTTTCCTGTCTGGCACTGCAATTAATTGTGTAATTTGTGGCTGTTTGCACAGGCACACTCCATCCACTAGTCTCTGCACACTCATTTGTTAATGGAGGTCATTGGGCAGGGTTATTTCTCATTACGTGTCATCTTTGCTGTCTCTGTGACTCATATTTCTTCCTCTGTGTTGGCATCCACTGTGTGACACTTCAACATCAAGGGCAGTCGTTTCCTTTGGTACCAAAGGAATCCACTCCAATGAGCAGCCAGGCTGAATTATCAGTCTGGAGAGCCACAAATGGATCATAATCAAGCTTCAAAATCCAGGGCCCTCATTTCTCACGGTTAGACTATTCTGACACTTGTTCAGATGGTCATTTCAGAGAACACCTCTGATCATTTAAGTAAGAACAAGGCTGTTACATTCACTTTATACCAATAAATAAAATCCTCCATTAGTAGCTGAGTGAGTTACAGAAGCAGATGATTAAATGCACATCATTCCTATCCATATATGAAATTGAGACTTTGGGTGTTAAAACTGTGACCCATTTAAATACTTTGGTGGTTTGCAGTCTAGACTTTCGGCGTGTATTATTTTGCAGTGTCTGAGGCAAAATGGGGGCCAGGATACCATAAACAGGGATAGATCCCATCAGGGTCTCGGGTTCAGATGCCGCTTCACATTAATATACACAAAGCCCCTTCTTCGGCCTCTTAAAGGTTTGTGTTTAGGATTCCTGCCACGTTTATTGGTGATAAATTATAACAAAAATAGCCTATGAGTTTATATTTAGGCACTCCATAAGGATCTGCTAGGCTAAATTTGCCTGTGGCAGGTTACTTTATTTGGCCATTTGACCCTGAGAGGCACATACCTCATACTTTCTCAGCAACTCAATTTTTTAGGTCTTACAAGAAAGGAAAGAGTTAAAAATCTCCTCAGAAGAGGATATAAAGAGAAGTAATTTGCATATTTGCCTCACTTTTCCTGAAAAGGAACAGGAAAGAGTAACAAGTTCTCTTTTTTGCTGCAAGTGCTTTGCTGCCCTTGCTAATACTTTTAGTCAAGGAACCTTAAGGTATTGTGTAACTAGGGAAAGGACACACCATCAGTGGGTGCTTAACTTTTTTTCACCCAGTTAATAGCCAGGCAAACTGAAGCAGAGCTGGAAGGTGAAAGACAGCCAGCACCCAAGTTTTCTGACTCCTTCATATGCAATCATTATGTTAGTGTTTTCATTGTGAGAAATTAATATTCTCCATTTGAGGCACTTCATGCCTCAAATGTACAAACAATTCTATAAAAGGGTCAATTCTATAAAACTGTAAAGGATCATCTAGGTGAAAAATGAAAGAACATTTAAAAAATCAGATTGATATTAAGAAATACTAGGAAAAATCTATAGAGATTCTTTCTTATTTTGAAGATTTGGTATCTTTGGGCACATTACTATGAGGTTTACAAAAAACAAGTTTGAAATTAATGGGCACAAGCTTCTTGAACAATTGTCCTACTCCTAAAATTTAGAAGGAAAGCCATCCAGCAATATCCCTGCAAACTGTAAGGGTTGCCTGCCGCACGGCTGAGAAGAGATTGGTGCTGACAGCACAGAAATTTCAGCACATGGGTGGGTACCTGCTCCAGATGCTCTTCCTTTATTGTTCAACACTGAGTCTTTGTACATTGCCATATTCATTGGAGTGGCCCTAGAACAGAGCAAACAACTCACATAACCAGCTGGATAAGTGCAGTAAAGACAGCGGTGCACTCCAAGTTAAGTTTGCAATAATTAAGCTGAATGTCAGCCTTAGACTCGTGTTTCAAATAGGTTGAGTCGCTCTTCCTCCTGTTGAGCTTGGACACAGAGTGGCTTTTGAAGGACTTGGTGAATTTATGGCAAGGAGCCTCCTCAAGGTGCTTAAGGAACGTCAGCTCTCAGGGCCTGTATATGTTTTTTACCACCATAAATCACAGAAGTGCAGAATCACAGGATATGCCAGGTTGGAAGGCAGTCACAAGGATCATCGAGTCCAGCTCCTGGCCCTGCACAGGACCATCCCCAAGAGTCACACCATGTGCCTGAGATTATCATCCAAATGCCTCTTGAACTCTGTCAGGCTTGGTGCTGTGACCACTGCCCTGGGGAGACTGTTCCGTGCCCAACCACCCTCTGGGTGAAGAACCTCTTCTTAATATCCAGCCTAAACCTCCCCTGACACAACTTCAGGCCATTCCCTCAGATCCTGTCACTGGTCACCACACAGAAGAGATCAGTGTCTGCCCCTCCTCTTCCCCTCATGAGGAACTTGTAACTGCAATGAGGTCTTCCCTCAGCCTTAGTCTTCTCCAGGCTGAACAGACCAAGTGCCCTCAGCCGCTCCTCATACGGCTTCCCCTCAAGGCCCTTCACCATATTCTTTGCCCTCTTTTGGACACTCTCTAAGAGCTTAATATCTTTCTTATATTGTGGTGCCCAAAACTACCACAATATTCAAGGTGAGGCTGTCCCAGTGCAGAGCAGAGCAGGACAATCCCCTCCCTTGATCAGCTGGTGATGCTTTGCCTGATGCCCCCCAGGACACGGTTGGCCCTTCTGGCTGCCAGGGCACTGCTGATTCATATTCGACTTGCCACTGAGCAGGACCCCCAGCTCCCTTTCCACAGCACTGTTTTCCAGCATCTCATTCCCCAGTCTGTACAAACATTCAGTGTTACCCCATTCCAGGTGCAGAATCCGGCACTTTCCCCTGTTGAACTTCATATGGTTGGTGATTGCCCACTCCTCCAGTTTGTGGAGGTCTCTCTGCAGGGCCTCCTTGCCTTTGGGGGAGTCAACAGCTCCTCCCAGTTTTGTGTCACCCGCAAACTTGCTCAATATTCCTTCCAGTCCCACATCCAAGTCATTTATGAAGATGTTGAAATCAGAGGGCTTAGAATGGGACCCTGTAGAACCCCACTAGTGACAGGTCACCACTCTGATGTTCCCCCAGTCACTATTACCCTCTGTGCTTGACCCATGAGCCAATTGCTCACTCACCCCATGATGTGTTTATTCAGCTGTGTGCTGGACATTTTGTCCAGAAGGATCCTGTGAGAAACAGTATCAAAAGTTTTGCTGAAATCCAGAAAGATGCATTAACAGGCTTCCCATGATCAACTAGGTGGGTTGCCTTGTCATAAAAAGAAATCAGGTTTCATAAGCAGGACTTTCCCCTCATGAAGCTGTGCTGGCTGTGACCAATGACTGCATTGTCTTTCAGGTGTTTTTCAATACTTCCCAGAATAATCTTCTCCATAACTTTAGCAGGTACTGGTGAGACTGATAGGCCTGTAATTTCCAGGATCCTCCTTCTTGCCATTCTTGAGAACTGGGACAACATTTACCAGCTTCCAGTCAGCTGGGACCTCTCTGGATTCCCAAGACCGCTCAAAAATTGAGAGAGGTTCTGCAATGGCATCAGCCAGCTCTTTTGAGGTTTCTGGGATGAATCCCATCAGGCACCATAGATTTGTAGGGATCCAGCTGGAGCAGCAGATCCCACACAATTTCAGGCTTGGCACTACTGTGGTTATAGAGAAGGAGCTTTGGACCCTGATTGGGTTTCCTTTGCTGACAGAGTCTTTTCTGGCTGCCTCAGCAAGTGCCTGTGATACAGCCAACAAGGGTGCTGCTTCCCTGTCTCTGAGATCACCAAGTTTCAAATGGCTGATTGCCCCCAGCACTATAGGTTTCATCCGGATCATTTGTCCCTGCAAGAGGTTTAATTTATTGGAATTAATTTCATACAGCTGCTGGAATACATCAAAGTGCAGTGAGAGGGAGTTGAGCAAACTCAGCCCCCATGGTGCCTGTCGGGAGGGAAGCTGCCATCTGCCTCCCTGATGAGCTGCATTAAGGGTTTTTTTCCCACGAAATCTGTGCATTTTTTTTCAGTTCCAGGCACTTTTCCTCAAAAATGCTCTCTTTAGGCAGCCAGTGTCTGATGACAGTGGGCCCTGGTGTAATCACTGCTGGTAAAAATACAGTAAAGTTGCAGCTTAGGTTTAAAACTCACCTCTGCAGTAAGGAGGGAGGAAACCTGCTGCTGACAGATAGCAGGTGGCATCATGCGGCTGCTTTAAAGGCTTCAGGCTCACTCTGCTGGGCCAAACCATGGTGGGGTCAGATCTCTACTGAACCTTGTGCAGTCATTTTCTCCAGGGCAAAGTTCTATGCATTACACTGCCTGATGGGAGACAGACAGCCTCCACTGAGACACTCTGTGGGATACAAGGCGACAGAAAATCTCACTTCCAGCAGTACCTTTACCCTGTTCTCTCACCTTTTCTGTATTTGTTGTTTAGTTTGTCTTTTCTGATCTACCCAAAAAGTAATGTCATGCTAGTTCAGCTCAAAGCAGTGCAAACATATATAACTGCAGAGCTGGGAGCCCTGTGCATGCAGAGTTCTCAGGTACACAATGCCTTTGCTCAGGAAGGCTCAAGTCCCTTCCCACATTGCTCAAATGGTGAGGTCAGATGAACAGTTTGAAAACATGTGGTGGTCCTGCCTGTGAGCTGTGCTCTGCTGAGTGACACCGGGATATTGCTAAGCCACTGCAGGATAAAGTGTCTTTGCTGAAGGCTTTGCCAGGATCAGCAGCTTTGAGGATGGGAAACCCAGGAGTTGTTCAGCACTGTGCTGTCAGAGCAGAAGTGACTGCTTGACCACACCACAATCAAATAGATTAGATTAAGGTCCCTGCCAACCCAAGCCATTCTA
This sequence comes from Oxyruncus cristatus, assembly GCA_013399855.1. Classification (NCBI taxonomy): domain Eukaryota; kingdom Metazoa; phylum Chordata; class Aves; order Passeriformes; family Cotingidae; genus Oxyruncus; species Oxyruncus cristatus. Next base: position 1,399,066 of record VXAY01006568.1, on the reverse strand, counting down.
TGATTCTGGGAATAGAAATATATGTGTTTCTGTTTTCTCAGCTGCAGAGCTGTTTGCAAGGGTTGAGCTTTAACTGGTACAATGTTATGTAGGCTTTAGACATCTTGCAGGGAGAGGGCAAATTGTCACTCTTGTTTGTGTAGAGTTCAGCCCATGAAGTCCTGACATAATGGGGATATCTAGATACCACTGCAGTTTAAATGGTAAGTAATAGAAATGTGATGTCCTACCAAGATTAATAGTAATGCAGTAGAGGCAAAATGACCACTTCAATTATATGATAATAGCATTTTGTGACTTACAGGCATTGTAGTTCAATAAATAGGTAGTCAGTTGTAAAACAGAGTAATTAGGCATCAGAGTGCTCATTCCAGTGTATTTTTACAGTGGGCTTGGATTGCTGTAAAGTGCATTTGTGCTTCAGCCAGCAGGAGAAAAAGGTCCAGCACATCCTTACATTGTGACAGCACTTCTCTGTGTTTCTCTGCTTTCCTTGTTGAGATACAAGTCCTGCTTGTGCCTTTCAGGGCATGTGGATAGCATTGAGATTAGAAAGAAGTTAGGACTGTTTTGTTTTTCCCTACAAAATGGAATCAAGAGCATAGTAGCATAGGAAGGGAGGAATGTGTGCTTCTGTGTCCAGTCTTGTCCAGCTACAAGATGACATTTTAGATAATCCATAATCCCTCCATAATGGATCAAGTCCTATCTTGGGATTTTCATCTCTGTCTTCTATTTTTGGGGTTGTTTCGGATCCCCATTTCCTTAATAAGTAGAATCCTTCTTCTAATTTCCAGTCTAAATCTATTCATGGACAGATAGTTCATAACCATTTGCTCTTCTGCCAACATATTCTTTTCATTAAATAGCTTTTCCCCTCCACTGGCCATTAACTTCCTGATGTATTTATACAGCACAATCATGTAATATCTGTCTCCATTTGGCCAAGCTTTTCTAGGTCCCCTGGTACTGTTAAATTTTGGTTACCCAATATGTGAAATAGTTGAAGATCCTATGGGGAAGATGTTACTCAGTTCTCTAAGGGTCATACCATGGGGACACCTGATCAACTGGGACATGGAAAAAAGGATACAGTTCACATACCCATCTCCTGAGCCTCAATGGGTGCTCAAAAATGTGCCCCAACCTCAGGATATGGGTTTGGATACCAAAATCGTATAACAGAGACTGGAAAGAAATTTCCACCACTGGAGGAACAAGGACTTTTGCAAAGCTCTCTCAGAGAGAATAGATTTCCTACTTGATGTTCCCTTCCTGGAAATGTGGTTTACCTCATCTCTGTCACTGTGGAGCCTGTCTGAAGGAAGATACTCTTGTGCAGCATCCTGCCTTCCCGGGTCTGCGTGGAATATGCCAAGACTTATTAAATATTTCTTGGATGGTGGCTTTTCCTTTATTGTGTGGATGGCTGGTATGCACAGATAAGGTAATCACCAGTACCACTGCAAGGGAAAACAAAACTGCTGCAAAGTAGGAAGACTGGAAATCTGCTTTCTATTCTTGGTAATTTTTGTTGGTATAGTGGCTGATTCACTTGCTGCTGGCCTTCAGGAGAAAGCTCATTGCTGGAACTGCTCACTTCAAATCCCTCAGTTGTGGGACTGACCATCTGATTGGCCCAAATGCTGGAGCTAAACCGAACTCTGGCAAAAAAAACTCCAAAAAACAAAGCAAAAAACCCACCAAAAAAGCCCCCCAAAACACACCAAAAACCCAAAAGTAATACCCAGCTGAGCAGATTTTGCACAAGTAAATCAATCCACCTTTCATTTTTTCATAATCCTTTCCCTACCTGTAATCCATTATTTTTCAGAAATGAAACTGGTCATTTACTTGCTGAGGGCAATGCTTTACAGAGGAAGGTCAGCTGAGCTGAGAAGATGGTGCCATGTACTGAATTTTGCACTCTGGAGAGTACAGAGTATGTCCCACTGTTCGGAAACACAGGCCCAAAATTTTCCTGGTGTCATAGAGACTTCAGGTTCCCAGTGGCACGGATGGGAAAGGAATGAGCAGTAAAGGACAGTGAAGCTACAATAAGGTGTCTTTATGCTGAAAACCCTGTGACCCTCAGGAGTTTCCATTTGTAGCTGGATCATCTTTAAACCATTCATTTTCTGCCTCGCCATTGCACATGAAGCATCTGAGAAAATAGTGGGAGCACTGGAACACTTGTTCAGCAGCCTTGATACCAGTATCCAGCCCTTCTGGCTGTGAAGGAGGAGACAGATGGTTTTCATGTGGTGTTTACAGCATTCTTTCAGGGGTGTATCCCTGCCCCTGCAGAGGATGTGTTTTGAGATGCTCTGTAAGGCAGCGAGGCACAGCATCATACCATGAAAATACAGGCCCTGTCCTCATTCCCACATTCGGCTAAATTACGCTTTGAAATACTTTGTTTCTCCCTTAGAGTAGTTGCACTCAGGACCAGTTCAGTGTTCAGCATAGAAGTCCTGCCAAGAGAAGTGGTGGCAGGCCTGACACAAGGAATGTGGGAAGGAGCAGCCGTCCCACCAGCATCTCTACATGGCAGGAAAAGGGGCCAGCTTTGGTGGGAGGCATGCAGAGCAGTGGGGATTGGGTCCTGATGGAGGGGCTGGATCCAGGAAGAGCTGACTGGGGAGCAGGCAAGGATAGACCTATCCCAGCGGGCATCTAAAGCACCCCCAGCTCTACAATATCCAGCAGAGCCACCTTTTCCACAGTCCCACTTTCCCTTCACAGTCTGGGAATCAGCTCTGCTATCACTAATAAAATAAATTAGAGGGCTCTCTTGAGGATAAGGACTGCATATATTTATTCTTACGGCTGGGAAAAATCAACTATTGCTACATGTCTGGGGAGCCTTTAGACAGCTCTGATTGTCCCAGTGCAGCCAGGAGAATGATTTTCCATGGTATCTTCTTTAAGAAAGGGTGAGACACCTGGAAGAGAAGGTAAAATGACATATCTTTGCAATGAACATGATATGAGTTTTCTGTTCTTTTGCTTTTGTCAGCCACATCACCCAAATATCAGCATTTGCACAGCCAGACTGTCCTAAGAGCAGCAGAACTAATGGCAAATAATTTTCTAAGGGTTTGTCTTCTGAGGCCAAACTTCTGTTGCAATTGCCCAGTTTCTGAGAGCAGCTGAGGTCACACTACTGTCTTTCTCTTGGTGGGTGTATTAATGAGGTCTCTCTCCTCTCTCTGATTACTTAGTACTTCTACAGACCTTGTCAGAAGCTTAATTATGTTGAGACCTTTATCCCTCTATTAAATTTGCATGCTGTGAGCCAAAAGATTCAAAAAATATTTGGGAGGAGCTGACTGTTCAACAAATTAATGTCATAATTCAGCTGGAAATTGGGCCAAAAAAAGCTCTGAGGAATGATGAGGAATTTAGCCAACTCACTAATGATGTTCATAATCATGGTTGGTCACAGGTAGGAAGACGAAGGTGTAATCTTTTGCACAAAAATTGCCCCAGCAAGGCAGAAAACACTTGAAAACCCTGTGCCTAAGTGTAAAAATGGTGTTTGCTGTTCAACCACCATTCGTGGCTTTGCTGAAAACAAACTTCTTTCCATGGGTATGTCAACTTGCCTTTCCCAGCATGTGCCAGTTTTTTCTGGTCAGATCAGAAGCTCTCTGAGCAGGAGCTGTCTGTTGCTGTGTGTTTGTACAACAGCTCTTATAATGAGAATTTCCTCTTGGTTCAAGCTGTTAGGCATTCCTATATCCCAGTAATATATACTAATAAATAATGAAGGTGGAGCAGAGAAACTGTCAAGAGAGCTGAAGCTTGTTTAGCTGGATAAATGGCATTTGACTTCACTTCTAAGTATGTTTGGAAAGCAAACTAAAATTTTTGTTACTTACCAAGATCCATGTCATGGCCATCACTAACACTTAAAGCAGTGCAGAGCTCTCTTCCAGAGCCTGCAGAGCTACCTCAGCCACTCTAAGATATTATGTACTATGATAGATAGCCTTAGGTCCAATCTCTGATCATGACAGATAAGAAAAGGAAAAAGTGATTTGAAATATGTTCATTTTAGAATATATTTATTCCTGCTGGAGTTTGCTAGTCTCTGCATGCTGTGTAGGATCAGAGAAGTCAGCCTGACTTCTCCTTCTTGTGAAGCTGACTTCCTCAGTTTAGCTTCACATTTTTTTGACTACTTTAACTTCATTACCCCAGGTTACAAATAGTCCCACTACTCCTCTGTGGAATATATTTTTTCATGCCATCATCTGCTTGTCTCTTTTTTGTGTTTATGTGTTTGCTATTGTAATTTTTCCTTTTTTTCTGTAGGCTTCTGCTGTTAATGCAAGTCCTGTTGTGCAAGAGGAATGAGGACTGTGTGTGTGTGTCTGGGGAGCTTGTATGGTGGGGGAGATATATGGCATGGCACAAGGCCAGGTTCCTTGGGCTGTGCAGAAGTGCTATAGGAAGGGCAAGGGGTGTTTCTGCTACATTGAGCTTCATGTCCTTGATCAGAGCAATAGGAGCTCAAACTGCTTCACTTCTCACCTGGTTTGTGCCACAAACTGCCCCCTTACAAGGGCTGTCTCTGGCAAACAGGGGTTTAAACTGTAAGTTCTGCAAAGAAGCATTATAAAAAGTGTTTGGAAAAAACTGTCTCATCTAAGGAGGGGCCCACCCTCCAAAGCTGGGGAACACTGGATCAGCAGCTGTCTTGAAACAAGAGCAGCTCTGAGGCTTGAATAATTACAGCAGAAACCAGGCAGCTTTCAAGATCTCTTTTACCTCTCCACAGCTTGTCTGTGCCTGGTAACATCTGATGTCCTGTGTTTTTGCATGGCTACTTAAAAGAACTGTTTAATAATCAACCTTTAAATATATCATATAATGAAGTAAAATACCTTTATTTTGTTTTTCCTTAGTAACTTTAGGCATTTTCATGCAGCTATAAAATTGCCTATTTTTAAATAGCTGCAACTTTGCAAATCTTTTTCTCATGCAAGGATTCAATTTTATTACACATAGTTTAGTAGGCTTTTCTACTTTCATTTGATATCCCGCTGGCCTATTTTAAAACATTCCCTAAGCCTGAACACAAAGGCTAATCCTTTACAAAGCTCCTTCACTATTCCCACTGAATGAACTTCTTGCCAAGCAAGCAAGTGCTTCACAGGCAATGCTCAGTATCATCAGATCCTCTGCGTCACTGGCAGAGGCTGCCTGTAACCTGTGTGTGTCTGCTGGATGCTCAGATGCCATCCTGGCACCTCCCTCCAACCCTTCTGGAGGGATGGCCTTCATCCTCTCCTCATTCTGTAGCGTATTGAGTAGGAACAGCTGAAGACATGGCAGGTCAGTCTGGGGAGGATGAGTATTAGGGCTGCTGGTGGAGTATTGGTTTGTTATAATTTAATGTTCCTCCCGTCAGAGTGACTCTGCACTGGGCTGTTCCCAACATGCCAGCTTGTCAGCATGACCCTATGACACTTCATATAGAGTGGAGATATTAATAAGTGTAATTTGCATCTGGATATCCAAATAAAGATTAGTTCTTCTCCATAGTTTAGGACCAGTGTTCTGATGATGGACTGTGCTGTTTAACAGCACTGCCTTAATAATAAGGTAGTAAATTTTGCTCTCTACACACAGAGTTCACTCTCTATGCGTGCAACTACACGTCAGTTGATTTTATAAGGAAGGGGGTCCCAGAAGGCTTGTGCACACACTTCACTACAGAATTTTACAGCTTGCTAGTTGATGTCAAAACTCCCTTTGCAACATTCATTGAAACAGTGTGAAACCTCTGGATGAGGAGATCCCTCTTAATCCCACCAGAGGTTCTCAGCACTGGGCACCTCCATCCTATGGAGGGTATGTCACACTGAAAGAGGGACACAATGTGCAGGTGTGAGTCTTGACTTTCATGGGAAATGCTGCCTTTTCTGTTCCTTGGTTCGCTTTCTCTGCTGCCTGCCCATCAGTACAGTGGGCAATATGGCATCTGCTTGTATTTCTCAGCCACGACAGGGGACTGGATAAATATTTGTGCAAAGGTTTTTGGGATCTCTGGTTCGTGCATCCTCCCTAAGGGCTGAAGCCTTTGGTGGCTCTGTGAGGGCAGAGTATGGATCAGACGGGCTCCAGGAGGACATGGAGGCCCATATGATTCTCCCTGAGCACCAAGCTCCATGCCAGAACAGAGCTGCTTTGTCTTTTCTTTTCCGGATGCTATTATGACTGCTGATTTTACACCTATTTTTTTAACATACAGAAGTATCTATGTATCTTGAAAATGTTCATCACATAGGCTTGTCTTCAGAAGTGAATTTCTCTTGGTACAACACATTCCATTGAGTTGTCTGATAATCAGGACAAGAATGTAATTGCTACATTTCTGCTTCAGGTGGAGCAATTAAGGAAATTTGGTGTTGAGAGCAGACATTGTTTTGACAAAGAAGAGTTGCTAAGACCCTGCCAGTCTGGAGGAAAAAAAAAAAAGAGACATTATTGCTAAATTATGTAACTTCCAAAGAAGAAAAAGAAGTCTTTTGTTTGCCTAGTTGCTGCTTTAGTCCTAAAGTCAATAGAGCTGAAGCACAGTAATGAAAACGATCACGTAGAAAATACCTTGTCTCATTCAATTCTCTTGCCTTGTCTTTCCAACCTGCACTGAATAAAAATGTTCTTCACTTCTGGACAGATTATCAAATTTAAAGTGTATTAACAGGCACCAGCTGTGTGCTGTAATTATTTGGCTGAATCTTCTGACGTTAGAAGAGAAAATCTGAGTTAATGGTTCAGATGGTCTCCTGCCTGGTTCTTTAATATCCCCCACCTTGCACCTGGTGCATCTGCACAGAGCAGGGATAAAGCAGTGGGAGGGCAGAGCAGGACGTGCAGCATAGAGAGACAGGTGACTACTCATTCTGCAAGAGCTTTGTAGCAAAATATTAACCATCCCCTTAATAGTCCCAAGTGAGGAAGGAAGAACTCAGCTGTATTTCTTTCCAGATGGCTGTAATGTATTGCAACTATCTAAAGACAGATGTCTAAAGCCTTTGGATGTTCCCAAGTGATGAATTTGTGTCTTGGATGATTTTCAGGGAGTGCCCCAGTGCAGCTCTAGCCAGGCTGCTGACCCCAGGGTTGGATCAGATGGACAAAGAAGCAAGCTTGATTTGCATCAGCATGGTTTTGTGGGTTTATCAGTTACCTTATTTGCCTTCTTGGAGTTAAATGGTCAATGACAAAATATGTTGTACTTTTAAATCAGTAATTCTTACTGGTGGAGGCTAATTCAGAGCAGTAAGAGAGGTTCAGTATATAAAGCAGTGGGTGCTGAGGCTTTTCATCTGCACTTTGTGTGGTTCTAGGCTTTTACTTGGGACTAGGCTCAGTCTTGTTGTTTGGCCTGACTGGCACCCTGCATGTGGGAATTGATTCTGTCTGCACAGCTGGTCACACCTCCCACCTCTTTGAGGGGCTGGAGAGCTCTGGTGTGTGTGGTTTAATGTCCCCTGAAAGGAGTCTAGTTCATGTGCACCAAAACTACTCTGCAAACTGAGCCAACATGAAGTAAAGAGGGGCGACTGGAAAATTTACTTTCCAAATACATGACAGCCATAAATCAAAGTCCTAAAGTGAAAGTCCCCGGGTATCTGGAGGAAATTCCTTATCCATCTCCAGTAACTTGACTGCTCTTTAAATTTTGACTGAACTTACACAATAGTTTAGATAATTTGTTCATCTTCCTGTAAATACAGGGACAGATGTTTTTTGCTGGAAAGCACAGTATGGACACCTCTGGACTGTTCATGTTTTGAGGTGCACTCTCTGACTGACACATGCCAAGTGGGCTATGCAAATGTGCAGAGGCAAACCCAGCCCGGCAGAATCACACAATTATTCTATAATAGCATATTCTTAATTCTGTTTAGTTACCAATCTCTCCCCATTTGTTGGTGGCACATGTTTTTCCTCTTAAAGGTTTTTTCCCTGTAGTCATGGGGGATGGAAATTTACCTTAGAAATGAAGCTGTGGGAAAGATCTCTGTTCTACCACTGGGACCTTCAGGCAGGAAACTACAGAATAGGATGAGACTGGAGATAGAATTGCAAAAGTTGGCAACCTTTGCGCGTATATATTACAGGGATACCAGAGCAGTGTTTGCTAGTATTGAAAAAGCCAAAAGGTTTTGACATACCAGCTCTTGACCTTCAAATATAAGCCTTTAGGAGCAGGGTACAGCATGTACACAGGCAGTGCTGTTTTAGTAATAATTTCCTTTTTGGTGCTCTTGTCTGCCTTTACCTCTCTTCTCTTGGTGAGAAAGGCTTTCAGTAGTAATTAGAAAAGCAAAGATCCTCTGGCGCTCTGAAGAGTAAGAAAATATCCAAAACCATGTAGACTACTGTGTGGATCAAGTTATTGCATGTGAAATATTGTGTAAGTGCTACTTGCAGTCAGTTATTCCTGGCAAAAACGTTTCGACAGTTAATAATGTAAAGAGTGGGCAAACTGGAAATCTGATATGAAATTTATTTGTTCTGATCTACTATTTGGAAAAGAGCCAGTATGTTAAATTGGAAATGCCGGTATAAATTACCCTGGTGCATCCATTTTGATCAAGTGTTGTAAATATCCACTGGTTGGTTAAAAGAACAGAGCACTCAGCAGATCACCTGGAGTTTTCTGTCACAAGAGTGAGGGCATCTGGAAATTTCAAGGTAAATTACATATGAAGAATGCCAAAGGAGATTTTATAAATGGTTCATTGATGTCAAATTGAGAAGAATTGTATAAAAATGCACAGCCTGAGATGCGTCTTGTTCCATATGTTCAGCATCATTACAAAAGAGAATGCCAAATATCCTTTTTCAGCAAATGTAGAATTCTTGTTACAAGCTTTTTACATCAAGCACATGTAAGAACATATTTCTGAATAGGTTAAGAGAGGTTAATCAGAACACTTCTTGCACTGAGATTAGAATCAGACCTGTTAGTCCACTTGTTAATTCTCAGGGAGTCTCCCATTTTGTCCCAGACTGTACAGGTTAGGTACATATCACCCTTGCTTTGTCTGGGACAAAAACGGCTCATACCCTATCTCAGTCAGAAAGCAATTTGGCTGGAAGTGTTAACTATATGCCAGGATAGCACTGTAGGTAAACTTTGGTCAGCCTAACTAAAAAATGTTAGTTAGGTATTAGGAAAGAAAACAATTCCTTATAATTTCACAAAGAGTGCCTTATGCACATGGAATTAAAGTAGTTGGATTTTTTTTGTGCAGTTGTCATGAACCACGGTCATAATGAATACAAGGAAGGGTTCATAGGACATTGTGTTGTAAAGCAGGGACACACTTAAAGGCTTTCCAGTTTTTTTCAATCTCACAGTGTAATAAATTGGAAAAGAAAATGCAACCTAATGTCTAGTGCAAGGTCCTGAACAATAGGATTCCTATATTTATTCCTGGCTCTGACACTGACTCCTGTGCTCTTGCGTGAGTCATTGCTTTACCTGTGAATGAGATGGCAATGAGAAAAATCAATTTTATCTGCATAAAAAAGAGGCAGTGGTTTCACAAGGTTTAATCTGCTTTTAAAACATGTTTTGAAGTATTCTGGTAAAATATTGCAATGAGATATTACTGTATTTCAAAAAAAGCCCTAGAAGAGTCATAGTTGTACTTTAATCCAGAAAATGATTCAGCCCTTGTGAAAAATTAACATTTCAGTTGCAAACCACTGGTTTAAGAGGCCTTTTAATATAATTTACTGTAGAATAGTATGGACATTTTATGGTGTTTTGGACATGCATTTCTTTAGTTCAGATCTATGTGTAAACTGAAGATGGGTAAAGACAAATTTAAGGAGGATTAAGCACTGTTATTAAACACTAGTCTTTAGTTACTAAAAATAATGGTTTGGATATTACCCTTCTGAATGCTTGAGGCTGTAATGCAGAGCAGGCAATAACCACTTTATATTTGTCCTCTTTCCTAATGTGCTTTCTGCTTCTGATCACTGCTGGCTGCTGAACTAGGTAGGTCTGTTGTCTGAATACAGGGGAGTCTCTCCCTAGTATGTATTTATATCTGTATGCTGGACAAAGCCCATTCAAATACAGTTTGTGTGTTGCTCTCTTTGCATTGGATGTTCTTTACAGACAAGGTAACAATTCAGTTACAAGAGGTTAGAATTTAAAAGCAGTGTTTATACTCTTCATTTGAAGAGACGATGGGCTAGAATACACACATGCCAATATTCTGACTACAATCTCAGGGGGTTAAATTTTTGGACATTTCACTCCATTTGTCCTAACTGGGAGCCAGTGGCTGAAACCAAAGAGCAGCTTCTATCTTGTTTTCCCTCCCCTTCTTCCCTGGTAACGTTCAAGGACTTGTTTAGAAAACATTCAGATGCAAAGACAAAATGGGCCTAATTAAATTTAAAGAGATCAAGAAGAAAAAAGACTGTGGTACTGTTATGGTGGTTCTTTTCAGAAGCTATTAGTTTGTAACACTGTTCTGGAGACAGCCAGAGAGGGACTTCCTTGAAGCTTTCCATTGCACAATTGTTTCCACATGATGTATATGAATCTGGAATGGGAAGGACTCATAAATCTTTAGCAAATTGAGTCTTGCACAGGATTCACAGGATGCTTGAGAGAAGCACGAAATGAGACTAGCTTATAAACCTGACCTAAATAACCAACAGTGAATCTCAAAGCGGACAGAAAGTGTCTAGGGGTAATAAAGTAGGCAGAAGACCTTGCGAACTTATTGTAAATACCAATTGATTCCTCCTCTTCTAGTAGCTTTCTGAATCCATCAGCATGGGTCAGGGAAGTATCTCTTTATAACACATTTATTCCAGTAGGATTCTGAACCTTAGTCAAAAGACAAAATTGGAAGTGGAGGATAATTCTGAACTAAAATTGTGGCCTCAGGAGGTGACCTGCTACATTTTTGGTTTGGTACCGGTAAATGCAATATCATTCATACCATGTTCTTTCTATAAAAAGCTAATAAAAGAGAGCTGGAAGTGGCTATGGCAGGCATCTGTCTTGTGGTAATGACCCCACACCCAAATACCAGAGGACACTGGGAGTGGCACAACTTGGCATAGCTATCACTTTAACATTTCACTGAACAAGCTGCTACTTCTGTTGTTTTTCCATTGTGGCTCCTCTGTTTTTGAACATAAAGAGTGTCTTGAGCAGAATATAACCATGTACAGGCATTAGGCAGAGACATGTCCAGCTGCATACCCTGCCCTGGAAACAACAGCTGGGAGAGATGACAGCCTTGGCTTGCCTGTCCCTCTGCCACCCCAGGGATAGACAGAGACATCCAGGGAGCCCTCAGCATGGCTGATGCAGGTGTGTCGGATGAGTGGTCAAGGAAACTGTTTTATGTCTCTCCCATCACGGTTTGAGAAATCTCTAATTTAAATTAGCCATTATATTTTAAATGGTCAAATCCCTCTGTGGCCATATAGACAATCCACTTCAGTGCATAGGAATATATTTTATTTTTCTTTCAGTGGGATATTACCAAGCATTTAGAATCACATCCTGGCTAGAGGTAGTTGAAACATGACTTCCTGAATTTGGACCACAATGTGAAGAGGGAACTGACACTTTTTATATATTTTTTTTTCATCTTCCTTTAACAATGACTTTTGAGGGTAGCTGATGTAAAAAAAAAAACTATATAGAAACAGGAACCTGAATCTGAAGCAAATGGTGCATTAAAATAACCTAATTACAAGCTGCTGTTAGCTCACTTCTTTCCAGAGTGTGTCTCCACAATAACATTTCAATCACTGATAAACAAATAAAAATATTTAGAATAAAGATAAATACTTGATATGCAGCAATGCAACAGCAAATGGTTGGCAAATGCACTGCACCAATAGTCTGGCAACAATATTACTTCCGTAAGCCTTGGGAAAGCTATTAATTGTGACCATTTTCAACCATGCTTGAATGAGCCCTTGGTTGTTCTGAGGTAAGCTGATTTTTGTCCTTGCACCTGGAAGTGAACCCAAGAAAAAAATGTTTGGAAATAGTCAATATATGAAACACATGATGAAAAAACCTCTTGCTGACCATACTGGTTGTGCATCTTTGTTCAAACATTCATTTTTTCCTGAGATTGATGTGTATTGAGCGTGGCTGGCTGTTCCACTTGCTTGCTGTTTTTACTCCTCAAGAGTCTATTGTTCATCTGTTCTGCAAACACTGTAAGTATCTGCTCTGATCTGTTGTCCTGAGAGTTGCTGCAAGTCTCCCTTTATAGCTTTCTTGTAACTGTTGGGACAACAAGGGAAATTTTATAGTGTGATTGAGGCTGTGCCATCCCACTGGTTTTCTGAAAGAGTGTTACTGAGGTTCAGGAGGGAACAGGGAGTCAGTGGTGTTTTATATCAAGAGATTGCATATGACTCCAATTGCATGTGACTTCCTTAAAAATATTTTTAATCTTTTACTGAAGTTAAGGGAGAAGAAATAAGAATGGAGCTGAAGAATTTGACATATAAAGTGTGAAATACGTTTTTGACACATTTTCTGTCAAAAATGGTTTTCCCTCCAGCACTGGAAAAAGTTATTGTAGAAGAATCTCTTGGTTGGTATTAAAAGTAGTATAAATAGTGCACTTGGGGAGGAAAAAAAAAAAGTTCATTTGCAATGTCTGGAACTTATTTTTGAAGTTTGATCCTGCTTCCTTTTAGATAAAGCAAGACCAGCAGACACCAAAGAGAAGAAATGACAGGGAGAAAATACATTGTGCTGGTTTTCACTCAGCTTGCTGTGGGAAGGAATCAACCCAGCTCTCGGTTTGAAGAAACATTTGGGGAAATGAAAAGCTTTTATCAGCATTGCGCTGCTTAAGACATTGCTCCTATCTGGCCTGTCTGGGATCTGCAACAGGAGTCAAGTTTTGTGTCTGTATTTTGCAAGGAGCTGGGACTGAGTTTTCCTGGGGGACTGGTGTCTCTTTTGGTTGTCTCACCCTGACTGGCTGCTCTTCTCTGTTAACCTTGTCAGGAGTCCTCACAGCCTGCTCAGCAAACAGAGGGCCCAGGAGATGGTGAGAGGGACCAGCCAGGGTCTGTGCCTCTTCCAGCCATTTTTCAGTCATGACATCATGTCAGCATTGCCAGCTGAGGGGACATGGCCCTGAGCTTGGCTGCCATCATCTGTTTCACATCACTTGTACTTCTGTGTGTTGTCCTCCTGGTGGATGCATTCCTGCAATAAGCCTAGCTGAAATTAATCCTGTTTATACTGTGTGTTTTATCTTTCATCTGCAGTTGCTTTTGTTTGCAACTCTATGAAACAAGCTGGGACAGGTCCCTCTCAGGTTGCGGCGCTTCAGAAATGGGTCTCGTGTAATTGCACCTTTCAGCTGTAACTGAGGGTCCCTGAAAACTATTTATTTCTCTTTAATCGAGTCTTGATTTCCTGCTGTGGCTAAAGTCCTACTCCTGTGGCTTAGAAGAAGTCACGGGAGTGACTTACACATTCATGGCAGGCAGGACGGTTTTCGTGCTGAGTATGTGACAATACGTACCCCATGGTGGCCTCTTACAGGCAGCGTGGGAATAATTATCCACCAGCCTTAACGGCAGATCCCTTAGTCTGGAAAGTGAGGCTTTAGGGCCCTCTTGTGGTAAGAAGACAGCAGTCCTGCTTGTGAAATGAGCACATTGTGGTGAGTACCTGCAGTGCCGTCACCTTTGGGAGGGTGGTACAACACGCGCGTTGTGTGACAACACGACTATCTTCTGTTGGTGCCCAAATCTGATTTCTACCTGCAAGCCTGGAAACTAGAAAGGGTTGTATTTATAAACCTCAGTCCTTCATATGGCTGCTGACGTCTTCACCTCTGCCCCTGATCTTTTGATCTTACTCTCGCCAAGGATGCTAACTCCTAAACCCCACCCCTCTGTTCCATTCCGCTAGGCTTGGCAGTGGTGGCACTTTATTCATATTTGATGAGCTTAGTCTATTACTTGGTCATGCCGTGACCTGGGGACCTACCACCTCCCCTTCTCTCCTCCAGCTGCTGTGCGACAGCCCAGCCCGACTGCACTCTCACCAAGGAGGAATGTGGCTCTGCTGCCTCACCTCTCTCTGCCACTCACCTCCTGGCTCACAGAGACTCTACTATGACTTCTTGGAGGCTTTAAACACTTTTTGTGTCTTTGTGTCTGCTTCAAGGAACTGGAGGCCTCATCATGGCCCAGAGTGTTATCCGTATGTTTAGAGGAGCTGTGAGCTGCGAGCACCGAAGGATGCTGGAGCTGGGGCCCACAGGGAAGGCAGAATTAGGTATACATCGGCTTTCTGTCAGATATGTGGACAGGAGATGTCAGGTTTTAGCTCCTGAGTACGCCTGAAAAGTCGGTGGGAGGAGCTGTGTCTAGTTTCACTCTGGGCAGGCAGTGGCAGGAGTTAGGTATTGGATCCTGAATAGCACTGGTGAGGCCTCACCTTGAGTGCTGTGTCCAGTCCTGGGCCCCTCAGTTCAGGAAGGATATTGAGGTGCTGGAGCAGTTCCAGAGAAGAGCAACGAGGCTGGTGAAGGGACTTGAACACAAGTCCTACGAGGAGAGGCTGAGGGAGCTGGGGTTGTTTAGCCTGGAGAAGAGGAGGCTCAGGGGAGACCTCATCGCTCTCTTCAACTATCTGAAAGGAGGTTATAGCCAGGTGGGGGTTGGTCTCTTCTCTCAGGCAACCAGCAGTGGGACAAGAGGGCATGGCCTTAAGCTCTGCCAGGGAAGGTTTACACTGCATATTAGGAAGAAATTTTTTACAGAGGGAATAATCAGACATTGGAATGGGCTACCCAGGGAGGTGGTGGATTCACTGTCCCTGAAGGTTTTCAAGATGAGACTGGATGTGGCACTGAGTGCTATGGTCTAGTAACCACAGCAGTGTTGGATCAAGGGTTGGACTTGATGATCTCAGAGGTCTTTTCCGACCGAGTTGGTTCTATGATTCTGTGATTCTGTGAATTACAGGTGAATTAGGGTGCCTGGTGGACTGGTGACAGGCAAGGCATGACAGAAATTCCAAAATCTTTGACTCAAGCCTTGAATAGCTCCCCAGCACAAAGTTTTTCGTGATGACCATCCCAAGAGTATTTGAGTATCTTACTCTGTCTCTCTTAGTCACATCCAAAAGCTCTGGACCTTTTCCTATAGACCAAGACCCATTTCTGACATCAAACACTGTTCTTTGAGGAAGGACGATGCCTGTTTTCTACTCAGCACTCTGACAGTTGTATGGTACAAGAACAAAACAAAGCAACAACCAACTCATCTAAAGCTGAGGAGTTGTTGAGTTAGGAGAAAAATAATTGTCATTATTATGTAATTTTTTTACTATATTGATATGTGTTTGCATATTTTTATCTTCTGATTTCAGTCTGTTTGCCTCTGCTGTGACATCTTCATGAATTCAGGCATCCCATCTATTTAGCTGCAACGAATAAACTCCAAAATTACAATCCAACAACACCTTTTCTTTGATATGTACAATAGAACTTTATACTAGTTATCTCAAATATTTAACTTAATAATATATAGACCAATAAAGAAAATCCTTGGAAATATTTACATTTTTGCAAAATACAAGAATCAAAAATGTCAGAAGTGAGATACTGTCAGTATTCTTGGAAAATATAGTATGTACTTAAAAACTAGTTTCAGAATAATTAATACAATATGAACTTTTGTCTTTCTAAAATTACTTTCTTGACTTCCATTTTAATTTTTTTTTTAATGTCAAAATGACTGATTTGGATTAATTTTTCATGAAGAAAAAGTCAAACTTATAAATAAGTATGGGCCAGTGTTGTAGTTACATCTCTTACTTTATTAAAAATGTTATTAATGGATTCTAAAATCTACTTGGCCCTGACATGGACAGTTTGCTGCTTTTTCTAGATAAAGGATTCTCTGAATATTCCCTCCTTGCCCCTCTTTTGGAAGAATGTAGAAGATAAAGAGGTGTCTTTTGAAAGAGCTGACGAAAATTGCCGAGCCATTGATGAGTTCTCTCCCTTCAGGACAAAGGATGCTTTGAATCCACGCAGCATTTTAGTCAAAGCATGCTACGGAAATCCAAGAGAATTTAATTTTTGAAGCATCCTTTGACCTGTTCACTGAGGTCATGTGCTAGCTCTGGATTTTGTGATCTGCATCTCTCTGTTGCTGGAGGAATTGCACTTACAGAACTGACATAATATTTTGTTATTTCTTTCTGCAATTAGTTCTTTGCAATGCCTGCCTTTTACCTAACAGGCAATGGCCCAGCTTTAAGAGTCCTGTTGGTCTTATTCCACATTATGCCTTGCTGGCAGAGTCCCCAGTTTTCTGGGCTGCTGATAATCGTTCTCGTTGTGTGCCCTTTTCATCCATCCCAAGTGTTTACAGTTGCATTCCAAATCAGAGGTTGTAATGGAGATCCCCATTATGGAGTTGTTCTACAAGTATATATTTAGACACAGTTCAGCAACGGTCTAAAAATGTGTCTAAATCAAAATATGGCAAGGCAGCACCACCCAGAGGTAGTTTAGCTGTCTTGGAACAAGCTAATGCTGTGCTGGAAGCAGTATGGCCATGGTAGTACAATAGTCTCCTGGGCACATTTTAGCTCTGTTGCAGTCATGTATGTTAGCCTTGTTTTTGGAATTTGGCACATTCCCTGATCATTCCCACTAATTTTTTCAGACCTAGTCTAGGTATGCTAGTCTAAGTAGTGCTATGTAGTATTGTAGGCATGATTTCTGTGAATGTATTTTCCTTTCTGTGCCCCTAAGCTAAATACTGTATTACTGGGCTGAGTTGGGATATTATTGTCTGATTTTCAGCATGGTAGCTTGAAACATGCTCCCATTTTAGTGGGAAATGTAGTGCTGAAAATGGTATCCAGGCAATCCTGCACTGTTGAAGTCAGTTGAGGTTTCACTGTCGATTTCCACTGGTGAAAAAACAGGGAACCCAGAAGTGTCACTCAAATATTACTGAGAGATAGTGGTAGGTAGCTGCAGGCAATGTGATTTGGAAGAACAAATTTGAGCAGACAGGGGTTAGATCAATATCTGAAGGATGATTATCTTGGTCAGCACAGTATTTTCCATAGCCTAATGCAATCTAAACAATCTCTAAATATACCACAGACTGTGAAATTTCAATTCCTGTCCTGTCAGCCTGTTCATGGATGGCATGCCTGATGAAGTCACAGAGCCTGATCCTGCTGCTGTTGAAGCAGCTAATAAATCTCCCATTAACTTCAGAGAATCCCCAGCAGAGTCACTTTGTCAAATTGCTCAATTAAAAAGAGGCAGCAAATCCCTTACAAGTGTAATGGGTTCACAGCAGCTGCGTGTGCACAGGCCTCCTCCACAAAGGACAGGAACATCTCTGCAAGCTTTTGGAAATTGAAAAACAAGCCCAAAAGAAATGAAGATGATGTTCATAATGGGAGGTTGCTATTTTAGGCAGCCCTTGACCAGGACAAATGGCACAGGCACCAGTGCCTTATTGTAGTAATTTTTATGGGGACCAGGTGCTCTCAGGTGTTCTCATGTGCCCCTCTGCACTCCCTTGCCTACAGCCAGGTGTGTGCTTTGAGGAGGGAGGCACTGCTGGACAGCAAATTCTTCAACTGAGATGACTGAAATTTAAAGAATGAGAAAACTGGACAAAACTTGGCTTTCATGTTGAGCAGAGGTGTGCCTAGGATTCAGCTTGGCTTTTTGCAGAACAAAAGTGAACGTCAGGACTGAGAGCTCAGACAGCCAGATGAACAAGGAGGGTGCAAATTCGTAGCAGGTTCTGGGATGGTTTTCCTGGGTTGCTTGTACCTCTTTGTGAAGAAGTATTTCTCTTCATCCAGGTGGAATCCCCCAGCCAGCACTATGATAAGCTTCCACTGTCACAATGGGAAGAATACAAAAAGAGTGGAAGTTCACTCAGCAGATCTGCCCTGCTGGCTGTAGGCTGGAATTGTAATTCTGACTCCAGACATCTTTGCTTTGCCCTCGAGGTAATCACATGCATATGCATATGAGCATCTAGCTCTTTACTGCTGTGAATAAATGTTTCTCCAAACCAGAAAAAAAATAACGACATTGATATGATAGAGGTTAGAATTTCAGATATAAATATATCTATTTAAATGTATCTTTTAAATAAAAGCTTTAAACCCCTTTTGCATTGCTCAGAGGAATTCATTTTGACTGCTATTAAACCCCCAGTGCCTTAATTATATTAATAATTTAAATCTCTACTTTTACTGCTGCCGGTTATTTAAAACTTAAAAGAGCTACAAGAAACTTTGGGTGTCTGTAAGGCTTCAACAGATGTTTTCCTTACCATTAAAATACAATCTTTTCATATTTCACTTCCAAAATGCTAACAAATATTGTCAACTTATGCCAAATTTAAAAAAAAAAAAAAAAAAAAGTTGAGCTGAATAGTAGTGGGGAAAATCAGTCAATATTCACCTTTTTGGGTGTATAATCAAGTGACTAAGTAATGGATTTTGAAAATAATCATGTCAGCAATGATGCCTGGAAGCTCCCTTGGGTTATGGATTATCCCACGGTTATGGGGTTACACGCAAATACTTTTCTTTTATGGGCAGTCAGCTTGGATCCAAGAGCACACAAATGGGCTGCACCTTTTCCAAGACATCTCAGTCTACCTGCCGGTGCTCAGTGCAAAGATGAAGTCGGTACCAGCTGGCAAATCCATGCTATGCTCCTCAGGATTTTTTAGGCATATCAATGACAGCTGATTTGCTATAGTTATAGCTTTTGTAAGTAAAGCACACCAGAGAGGTTGGTCAACCCATCAATTAAAATAGGGAAAAAAAAGCATTTGAAGAGAAATACAAGGTAATAGCTGCATCATTCCTTTGTAACTGATAGCACAGCAGTTGCTCAGGCCAGGTCCCGCATTCACTAATTCAGTAGCAACTTGGCTGCTGTTACAGCACAAATAGGATGAAACCTGCTCAGGCTCCTCTGAAATCCTAACATAAGACTAATGTCAAAGGAAAATACTTTCGTTCCAGTTAGGATTTAGCAATAGGTGAAGCATTTTCCAACACTATTTATTCAGAGAGGTACACTTGCAGGGTGGCTAACTCTTAGGCATCCAGGACTCAGCAGCCCTTATGCAGGGCTCAGCTTGGTCCAGGAAAAGTGAACGCTTCCAGTGATTACATGGTGGGAACAAAAGATAAATAGCAGCTCGAGGCTGGTTGTAGAGGGGTTTCATGGTGGCCCCATAACTTCTAAACAGAAGCATTTTTGTGTTCTCCCAACTGGGAGGCTGAAGCAGTGCTAGTTGGGCTGCTAGATCAACTAACACATGTATGACCTGATCTGGGCAAGATCAGCATCCTAATTTGAAGTGAACTGGTTTTATCTGGAGAACTGAAACAAACTTTTAAGAGAAGAAATTTTAATCTTAAACAATCTGCAATTGTTTAAGAATGGACTTGGTGCACTGGCTGATGATTTGGCTATTTAGCTACAGTTTACATTAATTTTACTTCGGTTTCACAAAAAAGATTAAATCAAATTGTCCATGTCTGTCATGTGTTGGATTATGCTACATGGTTGCTGTTATTTCTACAATGATAATTAGGTGATGTCATGTCTGCTTTGTTCCTTGGGCATTCTCCCTCACATCTGGTATTTTGGGAGGAACATAACATTCACTAAACCAGCAACAGATTACTGTAACATCTAATCCTTCTTGTACAAACTAAGGCTCTGAAGATCTATTCATATGCTTGCTTTCATGTACAGTGGGTTGTCCTGCTGAACTTTAAAATGAATAAAGTTATGTTTCTGCATAGGTGCTGGAAGGATTTGTGCCTAAATAATGAAACTAAATGCTGGCAGTATATAATTATCCGTAAGATTCAGCTATAAACATTGCAAAATTCACCTCCAAAATAAATGCAGGAAATGGAATGAAATGGAAAAGTCTGAGAGAGTATTTTTACTTCGCCTCATTCACAGCAATTTCGCACTGTTAGTAATAACCAAACTGGTAATCTAAATTGCCTGCTGCTTCTGCTATAGATGAACTCTGGCACATGATTTGGTTTTTGCATCCATTTAGACATTTAATATTGCCAATAGATGTTAAAAGTGAAAGAGGGGTGGGAAAAAAAGGTCTCTAAATAATTTCAGTGCCCTTTGAATACCCCAATTTGTTGTTAACAACCACCCATTGTTTTAAGAAAATTAATAGACAGGATTCTTACCATAAACACAGTCCATTGCCTGCAGAAGGATTCTAACAATGCCACTCTAGATATATTTTGTCACTTACATGTCCTTATTCATCAGGTTTTACATCAATTCAGGTTTATTGAGAGTTGGACAAATTACAGAATTTCAAGTTGGCAGACAGAAATAATCATTGCTCCAAAATATCTAATGAACTGTAACTTTGAAACCAAAAAATTGCCTACAGAGGTCCCATGGTGTGAAAAAAGTGTCATTTCTGTTTCTTTCCCCCCTGCCAAGAGAGGAGTGTTGGTTGAATTCACAGGCTCCAGAGGTCTCCAAACTGACCGTCCACCACATTCCCTGGCAAGATGCAACCCTCCCTGGTTCCTGGACCACTATCTTCTGATTTTAAGGCTGGTGTGATAGGCTGTGAAGATTTAAAGATCAAGAAAATGTGGGTTTTTTTCCTGGAATGGAGCAGGACATCTTGTGCAGCTACTTCCAGCTTCATCATCCTGGTTCTGTGATCAGAACATGGGAGCCTGGAGACCTGTGGCTGGAGTCAGGACTTTGTGGTTCTCAGGCAGCCAAATTCACAGCACTGTCATCTCTCCTACCAAAGGTCATGGCTAAACAAGCTGTGCAGAAACTGGGTGAAGGAGAAAGAAAAGCAGCTCTGAAACCTCACTATGTTCCTGCCCCATGGTGCAGCTCATCACAGTTTCTCTACTCGAGATCTAAAATCTGGTTTCCAAAAACTTTGAAGGTTTTTGTAAATTAATCTTGATATCTTGTTATGTAATATATGTCTCTGTCTTCTTCAAACAGGTCAAAGTTCCATACAATCCGTTGTGGCATGTCTCGCCAGCGGTCCTCTGTGATGGGCATGGAGAAATAAAGGGTTTTTTTTCTGCAGCATGGTTTTTGCAGAGATAGCACAGCTCAATTCAGAAAACTACTGCATTTAACTTCTTTAAGTATCATGGATTTTTGCTTGAGTCCCCATCCTATTCTGTGTAATACTTCCACGTCCCACAGCCTTTCCTATGGATGTAAAAAACCCCTTCATTTCTCCTCACCAAATCAGCAGGGGTTGATATTTGGCAGCATAATAAGAAAAAAAGTAATTATATGAATAGCAGAAAAGACATGGAGTAGCAAAAGTGATCCTAGCCTGGGTAGTCAGGCACAGAGAGATGATATACTAAGACTCTCTACAGCTCCCTGCCAGAAGGATGTAGCCAGGTGGGGGTTGGTCTCTTCTCCCAGGCTCTTATCAGTAAGACAAGAGGACATGGTCTTAAGCTGTGCCAGGAGAGGTTTAGATTGGATATTAGGAAGAAATTCTATACAGAGAGGGTAATCAGGCATTGGAATGGGCTGCCCAGGGAGGTGGTGAATTCTCCATCCCTGGAGGTTTTTAAGATGAGACTGGATGTGGCACTTAGTGCCATGGTCTGGTAACCACGGTGGTAGTGGATCCCTTGATCCACTTGATTGGTTGGACTTGATGGTCTCCGGGGTCCTTTCCAACCTGGCTGATTCTATGATTCTATGACTTAATCTAATTTTCTCTCCTGCTGAAGGGATGTGATAGGATGAGTAGAGGGCATTTTCATTTCAACATATATTGCCACTCTACTCTCAGGAAATATCCCATAAAAATGCAGTCTTCCTTGAAGAGTGAGGAGGACTGTTCCTGAGCTCCATGATTTGAAGTTTTGAATTTTTAATTTCCTTTCCAAACTAAAAATGAAGATGACTTCATTATTTTTTTTAGCAATTTTGAGGATTTCACATGATCTGATATGAACCTTTAGTATTGTAAGGATGGGATGAACCTCTATCTCTTTTAAGAGAGGGGAAAAACTCAAGTATGGTCGGAGTCAGATTTGTCTCCCTCCTCTTTTTATGAAATGCCAGAGTGCCCTAATAATCTCAGGTATGGAAGAGTGATGCTAGTTCTGTTTTGTTTTAACATTCCATATGTAATTGCTGAATTTATGTAATTTTTGTAAAAAATGAGACTGTAGCGTTTTTCTTCCCATGAAGATTCTGGGTTAGTTTGTTACTCTTTTAACCTTAATGGAACCGTTCCACTGCGAAAGTGTTTTGTGGCTACATGGTCCCTCATGCTCCCACTTCAACGTGAAATGTTTGTTTCATGCTTTCCACAAAGTACATGCCTCAAAATCTTGCAGATATCACAATTCTGAAATTCTAAATGATATATTCATTGAAACTTATATTGGTCTCGTGCTTTTGTTCTGGATTATTTCTGATTCTAGTGAAAGATTCTGTGCAAATTACAGATTTCTTTTGCTTTGTTGACTGGCTCTTTCCACCTGTGTCTGCAATATATTGAACTATTAATATAATCCACAGGAGGCATTGCATGAGGCAGCAGTCCTTCAACTAGGATAGTAATTTAAGTCACGTAATTAAGGATTTTACCATGATACATCAGCAAAGGGAGGACAATTTATTGTGATTAGGGCAATCTGAAGTCTGGTACTTTCATAGTTTAGGATTTGCCTTTACAAATTTTAAATGAATTAATCTTATTTGATAATTACATACCTTTTTTTTACTAGAAGGAGAAGTCAGAGGATATGTTTTTTGAATAAATTCATTATTACATCTTTAGAAAGAGAAAAAAAAAAGAGCTTGAATTTTAGTTAATTAGTTTTCCTAAATTATTTCTCCAGCTTAGTATGTGCACTTCATACTTAGAGGTGTAGAAAGTAAGATTTGATAGACTGGGCAATTTTATTTGACAGAGGAAAATCTGTTGTTTTCACATGTTCTGCTGGGATAAAAGCACTCTTGCATATTTCTGAGTCACACAAACAAGTACCACAAATATTGTTAAAATAAGAGTCTATCATATGAAATACACTTATTAAGTGAAGCAATAGTTAAAAAAAAAAAACCTTTTTACTGTATTTGGTGTAAGATGAAGCTACCTGAAAACTACTGTTCATCTCCAATGTAGTAAATATTAGATAAATATCCCTATTCTTACATTTTCTACCCCGCTGGCTGTGACCTGTGTCATACTGTTGTTTCCTGACAGCTTGTAGGACAGTTTTTTGGTGGCTGACGGGAGGGCTTTCAGTGTAGCAGAGCTTTCTAAAGCAAGGTTGTCTAGGCAGGTACTGAAGCTCAGTGGCAGTTTCACAATGTTGAACAAACCAAGGAAATTATCATCTACTTATTCTGTCTTTGGAATTTCTAAGCTCTACTTGACTTTGAATTTTTGAACCAAGGTAGAACTAACCAGAAAAGATGTGTTCACACTTTAAGGTATTTGATAAGAAGAAGCAGGAGGGCTGGTATATTTTTTAGGTGAGGTCTCTTCTACTTTTCCTTATTTTTATTTTTAAATGGGGTTGCCAGTTTGCCTGACCCCTTTCCTTTACATATATTTCTACAGAATGTTAACTGCCAGCTCTCTAAATTTATTCTTCTTACTTTTCTTGAAGGATTTTATTCTGTATTTCTTGTTTGTTACAAGAGGACCCACTAATGCTTCCTAGTCACTCTAATCCTCTACCTGCCACTTCCACGATTTTCCTGCTGGTGAAAAGCAGATCTAAAAGAGCCTGTTTTCCAGATGTATTTTCTAAAATTTGCCCACAACACCTGCTGAGAAGTCTGGGTGAGATTCCTCAAGCCCAACAGAAATGTTCGTGAGCAAATGAATGTAAGCCCAGGACTGAGGTCACAGTCTGATTTTCTTTATGTATTAAAGACAGTATTAAATAGCAAGTTGTAGTAAGCAGCAGTAGTAAATGGTAATTTTTTTTGAGTATCATTCATCCCATCCTAAATCAGCATCTGAATCAATGAATGATGCCCTAAAAGTGCCCGTTTTCACCACAGAGTAGCAATACCAGGAAGTACGAGGCAATACAAGGCAAACCATTAATTGTTAGTTCATACGTAGACTTCAGTGCTGCAGATCCCCCAGGTCCCATCTTCTGCCTGCAGCCTGCTGCAGCCCCTTAGTGGCAGAGTGTAGAACTTCGGAGATAAGGGGGATAATGTGTGTGTCTCAAACACCAACAGCTGGATGGCTGTGGAGCCAACCCAGGATTGTGGGTAATAACATTCTGTAAGAAAGAGCAGAATGTGGCTGGAGAAGGGGGACATAAAGAGGTAGGGCAGCACTTTTCTGTGACAAACGTCCTTGCTCTGTCTCCTGAACTTAAGCACAACAGAGTACAGCACAAGCACAGGAATGAGGTTGAGAAAAAGGCATGGATTGTAGTGGGGAAACAAGAGCAACAATGGGCCCAAAGACCTCTGACCCATTTTCAGAAAGGTCTAGAAAAACAGACTGTGCATGAGAACTATTTTGCATAGCAAGCGAGAAATTTACTCCAGGATGGGGAGAAGTTATTACCTATACAAAGGTACCCCCATGAAGCCCCAGAGTGAGTGTGCCCCAGAACCCTGGAAACTGCATTAGTTGGATAGATGGTGGAGCCAGAATATCTCTTCTTCCTTCCTTCCTTCCTTCCTTCCTGCCTGCCTTCCTGCCTGCCTGCCTGCCTTCCTGCCTCTTCGTAAGCTTTGTTGATCCTCTGACTTTTGTCATTCCTTTTGACCACAAGCATCTACGAATCTTCGACATTACCTTCCCCTTAAGAATGGGATGCCAAACAGATGCCTGGGGGAAGTGTCCCATTAACACCCAACCTTGTGCTTTCATGGCTCTGTTAGCTGTAGAGAAAGAAAAACCTTCATCCATCCAGTGCCAGGTTTGGTGGACAGTATTGTGCAGAGGTCCACTTACCTCCACGTGTGTTGTTTCAGTGGTTGCAGTCCATTTCTCATGGGTAAAGTGGTGGTCACAAAGGTCTTCCTGATGTTTTCATAGTCGTCTTGCAATATAAAATGACATGGAGAACAAAGCATGGTGGTTACCTGCAGTTTTCACTTTCTCAGCATTTCTGTCCATCAGGAAGAGAAGGTCAAGGCTTCACCAGATTAGTTGTTGTGTACTATTCTGATTTCTTCATTTACATTCATGTCAATGGCTGCTGAAGGTACTGGTTGTCTTGTGTTCAACAGGTCTTTTGAGCTTACACAAGCCACATTCAAGGGAAGTGAGAGCCAAAAGCCATTATGATGTTGATCCCAAGGCTGTTGTCAGTGTTGGAACAAATCCCATTTGAATGTAATTTCTTCTTAGCACCAGGACTCACATCTTGGAAACAAAACAAAATGCTGTCAGACTTTTCTGCTTACACTGTAATTAATGCTATTTAAAACTCAGAAAAGTAAGCAAGGAAACCACTAAAGGTTCAAGTTTAGGACTAGCCACCTTTCTTCCATTGCTTATCTCAAGGGAAGTGAATCTGTTAGAAATGGAGTTCCAGATGCCAAAACCAATAAAAATGAAGACTTTAAGGTTTAGCCAAATTGTGGTTAAAGTTATTTCTCTGTGGATCACACTCAGTCATTAATTTTAAGGCTGGACATTCTCCAAACTCTGCAGTTTCTTTGCAACAAGGGCTAAGATCCCAGTGATTAGATGCCTATTTAACTATTTAACTAATATTTAACTATTTTTTCTAACATGAAATTAGGATTTCAGAATTCTGTTTCTGTCTGATGAAAAAAAAAAGGAGTTCTGTAAAACTGTTGGAAATGGACACAAACATTCAAAATAGAGTAAAGCAGTTTAGATGATACAAATCAGTATGGCTTAATGGTTTTGCATTGTGTATATGTGATGTGGTCTTCTAGGATTTTCATTTTTATAGGTGGAAAAGGGCTGCGGTTAATTGCTTTCAGCATAATTAAATTCATAGGAAATAATTTTATTTCAATGTGGATTATCAGGAAAAGATGGGTCTTTTGGAGTACATAGGTCAAGCAGCACATGAAAAACTTGCACTTTTGCATAAAACATTGAGAAATGCCATATTCTTCAGAGGCATTTGCATAAGAACTGGGTAAAAAAAACACCAAAAAACTCCAGGAGAATGGTGTGCTTCCAAAGCAAAAAGAATCCTTTATGAAAGACTGTCCCCAAAATTGAAGTCATATTAATGGTTGCTCCTGGAAAACATAAGGAAGGCTTATAGGTACTTCATTTTTTTTTTTTTTTATAGTAAGCCAGTGGAAACAATTTGTATGTAGACTTCAAAAGAATATAGTGAATAGAAGTATAGATCTCTCTGCTGAGAAGTATAGCAATTTAATGACAAAATTATTTTACAGATTATTTTAGTGTAGGCTTTTTTTGGAAAGACCAAAATTATGTTAAACTTATGTTTACGGGTCTGAGATACTTTGCTCAGGATTTTTTCAAACATATTCCTTGACTTCTGTTTGCAATCCTTGTATTGCATAAGAAAATGGCCTTTCAGGTGATCTAAAGATATTCAGTCATATTAAATGTAACAACCTTAGGCTAAAACTTCTCAAAGAATATTAAGATTTTACTCAGAAAATTGATCACTGCAATATAGGGACTATCTTTATGACTAACCTTCTTACACTCCTAAACTCTTATACCCTTAAACACTTCTTAGCATTTGCTGATGTCCACTATGTAGAAAGGACAATAGGTGAAATAGGGTTTGATCTGACCGCTGTGGATTTATGCACAAGACACCTCCTGGTCTTGGTGAGATCAGTGTTAAATTTCCCACCCAAAGCAGGTGAACCCTCAGGTAATCCTGGGATGATTTTTGGGGTGTCTGTGCATTCAGGATACAGTGTGTGCTGAATGCTACTGGCACCACAAGCAAGCAGCAGCATAACCTGCTCTTGGACAAATTTGTAGGATTGTCCTCTCTTCTCCCATCTGAAAGAAAATTCAGGCAAGTCTCCTTTCCTTGCAAAATATGTGTAAGCTCACTCTACAGCTGGGTGTAAATCCCCCAAATACCACTGGGCTAAAGCTGGTATGACTCCACTACCAACCTCTCCTGATCCTACACCTGCCTGGGCTGTCCTCACCTTGTCCTTGGTCCAGTGCCTGGTCAGCAGCTCCACTACATGGTGGACAGTCCATAGCTGAGCCACTGGCTCCAGTGGAGGTTGGCCCTTTGCCTTTCTCACTGACCCCGTCCCTTCTGCTTCTGAAAAATGACCTTAACTCAAGTGGGTTGAGTTGAATTTGGATTCCCATGCTTGGCTTTGAACAGCCAGACTTTAGTCAGTTTAAGGAAGACCTTTTGTGATACTTTCCTGTATCTCTGGTGGTATTATTTCCTTTGTCATCATTTTAGTCCCATAGTGATTTAAAAACTAAAAATAATGTCCTAACTATCATTACACATCAAATAATATGCAAAGTATCTTCCACAAAGCAGTGCAAATATTTTTGTTTATATGTCAAATGCTTGACTACTTTTTAGGAATTGTTACAGTCTGTGAAATAATGATTGGATATTTTTAAATCTTTTATCTCTTTCATAGTCAGGAAGTATTTTTTATGTAAATCAACTGTACAGAATTATTTTATTGTTAATATAGACTATAAAATATATTAAAATTAAATTTGACTAAATTGTTTTGAGCATAAAAATAGGAAGTGGACTTTAATTTTCAGAGGAGGCCATTATAGACCCCAGCCAGATTCTGTCAGTGTACTGATGGCTGTTGAAGTTTTAGGACCTTATGAAACTCCCTATAAGGTGAGGCTACAGGTGCTTTGACTCATTTTTTATTTTCATTTTCCAGGTGGGTGAACTACATGGCTTTTATGAAGCAGGAAAGCCTTAAACAGCTAATTAGACCAAGGCTTTCCAAAGAAACCATTCATTTGACTAAACCATTTGGGAAGGATTTGCTCACCTGGTTTCCAAGTGCTGTAGATTTTCTGTCCCCTCTTGCAGGAGCTCCCTTGCAGATACGCATGTGAATACCCAGCTTTATGGTACTGTCAGAAGTGACAGCCAAACCCAGACATGCTTAGGGTCATCAGTCTTTCCTGAAAGGTTCTGCTGAAAGTTGTCATCCGAAATGGTAGGTAGCACTGGTCCGTAATGCTGGGTCAAGAAGCTCTTGCAGTGATTCCTATTAGTGTGCAGCATGGGCTGCAGGGAATATGTAAGGGTCCAAAAGCCCCCATGGGAATGTATTGCACCAGATGTGCTTAAAGCACTGTAAGTTTCAGTCCTGCAAACCCTGTGTGTGTGCTTGATTTTAAACATACAAGTAAATCCTATTGATGTCAAAATATAGAGTATCCATTTAGAAACTGTAAAAATTACATCAACCTTTTTGGTTTTGCCTTTAAGTTTGTATATCTCTGTTACTGAGCAGATTGTAAGACCCAGTTGACATTGAGTCATTTTTTCCAGCACTTATTCTTATTTTGTGGGTTGTAACTACGACTAGAGGATGGAAAGTTGAACATCTCTGTAATACAGACCCACACTGGATGATTTATGAGCAATGTGTGGGGTAAGATTTTAGAGAAATATAAATTATACCTGTTCATCATGTTGACTTCTTTTAATGTTTCCCACATGTTACTATGACAACATTCATGGGATATATATTTTAATTTCTGCTGCACAGAGGAAGTGTGTCAGGTCTGCACATTTCTCTTGATTTTATGGCTGAGTGCTGTGTCTAATGTAGGTTGTAAATCTCCTTGGAAAAATACATAAGAAGGTTTTCATCACAGTGGCTCTCCTGGCAATTCTGAAGCTTTTAATAAGAATAATTTAAATTTAAAAAGAACATTTACACCCCTTGTGATGTGGAGACTTCTAAAGTGGGGGCAGTAAATGCTGTACAGAAAAGCAGGAGTGTCATGCTAACAATTGCTGAATGTGTTACACAGTTAAACACATTGTTAAAACCCTTACTTCAATAAAACTCAGAAAAATGTCTCGTGGCCAATATTTAATTTCCTGTTTTCCTCATATTGGGTATAGAATAGTTTTTAAACTTATTTTTCCTTGTGGGAAAAGTGGGTTAAAAGTTATTTATAGTTCTCTAAACACATTTTCTGTAGGACCTGGAGGGTTTTCATGACAGTGAGATTTTTCTTTAAAAAACAAATGTAAAAACTAGATGGAAATTTCTAAACAGTCTCAGTTTCTGCACCGTAAGCTGTTGTTTTACATGGCAATTAGTTTGCATACGCATCTGAAACCAATGCTGAGAAAAGTGACAGCAAGTTGTGCTGGTAAGTGGATTAATGGAATTATTCAGCAGGCCAAAACCCATTAATCACTGGGAACAGTCTCCCTGTGACACTTCAGTGTGTAGTTAAACAAGACTGTACTTATTTATTTAGTTTTCAGTGTAAATTTTTTTAATCAGAGTGGGAACATTAGCTGCAGAGATTCCTCCCAAAAGTAAAATCTCCTCCAAATCACAAAGTTAGAACTAAAACATAATTATCCATAAAGAATGAAAAGTTTTAGTAATTTCCTGTAATTTCCCACCAAATTAAATTTTTGCCTTGCAATACTGCTATAAAAAACATCACTCCCATCTCACTTATAGTAAGTGGAGCTCCCTATGTGAGGGCTCCATTCTCACTTTTCTTTTTCTAACACACCTATATTTATAAAAGAAAGGAGAAAGTCCACATCCCATTAGTCTTCTCCTTCCTGCCTATTTTTTGATATCACTCTCATCTTGCCCTTGTAGCTGCTTTAGTTTTGCACTTGAACACCTAATAATTCAGTGGAATATCAGTTTGTTTAGGAGAAATGGCTGCAGCTGTTTATTTATATTCACATATTCTATTGAGTGTATTGGTGTGATGCTATAAAGGTCTAAATATTTTACCTGTGTTCACTGCCTGCAGCCCATGCTGTGCTATACCTCTGGGCATAACACTGCAGCTGGGTTCTGTTCTGCTCTAATTTTATTACTTCTTGTAAAAATGTGGCATTTTTAAAAAGTGTGTCTCTGGGAGAATTTGCACCCTAGAAACTCCTAGCAAATGGTTTTCTGAATCCCCCAAAATAGTCCTCACCTGGCCTTCCATCAGTGGGAAGTGGCACAGCTGGAAGATCAGCTGATGCTTCATCATTGCACCAGAAAGAGCTCTGGGGGCCACCTGGAAGGAATGGGTGACCTCCCACACGCTACCACCGCTGCTCTGAGAACGGCGGCTATCAGCAGGAATAACAAATTTGGAGTCCAGCTAACACACTGCCCAGCTGTGGCAGAGCTTTTATAAAAGGCCGTGCCTTTATTGTGATTCCTGAAAGTGCAGGCACTCTGCTAAGCTTTCATTTCTGGCTCTGTGACCTGCCTGGAGTCTCCTGTTTGACATGGACTGTTAGGAAAGTCCCTTCCTAGAGCTCACCGGAGTAGGAGCAGAGATCTGTGACCTTGTTTCTTCACAACACCAGCTGCCGGGATATGCTTTCTTTGTCCTCTGCAGCAACAATGTGACAGTATGAATCCGTCTGTGGCCTTCCTTTTGATTTGAGGCTGCCTCATTTGGATTGTTGCAGATGTTTCAAATTCATCCCGTGCTTTGAGATTTTTTTTTTTTCCCTCATTTGGAAAGTTATACAAGTTTGTTTTTGCAGTTTTGCTTCGTTTGGTAACATGAGAAAAACTGACAAAACAGGAGGAGGAGAAAAACTTTGCCCATAGTTTCACAATTTCTTCATAAGAATATAGACACTAATTTCCCATGTGATTTTCAGTCTAGCCATACCAGGCTCAGAATATATGCAATGCCTTGATTTGGCAAACCTAGACCCAAACTGCAAGTCTATGGCAAAGCACAAAGGGCAGATTTAAGTGGGGAAACTTAAGTCAATGCTGCTAATCCCATCTATAGAGAAATTTTACAGACATGCCTGGAAAGTCCTTTTAATTTTGTTAGGGCTGTTTCACCACTGGTGTTGTGGGGAAACATTGGTGATAAGTCTATATATATACTACTGAAGTTACTGCAAAAAACAATGGTGTTTTTAACTGTGTTAGTGCAGGAAGAAAAAAAAATTAAATGAAGGAACATACTGATGTATATTTTTTCCTGAAGAATATGCTAAAAATTAGAAAGTACTATAGTATAACATATTTCTATTTTTTCTAAGAGGTCGTGCCAACATATGATAATATTGCTAAGCATTTCTCAGATGGCCTTAATGCACATCACACGGCTTAAATTTGGCAAAGAAATAGGAACAGGGAGAAGTAAACTTCAGTCAGTTTGTAGTAATTGTCCATGGTGGAAAGAGAATTTCTAATGCATGTAACGGATTTTGATACAACAATTCACTGGAAGTCAGTCATAGAAGTCCCCTGTTCCCCGTTTATGACAGGATTACAAGGAGAGACCTAGAAACTTTCATTGTTGGTATTTCAAAAGATTCATGTTCCTTTGCAACAACGTGGTAGGGAAACAAAGGCACAGTTTTAGCAAAGAGAATTGCCTTCATGAAGTGCCAGGTATTAGCGAAGAGTGTAGTGCAGCTAACTTATGTGGCTTGTTTAGCTCTCATATTTAGCACTGCAGCTGCACCAGGCTAAATGTATGTTGCCCTTTCCTGACCTGCAGCCCCAGCAGCCCTGTGTGTCACTGATATTTGGATAGGAAGCCAGCTGGAAACACCAGGCACAAAACTCTCTAAGGCACAATGTGAGAATTCTTGTTCAGAACATGCCTAACCTCAAAGAAATGGAAAAAGCACTATATGCGTTTGTTTCTGACACTGGAACTTGGCTAAAATGTGGGAAAATGAGAAGGACTTAGTCTGGGACAAGAGCAAAATAAAAAGATGATCCCTAAGCAGAGAGTTCCTTGCCTTTGTAGGCAGTGTGCAGATAACAATGGGAGTTGATAGCGGAGTACCTCACAGAGACTGAAGGAACATAAGAAATAATGAGTTGACTGCAGTGAAATTCTCTGTCACAACCCCACTGCTGTGAGATTGTGATCAGGTTTGCAGTTGTAAATGAAAAATGGCACAGAAGTCCGAAGCTGAGCATGTGACAAATAATTAGCATCTTACCAAAGGGACATGTAAGATGCAAAATGTACTTACCATTTTTCAGAATTACTTTGTGACTAAGAATATTGTAAAAGTGCATAGAAAATTTATGTGCCTCTCAAGGATGTGTTTGACAGTAGTGGTTTTAGACTTGATGCTATTTCGATTTAATTTTTCAGCTCCACAAGTGAAGCAAATTGATTTGTAATGTGATGGAGTCACCAGAACCATCAACACATTTACACCACATGACTTTTCCCCAGCTGATAATGTGGGGTTTATGGTGGATTTTGGCTGAACTCAAAGCAGAAAAGAAGACAAAGGTTGGAAAACAACTGGAAAAGAGTCCAGCGTAACAAAAACACATCTGCATCCAAGTTTGGATGTTGAGTAGAAGTATGGGGAGGATAAAAAAGTCCACATATATCTTGACAGTAACTTTGAGAGTTGGGTTCTGGGGGCCTAGGCCTGACTTCTGGTTGAAGGAACCTTAAGCATTAAGATAGATCTGTGTAGGAGTGGCCAAACATGCTTTCATCTATCTTTTTCTGCTGATGTTTTTTGGCATAAGTAACATCTCCCTGAATTGTATCTGTCCTGCTTTCACAGGAGAGTTGTCCAGTGCCAATTAAGCACCTATGTTGCTGTCACAGCTGAGAAAATTAAATGTCTGAAGAAGTCTCATAAGACTCAGTTGGTGGGCAGATATCTTAACTGACCAACAGACAGGAGACAGGTTGTCTATCTGTCCCCCGGGTTATGAATTAGGTGTCTCAGTGAGACTGTCATT
Source organism: Oxyruncus cristatus (assembly GCA_013399855.1). Taxonomy (NCBI): domain Eukaryota; kingdom Metazoa; phylum Chordata; class Aves; order Passeriformes; family Cotingidae; genus Oxyruncus; species Oxyruncus cristatus. The sequence continues at coordinate 1,366,073 of VXAY01006568.1, read as the reverse complement.
CGTAGGTCCATTGCCTTTCCTGCACTTCGAGGTCTAAATCGTGGGGTTGGATGTAGATGAATGACTCGCTGTTTTAAAGTGCTGGGTTGTGCCTGACGCTGATACACTGACCCAGTTGTGTACACCCCAGAGGAGGAAGACTTGTCTTCTAGTCTTTGTTCAACCTTAAGAAATTGTTTCTATAAGGGATAGCCAGAGTAAGGCTTTCCCTCTGTGGACATTAATACCAGTGCCTCCTTTTAATAAAACTGCTAAAATACACTGAGATTTGACTCGTAATGAGATATAAATTCATCCTGTTGAACTATTGCATGCTCAGATCTACTTTTTTGTTGAGAAACTCCAGATGGCAGGATGGAGATTTTGCAATGTTTCTACTAAATTTGGTTTAGACTGCTCTGGTGGTAATATTAAATGTCTGTCATGTCTGATGATGCTGGTACTCTCAATGAGAAGGCATTAATTGGCAGTTTGTGAGATAATCTTAGTTTGGTTCATTCCTATGTCCTAATTCCTAAATTATACTGACACACCATGGTGACAGACACCTTAGAAACTCCCATGAAAGATTAATTTCATATAGTTAAAACTTTGAGAAAACAAGAAATTTATTTTTATGTCCTGCACACAAGAGAATTTTGTTGACACTGTGTATTAAAATTGCCCAAATAACTGCAAAGATGTACTACTACAAATCATAAATTCTATTCAAAGGTATCCTGTTGCCTGTCCAAAGAAGTGAAGCAGAAATGTGACTGTGAATGTCAACTAAATCAGATTATGGCACATATTATTGTCTAGGCAAGTGAGCCAGGCAGCTGTGATACTGTGAATTGATAGGTCCTGCCTCAGGCAGAGGGGAAATGTTGACACACCTGGATAGTCACATTTTATCAAGGAGTCAAACCTGCAGTTTCATGCTCAGTTAGAAAGTGGCATTTCTCATCTCAAAACTATTTGATTCTTCAACAGATTAGGAGCTGGGCTAGAGCTACATTACCTCTGAGATTTAGTATGTGCTTCTTTATATTCAATATTCTTGAAAAAGGCAGGCTGGTGGGAGTTCAAAGTTATTTTTTGACTTTTGTATCGACAGAAGCAAACATACAAAAGTAAGCAGTAAGATTGTTACTATCAAGTGCCAACATTTTTGAAACCTTAACCCTCTAAATAGCTCCATCTCGGTCTCTGGCAGCTGTCAATAGAGAAGATGGAATTGTATTTTGTCATACAGTTAAGATATGATTACTAACAGTTTGTCCACTCTTTGGCTCAATTTTCTGCAGATGAAAAGGCATAAATTGGCTTTGTGCAGGGTCAGGTGTGGTCTGCAGGAGGTAGGTACTCAGGTGCCATGTCATGAACTGCAGGTGATCTGCCCAGTAATACTTTATACCCTGGCACACAGCCAGAGCAGAAAAGGACCACAAGGGAACACTTTCAAGAGACTTCCAGACGGTTTTATACTGGCAGCTTAGGCCCAGCTTGATTTATTTGCTTTGGCTAAGTGTAGCATTTATATAGCATTCAACTAGAATGTAAGTCAAAAGCCTGGAGTGCTGGGGAGCACAGTATAGAAATAAATATGACTCTGCAATATGATTCTCAGTGCCTGCTTTTGTAACTCCTGTACTCTTGGTTCTTCCATGACTTGGGCATCATGGATCCCTTTATGTATAACATAGAAACATAGACACAAATATGGAAACATGTCAAATGCATAAAGAAATAGCTTCTTATTTCCTTCTCCTGGCGATGTATTAAGTATTTTCCGGCATTGTTTCTATGTATCAAACTCAAGGTTGTGATAATTTTTCTTTTTCTTTCTATGACATTTGTTCTTCTGTATTTCATCACATGGTTTTATTTATGTTTTGCTAAGGATATCAAGAAACTCCAAGGTGCTGTTAATTATAAGAAATAACTAAGACTTTTCAACTTGTGCCTGAAATTCAAAATTGCCTGTGTCACAGTAGCTGAGGAAATATGAGCCCACAACTGGGCAGTTGCATGAGCTGTGAAATAGCCACCTAACACTGACATTAGAGAGGTACTATGGAGGCCCACTGACTGACACACAGATATGGACACTGCTCTTCACTGTCCCCTGAGAACATATTATAAGTAGAAAATTTGTTTTCATTTCTCTGAATTTCCAACGAATAGAAGTAGTTAACATGTACCAGAAAACCTAAAAAATTCTCAGACCATGCTTGGTCAGAACAGGATTTTGGCAGTATTCCTCTCAGGTGTCCATTCTTCTTTATCCTTTGTATCTAACAGCAAGCAAAGAAGAGCCATTAGAAACGAAGTGCAGCCTGGAAAGCAGATTTCACTGCAATGAGGCAGGATTAAAGAAACTTGTGCAGAGATTTACCCAGAAATAGGAAGGCTTCAGTGATGATTGAACATTTCTTTACCAACACAGAGTGACATCAGCTCTGGTGGGATTTTGCTGGTCCTAGAGGGAAAGTGCTGAGTCTCATGAAATACTTTTCCTCGAAGGGTTTCCTCAGTTAACCAATGGGCTCAAAAGTAGATTTGAAAGCTATTTTCTCTTTCTATGATACGTGCTATGACCTTTTTTATGAAATTAAATTAATGAACCAGATGTCCAAGATGTGGGAACAACCTGTCCCCAAGAATCAGCTCGGTTATAACAAACACCATTTCAGCTCGGTTAGAGCAAACACCATTGCAAAATTACTCTGGAGGGCACTCCAGAGAAGTGTGTTCAGTGTGACTGGTAGAATATTTCATGCTGCTTCTCATTGCAATTCTATATTCCTTAGAATGGTTTCAATTATACATAGTGAGACAAGTCTTGTCTGTGGGGAGAATGAAGCTGATTTCAGACTCCTGAATTTAACAAGGATGAGGGGCCGAGCCCAGACCCTCCTGCCAGGGAGACATGAGGGTCTAATAGCTGTTGCTGTTCTGCTGCTTTTGGGTGGATGACAGAAATGATGGCAGTGCCTCTGGAGTATCGCCTGCCTCTGCTGGCAGAAACAGCCTCCATCCTGTACAACCCCACTCTCACTGGCTGGTGGTAGCAATCTTGGCTTAGTGAGCCTACTGTTGCCCTTGTCTGGCCAAAGCTAAAGATTGATGGGTCTAGGTGTATGTAGAATGAGTGTTCATGAGAAAGCTACTGGGAAAATCAAAACTCTGAATTTAAAGATAATTAACAGTCTACCTACTCTCCAAGAGGACACTTGGACCAAGAGGCCTGTGTGGGAAATCAATTAAAATACCCATGCACTTGTAATGCCTTGCCCGTCTGCTCAGTGCAGTGCCCAGTGTGCCAAGTTGTGCCATGCCATACAGAAAACTAGTCAGTCCAGGGAGCAGACATGAATGAATGAATGGGGTCACAGCCACACACTGAGATTAATGTATTTCCTTGCAAAAAAATGTTATGATGCCATTATTGTTCATAGGTGGTCAGGACTGCAGCTTCCAGACAATCAAACTTCCATCACCTCTGGATGAGATCTGACAGCACTTTGAGCAAAGAGATTTGTTTGCTGCTCTGAACCCTCTGCGGTACCAAATGTCCTTCTTGGCCACTGAAAGCAACAGCTCCTCTGCTACGAAGGACTGAATCTGAAATCACTGGCAAGTTCTTCAGAACATGAGTTTTTATTGTATGTTCTCAGAGAGACGAAAATGATTTGACTATTCAGAACCAACCAGGAGTTCTGGAAAATATTGTAGTCCAATATAATGGCTTTATCAAACTTACATGCATACTATCTCATAGGCTATATGATGTTTAAAAATATCCTGTCACTTATAAAGTCTTGGAAAACAAGATTGTTGCATTTACAGGCCCATTAAGAATTACGAGTCAATATGGCCAACGCATTAATTCACTGTGAGGCTTTGTTACCATAATGCGTCATTATCAGGCAGAGAAGTGGAAAGCCAGTATGACATTTAATGGCTCATAGAGACATGAAATCTGGAAACCGCTGCGATTTCTTACAAGCCAAGTTGAATAAAACATTAATCAAAAGGTCATAAAGTGCAAATGATAAATGGTTCTGCAAGAAAGCCAACCACGTATCACTACGATATCCTTCACACTTCTATTCTCCTAGCAAAAAAAAACCCCAAACTGACAATTACTGCAGATAGCAAAACTGCTATTAGGACTGTTACTAAGGAAGAGATCTGAAGTCCTGGGAAGAGGAACGAGAAGTGAGCAGTATCTGGTATCTTTATTTTTCTTTGTTTATTGATAAAAAACAGCGACAAGAATGGTCCACTAAGATTTGTGCAAGAGCTATTGGGAATGGGGAGCTCTAAAACAGAAGGTAAAAGAGCACTTTAGAAAAATTCATCTTGGCTTTAGGAACAGTTGGAAGTGTGCTAAAGTGGAAGGCAAGAAGCTCTGGAAGTAGGTTGACTCTCTCTCTCCTGTAGGATAAATATATTGCTTGTGCCCACAATAACTGTCCTTCCCTGTCTGCTGACTAACCCATGGCACATGGTCTAGTAGTAAAGTAATATCTGTGAAGACCAAATGTATTTGGCAAGCCAGCAGTCAACCTGTGCATGGCAGAAGAAAAGTCAGGCCTGGAAAATTTAGCAGAACTCAAGCCTGATGATCCATCTCACTTCTAGACTTGTTAACTGCTATATCTCTTTGCTAGGAGTTACACTGGCCTTGTACTTCCTCATGCTCTGCCACATGATGATGTCAAGCTCATGGAAAACAAAAAAATGGAAAGGGTAGAGTTACAGTACAATTGCCCTCCTGTATGGCCTCAGCTCTGCCCCTTTCGGAATCAGTCTTTTGGGTTTTTCTCACAGTAAATTATATGTAACCCTACTAGATACTCTCTGCACCAAAGATATATCTACCTTACTCTTGGTATGAAAAAGATGTTAATTACATTGAAAGGGGATACTGGAAAGCTGCAAAAATTGTATGGGGATGAGGGATCAAAGGAATTTACTGTGATTCATAGGAGGAGTCCTTGCTTCTTGTTTTACATGAGAGAAGCTGAAAGGGAAGCTAGTCTTTTTGGCAGAACGAGCAACAAAGTGGGGAAGGGCTAGGACTGGATGCTGTTCCCTTCCTCTTTCTCCTTCTTTTCTAAGTCCTCTTCTTTCGGGAGGGCTTTGAGGGAGATTGATGGGAAAGAAGAGCTAAGGTATACTGAGGAGAGATTTCTTGGTGCTTGCTCATTCCAGCCACCGTACCCAAAGGATAGTCCTTTCTGAGGTTTGTTCTCTCTCTTCCAAGATGCTCCCATCTGTCTTATCTCTAGAAATACTTCAGGGCACAGTCTGCAGTACCAACAAGCTGAATGCATGCTGCAGACTCCTAGATATTCTTCTCTGCATATCTCCACCTCTGTACCTGAATAGGGGGTGTATTTGTTCTTTTCAGGAACTTGACTCCCATTCAGACTCGTGGTGTAGTTAAATAACACCCTGGAGACAAGGCTGACCTTAAAAGTTCCTGTCCACTGACTACACAATCCTTACACTCTTTCTCTCCCTGTTCCAGTTAGCTGCCCTCTCAACTGTGCTGGTGCAGATGATCCTGAATTCATAAACATGGACATAATCCTTGCCAACATAACCTCTCATTTCAAAAGCAATAAAGGGAACTTGTGGAGACTCAGAGAGTCTCAAAAGCCATATGGACAATGCCTGAGCAAGGAGTTAGACCTGATGAACTCCAAGAAGTCCCTTCCAACCTTAACCATTCTGTGATCCTCTAAAATTAAAGTAAATCCCAGTTATGTATTCACTAATGTCAGAAAGGTAGCAGAATCAGTAGGACCAAGAGCTACTTAAGAGGACTGTGTGTCTCATCTGTGTTCCCCAGCATAGCCTGCCTATGCTGAAGCCTGGTTTTGCATACAGGGCTGAAAGAAATGTTTTTTTCAGGAATCTGGGTCACAACCAGGCAGCAGGATCTGGCCAAAGTTTCTTGCTTGATTGTACCAGCTTAGGTGTATCCAGGAGAAGAATTTTCAAGGATGCTGATACAAGCAGAGTAGGAATTGCACTGTCAATACGTGGATATAATTTTCAGAGGCTGCAACACACCACCTTGAGACCAATCTACACACAAACTACCTTGATTCTGCCATGTCAACGTGTGTCAAGAGGTAGTAGAAAGCTGTCTTATGCAACACATTTGTGGCTTTTTAAGCATTTTTTTGAGAGTGGCAGTGAGTGCCAAGATCAAAGCACAGTGTGTGACTAAACTGGAGAGATTTGAGGCACAAGTCAGGAACTGAGATCCCATTCGTTGAGGATGACGTATTTGGAAACTCACTGAAAAAAATTGTAACAAATCAAGGCCATGAAGCCTGATTGGAACTTTGATGAGGAACAGAACATTTCAAAGCAATCTGGAATTGCAGATGAATTTGAAAGCACTTGGAAAAATAAGCTGTTACTTAATAAATTATTCCCACAATATTATTCTGAACTCACTGCAAACAGTTTCATTTGCAATCCAGATTCACTCAGGTCTGATAAGTGGTATAAATACCACTGCATTAGTCTTACTGTGTTTTTGTCTAATCATTGGCTTTAGGGCGTATAAATAAACATTATAATCAACCTAAACCTCAAAGGAAGATGCACTAACTTTCTGTTTGCAGCTGTTCCCACCACTGCATTTTTGTGCTTTTGTTTCTGGACTGGCAGGAAAAGCTGAGATTTATCACACTTTGATTTAGATACTTAACCAAGTAACTTAATGCAGAGAGGATTCCAAGGCTATGGAACTAGTGAAGGCAAGGTGGTGTCACTGGAGGATGACTGAACACACTGGTGCACCTTGGGCAGAAATTAGTACACAGGTAGGCTGACTTGCCTCTCTGTCTCTCTTGCCTACAATGGTAGATTGAAATTTGAGGGTCCTTAAAGTGCAGCAACTTAATTCCATCCAAACCCTGGTGGGAGGGATCTGGGTACAAGTCCTTGACATTCACAGCTGATCAGCAATGACTTTGCACTCATTCTCCTTTTGTCTTTTCCTGTTAATTTTTTTCCCAGAGTAAATTTCTGGAAATGCTGCAGTAATTGCCACATGCAGCTGCATAACTTCTCACTGTTGCTCCTTGGTTGTCACCAGACCCAACATTAATATTACTCTCATGATCTGCATTAATGCTGGCTGTGAGACAAGGCAATTCAGGGAGGGCATGGACGTAGTGTTTCCTTCCAAGGATCCATATGTGATCCTAAAATTCATTTTTCTTTCCTTTGTACACACAGTGTTATTTTCCTCTTGATATCAGATACACTGTACTTTTAAATCAATTTGAAATTATAAAACATGGAACAAGGAGAACTCCTCTGATCTAGTATATAACTACATTTCAGATAATTCTAACTTTTTTCATGTGTTATTAAACACACAGAGGAACGAGTAGCAAGTTTACAGTTCGTCCAGGAGATGTCTCTCTCTTCCTAAAATATGCCAAAGCTATTTGTGCTTCAAGGGGTCTATCTTGCATCACAGATGTTGGCTCCCCCGCCCTGCGGGCGATGACCTCGCAGAGAGCAATGCACAGTCCGACCGCTACATGTGCTCTGCTCCTTTGTGGGGTTTGGCTGCCGTTTCCAGTGCAAACGCCTCATTTTTAGGTCAATGTTTTTAATAACCATGGGAGCTGAACAAACATTTGTGCTGCAGTCTTGTTTTTTCTCATGCACTTCAAACTTATGCAGTAGGCTAACTTGCTTCGTTTCTACAACCAAGTAATTTACTGTACAGTTCTGTCTCTGTGACCAAAGAACACATAGGGATATCAATGGATTTTAGGGACACTGGATTTTAGCTCACGGGGGCCGGAATATGTGTTGTCGTTCTGCTAACAACCTAAAGAATATAGTCCGAACAGTAAGTATTTCAATATTCTCATTGAAATACATCACAAAGGAATTTAATCCACATACATTTATTTTTAAATATTTTCATTTCTACTGCAAAGAATATGCAAAATAGCAGATATTCCTATGACAGTCAATAATAGTTTAGCTAATCACACAATAAAATAATTGATGCTTTCAAAGGTGCTTTGTTTTTAGCAATACACAGGGTATTCAGAACCCTTGCAGTCCTAAGTTTTTTTGATCTACTGTTTTTATTCTCATCATTGTAGTGGCTTTATACTGTACTTCATGAAATCAGATGAACCAAACTGCTTTTGTGAGGCAGAAAAAGCCGGCAGTCCTGTTAGTCCAGTGGTTTTAACATGCATTTTTTTTCTTGAGTTTCACTGACTTACTGATGACCTTCACTGGGAATAACAGGAATTATAAGAGCAATTTTTTTCTCATGGGATAAATAATGAAATATATATGAAATTTTAGTCTCGTGAATAGGTCATGGGACTTTCAGATGCTTCAGAGGAAAAATAATTGGATTTTTATGAGCTTTTACTGACTACTGTCACTGGGGAAAGAAGTACTGGTCCATGTGGTGGTCCCAGGCGAATCTGTCTACCTGGCGATTGGCTGGCTGGCCAGCTTTGTGAAGATCAAGAAGGAGGCAGGACAGGAGGATACATTAGTGAAGTTACTGTGCTTTTGGAAAAAACAGACAGCTGAGCACACACATTTTCCCCAAAATTGCTCAAGAAAAGAAAAGGGGGTGCAAGATGTCCCCAGGGAAAAAAAGTGGGGACAAAGAAACAAGGTTGAGCCTTTGTCAAAAAAATCAGGCTATTCACACTCCAGTATGGATTTAGTTTTGAGGGACTTCTAGGTTTGATTTGAAGTCTCTGGGGACAGGACCTGTCCTGTGTCAAGTCTGGAAACAATACTTCAGCTGGCAAGAGTGGCAGGGCTCAGGGGTGAAAAAAGAGAAGTTTCATCTAAGCTTCCTATACTCAAGGCATCAAGACCAAATGCTGTTCATTTGTGTTGTTCTTCATTACATGACTCCCCTCAGGGACTGAGAAGCTCTTTGAAGACTAATAACTGAGCTAAACAATGAAAAAGGAGCTGCTTGTAACTTTCAGAGGTTGACTTCCAGGGCCTTTGCATGTTAGAGAAAAAGATACCATTTTCCCACACTTCTAGGGACCTCTTTTTAATTCTAACAGCATGAAACTACTATTTTGTCTTTAGGGCGACACCAAGCAGTAAAGGTATTACACGGTAATTATGGAGATTTGTTGAATATCACGTTTCTTGGACACCAGAATAGGAGCAGAGTGTCCTGTGTGCTGTGAAAGTGTTCCTATTACTCAGCTGGCTGGCATGGAAGCTCTTATTGTTGATGTTTTTGTTTTTGTGTTCATTCTGCTTTGCAGCTGCACTCCCCCCAGGAAGCCATCCGGGTGCTTCTGCTGACTCAGTCCTAGCCAGAATCCCCTGAATGCGATGGATCCACCTGATTCTTGGAGAGCCTGGAAGTAATTTTCAGCTGAGTATATTTTATTTTGAAGTCTAGTCAAATGGTGCAGGCAGATGGAACAGTTGGTTGTCCTGGAGAAAACAAAATCTCGAAATGAAACTTTAAATTAAAAAAACCCAGAGAGAGTAAACTGAGAGAGGAGGGGGAAAAACTACTTTGTAACATCCCTAGAAAAGCAAAAACTTTATCTCAAAGGCCAGAGTGATGTGAGCAGCTGGAAGGACTGAATTAAAGATTTGAACTTTTGGGTGAAGTTTTGGGAGTCAAAGAAATATTTCTGCATGCCACTCCTCCTGTCAGCAGCGAGCCTGAACCCACGTACCTTTCTACTGGGAGTGCCTGGAAAACTTCACATTGTCCTTTTCTAAACTGTATTCCTGCTCTTCTGACACCACGCTCAAGCCACAATCTTGAAGCTTCTCCCGTTAATATGTTAAGTGACTTCTTGCATTTGATGGCCAGGAGGGCCCACAGGGACCAGTGAGGACAGCAGGGTCCAAATCTGTTTTGAATGAATCCTCTTTTGAATTCTTGCCTGCCCTTCACAAAATACCTAGATTTTAAATAGTTACATGCGGGATGGATTCACCAGTAACCTTTTTATGTTGTACCAGGTGTTAATTATCCTTGCTGTTAAAATATATACATTCCATCCTGATAACTTGGCTATAAGTAATTTCCAACCAGTCACAAGTAGGTGTTTTCGTTTTTGCTTCAAAGCTGAAAAAAAGAGTCAGTTTAAATGGTGGCCACATTTTCACACCTACGTGTCGGCTTCTCTGCTTGGGCAATAGCACCTTCCTTCAGCCCTGTTCAGGCAGGGAGCTCACTAGAGGTGGGGGTGGACCTGCATCCGGAGGTGTGCTGTGACACCTCAGGCAATGTCACACGTAAATACCCCAAACAAGTCTGAATTACCTACCAGACTAATTATAAGGAGCAATATTACTCTGCTAAAACAGCACTGCCTTCACCTAAGCCACCTGCCTGTAGAGTTTCCTCCAGGTAAGCTGAGCTTACAGCCCACTGGCCCACCAGCTGGGTCATCAGGGTGAGCTGGGCAGGGAGCAGCATGAAGGGGTTCCTGGGGTGATGCTTACAGTGCTGCACACAAGACAGAGTGCAGAGAGTGAGTGTTGTCATGGAGCTTGCCAGAAGGAGCAGTCAGGGGAACATCTGGAAAGCAGTAGGAACTGAGGAGCAATAGGATCCATTCTAGGACGCAGCAGCACACTGCTTACACTGGCAACATTCAGATAGTCTTCAAGATGGACATCTTTTCAGTTCTGCAGAGCCTGACTGAGTGAATAGCAGTGGTTTTGGGTTTTTTTGTTTTGTTTTTATTTTCCTTGTTTAACTGAATTTTTAACTCATTGTAAATATAGGTTTATTAAAGCGTGTCTTCTAGAAGAATAATTTATCTGTATTAAACTTCCTCCAGAGCTTAGCCAATGGTTATAATTTGGCTACACATATTTGCAGACACTCTCCATGTTTATTTTACAGAGCTATATGTTTGCAGATCCTATTTTACTGTCTAATAGTACTGGATCTAATCCATCCCTTTCGTCATCTCATTTTTTCCCCGAGAAGCTCACTGTATGAATTCCAAATTCTAATTTCATCCTGATGTAGTCCTTGCAAGGCTTCTGCTTGGAGAACAATGGGAGAGCGAGTAAAATTTCAGTACAACTCCTGAATGTTTGTGTTAGTGACTTCTGTAGTTTTTCCTCACGTTTATACCAGCATGGATTACAAGCCTTTGCATATTTCTTATGCTGTGTAGAGACCTCAATGCGTGATCGAGTTACCATGATCTAAACAAGTTACTACAGGTCAGCTGAGAAGCAGTAATTCCTGCATACGTAGCACAAATTACCATCAAGTTATGTGACTTGGATAACTTTCCCTAAATGCAAGCTTTTACCAAATTATTTTGTATATGACAAGCCTGAACATTCAGATCAAAGTGGTTTCCTTGGTGTCATTTGCAATGACTTCTAAATCACTGCAAGTGGGGAACATACATGAGCTTCATCTTTGTGTAAAGTATAAAATTATCTCAGTTTCTGCGCTGAACCCAGGAAAATGGTCCTACAGCTGCCACTGAGGTATCTGATTATCGTGTTCTAAAATTACATGAAGGTGTCTTTAGACAGAAGGTTTGCAGTAGCTGTTTCATGTGCTGTTTTGCAGCCTGTGGTGCAGGTACCATGTTCTGGATGCTCTGATAAAGATGGTGCCATCTCCAGTGGTGGGGTTTTCTTCTACTTGTTTGCCCTAAGCTGGCCAGAGCAGTGGAAATCCTTCAGGAGAGGGGGCAGCAGTGGAAACCCGTCAGGAGAAGGGGTAACCTTCTGGGCCAAATGGATTGTGAGGAGAAAATTTTCTTAGGGACAACAAGAGGATGGTGTGACTGTTATTCAAGGTAAAAGAACACTGAAAAATGATGGAGCACAGAGGAAGGATGAGGAAAGGATCCACTATGCAGAGACACAATCAGCAAGAGAGACTGGCTTTCACATCCTTTGTTTAAAAACTTATCTAGAGCTTCTGAGCTCTAATTTTTCTTTGTACTAACAATACTTCATACTAAAGACTGGGAATGTATGAGTTTTCAGTGAGTTCATACCTTTTTCTTCTGCAACATACATTCATAGTACAGATATGCCTCTGTGCTCTGTCTCTTTCTTAAGTAACACTGCATTGCAAACAAAGGGAACTTTTGGCACAGGACATTTGGAAAGAAAGGTAAGAGCTGGTGGAGTGGCTCATGAGCTCCTTAAAGTTTATAGTTTGGCTCCTGAGAGCTGTTCATTTTGTACTTCCCATGCAGCAAAAGAGTGTGAGAGCTGAGAAATGGACTTCAAGGATACACACCTGGGTGTGTCTGATTGGGACCCCTTCCCGGGCCAACACTTCTGAACCTTCACTTGAGACAAACATAAAGGTGTGGAAAGCACCTTTGAAGTGGAGATGCATACCCCTGGGCTGGAGAAATAGGAAGATGAGGACTGTGTAGGGACATCTGGCCACCAGGGCCTGAGCGATGCTTTGAATTGCACCATAGGCAGGGTTGCCTGTGCTTCAAGCTCATTAATGTGCTGTCATCCTCCATTACAATGGCCAGAATGACAACGCCAACACTTTGGACTGCAAGTGACCATCAGTGTCAAGAAGACACTGTGCCCTGGTGCACAAAGGGAAAGAGGTCCTCCTTTCCCTCCTTCTACCTCTACATCCTTATTAAAATCTGATTGTATTAAATAATCATATGATTTCTAGTTCGACACAAGTGATGGGGTGAAGGTAGAGCCTACATCAGCTCCCTTGCCTACTGCATGCCACTGTTTAGCTTGCTGATTTATTATTATCATATGTATAATTTTCCCCATGCTTAGTGTTGATTTTTCCATTCCTTATTTGAACACACCACTTTGATACCCCTGTCAGCTAGCTGACATGAACAGTTAGGCCAATCTGATACTGCTGTAAAGTCACAGAGGGTCACATCGTGTGTCTTATGTGTAGAAAAAAATCCATTTTCCTTGTTTCTCTGCTAATGAAAAATCGCTGTTTCTTCAGAGCAATAGCTAATTTCCATGACCAGCTGTAAACAATTACTAAGCTGCCTGCCTTGATGATTTATAGCTTAGTTATAAAAGCGTATACTTCTGCCAGGCTGCTTGCTAAGCCCAGAGGAAGACCCTGAGTTAATGGTGATGACGCTATTTTATCACCTGCTGTGAACTAATTCTAGGAACTAGTCAGATTTTTCTGAGGAAATTGCTTTGCAATGTGAAATCAATAAAGTCAATACTCTTTCCTATTTTTTCCCCTCTGTGTGTGGGAATAGACCAATATGTAGATATGATTTTGGGAGAAAAGGTGCTTGTTTTCAGGATAAAATTTCTAGTCCAAACCAGAGATGACAGTAACATAAAGACAATAGAACAGAACGTGGTCCAGTGAAGATAGCACCCTTGGGGAAAATATGAGAAATTGAAGAAAGTTCATGTTTTGAATTTGCTGCTAATTTAAATCCAGTGTGAATTCCTTTGTAACCTGCTATTTGGGCAGATATTTTGTTTTCATTAAACCCTGTGGAAGATCCCGGTTTTATCACATTGCAGAATACATAAATTTTTATTTAAAAAATCAACTAGCTTTTCAAGGTGGGAAAATTACTTCCTACAGAAATGTAATAAGAAAAATCAGATGACTCTTTTTCTTAGATTTTATTTTGGCTTAGTACTAGGTATCTTTTAAGGGTTAAAATTCAATGGTAGAAAAAATTGTGGCATGTTAGCAGTTATTCTAAAGCTTCTTTTTAAACCTCATGTATCAAGCACCCTGGAGTTTTTGTTTGTTTGCGATAGTTGTTTTGTGTGATCATCTGTTATTAATTACAGTATTGTTGGTCAACTGGCTGTTCCAGTGATCAGTGGTATTGTTACAAAAGTATGTACACTCCCTTAGTACGTGGGTGGTGGTGGCAGTTGTGCTGATATAGTTTCTGTCTTTTTCACGGGACAGAGCTCAAGATCTTTTTTGGTTCCTTCATTTCTACCAGATACCAGTTCTTTTTACTTTTCTTTTTGAGGTGTTTGCGACTTCACACTGGCATAGGAATGGATCTTCTGGAAGTATGTGGATTTTCACCTTCTATAATAGATGCACAGTGCTCAGGAAGATAAGAAACATATGCTACCTAGGGATATCAGAAAAAGGTTATGTAGAATCTTATTAATTGACATTTTTATTTTTGTGTGACTACCCTCTAAAATGTAAAATAACACAATGAGAAATAGGTTTTAAATTAGACAGTGGCTTCTAAGAGAAAAATCAAGCCCGTAATTTTTATATCAGATGGTAAATAAAGGTTTTACGAACCTCGTCTCAGAAGGAATTCAGCCATCAGTGTGGCATTTCTGTGCTACATTATCATGTTTGTGTGCTATGTTTTCATATGCTTGTGCTCTAAGGCTTAGCATTAGAAAACTTGCGCATTGTTTTTACTGTTTTTTTTTGTTTGGTTGGTTTTGTCGTTTGTTTTGTTTTGTTTTGTTTTAATGACACCCGCGTTTAAGAGCTGGTGATTTCTTGTGTTGGACAGTGTAACACGAAACCGGAACCACTGCTACCAATGAGAGCTGCCAGGACAATACACATACAGCTATTAACTGTGAAACTGCTGCTGTAATTAACAAGTTTGATGCCAAAAAAAGACATTTCTGGGAAGCCTTATATTCTTCAGACTCTGAGGGCTAATGGGAGCATTGGAGAATGATAGATTTTTGGACAGGGAGCCTTTAATATTGCTGCAAAGATGAGGGCAGTGAACCTATTCCTCCCATACACAGACAACTTCACAAAAGAATTCCTTTTACCCTGTTGCTTTACAAGAAAATTTCACAGGCAAACCAGCTCTTACTGCATTAGTTTAGCTGAAATACTGGTTTGGACAACCATATCCTATACAATAGAGTCAATGAATTAGTCTGTATCTAACCTGAGTAACAATCCATAGTGATCCTAATGTTTACAACAAACACCTTTGGTATGTTCCGGCTAAAGCTGCCAAATGAATTCAGGATTACTCATTAATTTTTAAACTTGATGCATTATCCTTTGTCAGTTAGAATAATGCAGTGATGTAAACCAGCATAATGTTAATTGGACTTTGGCCAAGAAGTTCTCTATTGGACTTTTCATTGAATTGTTGTGATGGAACTGGGTGAAACTTGCTTAATAGTCCTGTACCTCTTCATTCAGGATGAAAACAGGAGGTAGATAAACACCTTCAACAAATATCAGTAAAAGCAGTAATCATCTTTGTCCAAACCACAGAACTAGAGCTAAAAGCTCAGTATCAGGCTATGTATGTCTCTCTATGGCTATTGTTGTGAGTTTAGGGTCAGCAACTTGATTGGGTGGCGCACTCTGTGTACGTACAAAGGAATTAAGAGTAGAAATTCCTAAGGGTATAAAAAAAAAAAGAAGATGTCTAATACTTTTTACCATGTTGCAGAGATGCCTTGTAGAGAGCCTGGCTGTGAGGCCAGGGAGAGCAGTGCTTCCTGTGAATCACTGGAGCTGCTAGGATGAGAGGGGGCATAGCCAGAAAGAATAAGTTTTTACACAGTCACCCATAGACAAAGCCTTTGCCAAAATAATTTACTGGGATCTTTGCACAGGGTAACCCTCACCCAAGAAGTCAAATCTGTTGAACAGGAAGGCCAATCACTGCACAGATGATGATGGGAGTCTCTGCTGAGTGTCCTCCTAAGGGTATCTTCAGTTAGACAGAGTGAGATTCCCTGACCCTCCCTTCTGCTCCACTCATGTGACCGTGCAGGTCTGTGGTCCTACATGGAATCATAGAATATCCTGAGCTGGAAGGTACCCACAAGGATCACTGAAAACCAACTCCTGGCACTGCAGAGGACACTCCCAAGAATCACACCATGTGCCTGAGAGCATTGTCCAAACATTTCTTGAACTCTGTCAGGCTTGGTGCTGTGGCCACTTTCCTGGGGAGCCTGTTCCAGTGCCCAATCACCCTCTGAGTGAAGAAACTTTAATATCCAGCCTAAACCACCCCTTAGATGACCTCATGTTGCTCCCTCTGGTCCTATTGCTGGTCACCAGAGAGCAGAGATTAGTGCCTGCCCTTCCACTTCCCCTTGTGAGGATGCTACAGACTGCTACGAGGTCTATGTGACCACTCCATTACAGGCATGAGTCTGCACTACAGATTTTAACAAAGTCCTTAAAATTCTGTCTTGGTTATGTACAAATGAGTGCACTACATGACCCTTTCTGCACCTAGAGGAATGGCTTCTATTGACTATTTACAAATATCTGTGTACCCTTTTGTTAATTAGGCAGCAGAAACTGCCTGGAGAAGTCCTCAGCCTGGCCAGATTCTCCATCCTAAATGCTAACACTACATCTCTGGGACTGCCCAAAATTCCCACCTGGACTTCTGCAGAAATTAGGCAAAGGCTTTGCTATGAATCTGGCAGCTAGTTTGACCACCATTTGGTTCAGTCTCTTGTGTCACCTCTGCAGAGATGTGCTCTGGGACCACCCAGAGAATTAATGCCTAAGTGTGCATCCTGATACCAGCTGCAGCACAGCTGTGACTACAGGACAAACTGGAATTTCATCCTTAACTCATAAATTAAAATCAATAGTTCTTGCCACAAAGTACAAAAAAAACCCCAAAGCAATAAACCTGATTTGATAAGGCCAATGATCTACTTCTGCAGATGTAAAAGACAGACCATATACGTTGTCTGGATTCAAAATGGGGAACGATTTTACTTCCTTTTGGCAGCTTTTTGGCCATTTGAAAAATGTTTCCTGTGCTGAATGTGCTCAGGATAATATGGTTCTTCATTGCTGTTCACTGAAAATAAGAAATACTCTACCAAGTAAAGTGTTTTGCACTTACAGTCCTGATTCCTGCTTGTACTAAGGCTCTTTTGTGTGAGCCTGGAAATATACTGAGCACTTGAAGCAAGTGCTCATTTTGCTGAAGATCTCCTTTGCTGAAGAGCTGTGAGTTTAAAGGAGACTCAGTCACTAGAGGAAGCGCAAGCTAGCTCAGTGTCTTCGGAGTTCTTGTTTTCTCTTGTTCATAGATCAGGACATGTTACTGTTCTGGGCAGGAGAAGACAGCTCCCCAGTGTCCTCACTTATGTGCACTGTGTTGAAAGCAGGAAAAGTAAATGGAACAGCTGGTACATTAAATTCATGCCTTCTAAATCACTTCACTGTGGTGATAACAACACTATCAATATCCTCTTTCACTTGTCTGCTACATAGTCTTTTTTGTTTGAGTGTTCACAGGTCCCTTTATGTCACAAGGCTTCTCCAGCTGAAAGCACCACTGTCCAAGTATTTCATGTGAAAAGGGACATTTCTATTTTTATTTTAAGATTATTCTTCCACTGTTGACACGGAATATCTGTGGTAATGGAAGTGTTAAAGGGGATGTTTCCATCTCTGAAGTGATTCTGGATAGAAGGAGGAATTGTTATCATGTGCTGAAGGTTTGTGCCTTAGTATAGGTCATGCAGAACTTGGATAGCATTTTGGGTACGGTTTTAGATTTCTTTAGCTTTGAACCATTTATATCCATCCAGACTAGTGCTGTAAAATGCATTTTTCTAAAGCATAGCTTTGACCTCTCTTTCTGTGCTTTCTGCTGCAATTTCTCTGTCACATCAAATGCAATTTTTAGTTTGTTCTCAGTGTTTTTCTTGGCCTAATCTCCATCACCTATCTGATTTTCAGTACTGAGAAGGTGGCTTCTTTCTCTGATCAGCTGTGTTTGACTCGTATTACTCCACTGTCACTTCACAGTCACTGGTCTATTCATCTCCATCTAATCCCCTGTCTTCTATTTAGCTCATTAGAACCTCTCTAGGGAGAAGCTCTTGTTTTCTGTGTTGGCAGTTAATGCTGTTAGGTTCTGGGATTCTACTGGGGATCTGAGGCTCTTTGAAAATATAAATTAATAGGATATGAATTAGTAAATACAGTCTTATGCAGAGGAATGGGAAAGTGAGAGGAATTAAAGTGATACTCTGGGGCTTTCCACACTAGCTAGTAGTGGTTCCTAGCAGGAGCAAATAAGCAGAGAAATGGTGCTGCAGATCTGCTGTATGAAGAGTGTCCTTGTGCTGGGGGCTGTTTCCAGCTAGCTCTAGCCTGATCCCATGGCCTGGAAGCTCATTAACAGCTGGAGCACACCTTCTGGGATTGTTTCATTTGGGGAATGTGGTGTGTGCTGTGAGACTACTCTGTGATGTGAAACACAGCAAGTGATGCTGGGGGGTATTGGGATGTTCACGTCAGAGGTGTCCTGCTGAGCCAAACTAAAGTGCTTATGTAGGCACACCCTCGTTGTGTGAGTATGTTTAGTACGATTTGTCATTATGACATCAAATTAGCAAAATGCATAAATATTTCTCCAAGGTAATTTTTTTTTTTTTTCTGATTGAGATCTGAATTATAATTTGATGTTTGTCAGCCTAGAGTGATTTGTCAGATCCAAGGTAATATTTTCTCTTACAGATGTGTTTGCACTGACAGGCATAGCTTTGTAGAGAGCAGAGGATGGAAGACTATGGAAAAACTTACAGAATAACACTGGAGCCAGAGGTTTAGTTTGAACCCGCAATGGAAGACATTAAAGTGTGCCAAGAGCATCTTGAATGTAACCAATTTCGAAGATCTGCCTTGTCTTCTTGAATCTTAGGGTATTTTGTAGTAATCTTATTCTTTCAAAATTTCACCATACTTTTCACCTAGCTAAATTCTGACTCTTACATAGGCAGCCATGGATGGTAATGAAACTGGAGAGAACAGAGAGATTAAAAAAGAGATATCTATGTAGCTATAATCAAGAACTGTTACGTATTTCTTATTTCATTACTAAACTTGTGCTGACTTATGGATTAATAGTTATTCACACTGCCATTTATTTTTGAATATGACATGGTAAGTAAAGCAAAATGCTACATTTGCCTTGGTGCTACCAGACTAGTAAATTGACATAAAACAATGGAATGATGAAATACGATATAGAAACATTACTTTCCAATGTCTGTAATACTGTAGTGAGCTGCAGACTTAGTTTGGTACCTGTACAGTCCTAAACTTCGTTTAAAATGAAAACCTTTAAAACCCTTTATCTTTCAGTATATTGATCTCATTTGCTTTGCTGTTTTTTTTTTTTTTTTTTTTTTCCCAAGTGACTGGATTTCTTTGTTCTGTTACGTTTAATAAAATCTGCAAAGAAACTTAAGCCTTAAATATCTGTTTTGTGTCTTTCTTCTTCTAGTTAAACCATCAATTTCCATTCCTTACAAATACTAATTGCACAGAAGGTTGTGTGACTACACATGTGCATGTGTGTGTGTATGTAATATCTTGCTTCCTCTTTTCAAAGAGTTGTCCAAACACCAGCTAATTGATTTGACATGCTGAAAGAGAAACTCAGTGCAACCAAGGCATTTTGGTATGAAAGACATTTTCAGTCATCTCCGTTCAATAATTGCAACCACAGCTCCAAAGATGATACAGATGCAAATTGAAATGTGTGATCTTGTTCTATCTGGATTTGATTTCTTTCCCCTTTTGCTCTGAAATACTCATCCTCCCCTTCCTGCTGGGATCAATGATGGCTGGGACTGCCACGTACAATGTAGCTATACAAGCCCAGAGCGATTGAATTTTACTCCAGGGATATAACCCCAATTCCCTCTTCCTCTCCTTCAGTGGAACTGGCCCTAATTCTATGCATATTCCGTGAATTATATCCAAAATGAAGGTCTGAATGAAATCTCCTAGAGGGGGGATGGGGAATCATGATCCTTATCTTCTAATAGGCCCCATTCTGACATCATTCTTCTTTTATCTCTTTCCAAATTTTATTTTTCCATATGGAAGTACAATAAATTGTTGTTGACTAGTGAATACCCCTACAACTTTTGCAGAGAATAAATCACACTATACATCTTGAAATTCCGAAACACATCCCACCAGAGAAAGATAGTGAGCATCAAGTCTGTGCAGATGGAAGATTTTTAGTACCTTAGATAGCCCAAACATTTTGCCAGCTATGTGAAAGCAACCAGAAACTTTGAAATTGCTGCTGATTTTACCTAAAAGACTCTCAGATGGCATTGAAAAGTCAGAATACACTTGTGACCCTGTCTCCTCATCTACGTATTAGCACGTATTGTGCTAGAAAGTTTCAGCAATATTTTCTCCTGTGCTGGTAGAACACAAAGTCGTGGCAGTCAACCATCACCTGCACAGAAGATGATGGCCCTGGAGCAGCTGTGAGCATCGTTTTGTCTACGTGCCTCACCAGTTTTCTGTCCATGTAGCTGACTCAGGAGCAGGCAGTGGACTGGTCCTGAATATGACTGTGTGTGACACCACAGCTCCACCTCAGGACATGACCCCTGGATGGAAGATACTCACTAGCACACAGATGCTGCAGGAGGGTTAAGAGCACAGTATGGGGGATAGCATAGGAGTCTGGTCTGTGAGTGGACTTCAAACATAGGTGAGATGTAACTAAATTATGCAAGAAAAGAGTTCATAAATACGCTCACAATTTCTAACATTACTCCAGAGCTCACAGGAATAGAGAACATAAACTTCCTAGGCAAAGATTTTCTGGTACTTTTTTCTTCCATATAGATAAGATTAAAAAAATTAAATCTTAAAAAAATTTTAAATATTAAAATGTCATTTTTTTTACATTTTATTTTCCTGGTGCTCACAAGTCATGGCATGTCAGATTTTAGCATCTCATGTTGAAATTTGAAATCCATTTGAATCTCTGTAAGCAAAGGTGCAAGGGTTCTACAGGAGGAGACAGCACTGTTGTGCCTCATGGGAGCTGCCCAGCTGACTTGGCTGCTTCAGCAAGGCCATTTTGAGGCTCTGAAACCTGTCCAGAGAAGGGCAATGAAGCTGGTGGAGAGTCTGGAGCACAATTCCTGTGAGGAGTGACTGAGGGAGCTGGGGTTATTTGGCCTAGAGAAAAGGAGGCTAAGAGGAGACCTCACCACTCTCGGCAACTACCTGAAAGGAGGTTGTAGCCAGGTGGGGGTTGGTCTCTTCTTCTAAGTAACAAGCAATAGGACCAGAGGAAATGGCCTGAAGTTTCACCAGGGGAGGTTTAGATTGGATATTATGAAAAATTTCTTCCCTGAAAGGGTTGTAAAGCATTGGAACAGGCTGCCCAGGCAAGTGCTGGAGTCACCATCCCTGGAGGTATTGAAGAGACACGTAGGGGTGGCACTTAGGGACATAATTTAGTGGTGAACTTGGCAGTGTGGAGTTAACAGTTATACTTAATGATCTCCAGGGTCTTTTCCAACTTAAACAGTTCTATGATTCTGTAAGAACAGACACTGAGGTAATACTCATGTTTTTCTAGTAAGAAATCTTTGTATCATTGCATTTCAGTGGCCACAACCAGACAAGAGCAGAAAAGTCATGAATTCCATGATTCTGTTATTTCTCCATAGATGCCTGTTATTTTTTTAATGCTTCACTATTTATATCAGATTGAAGTTCTCAGTAAGAAACAGCTGTTGAATAACCTCCTGTAGTCTCCTAAATGCAGAATGTTATTTTTTCTGTAGAACTTAATTTAAAAAAAACCACAAAAAAACAAAAAAACAAAGAAAAAACCCAAAACCCTATGAATTTGCTTTTAATTCCAATTTAATTGCATTTATTGTGCTATGATCTCTGATGGTCAGAGTCATCTTGGGCTCTCCTGGAGCTGCCACAACCTCCATACATCAAGGCTCACTCACTGCCCAAGCTCTGCAGGTCTATGGGATGTGAGCATGAAGAGTGGAAGAGGTCAGTGTGGTTCTGTGGCCTAGGACTTATGAGGGGATGGATATAGTCTGAATACTAAATTTATTTTATTTTATATTTTGTCCATTTTTTTCATTGTACTTTGAAAATAAAGAAATACCTTAGATTTTGGCCAGTATAATAGCACTAAAAGACTAAAGGAAGGTGGACATCACTTCTGTCTGCTCAGATAAGTATAAAGCTGCAAAAGGGTGAGATGAATCCCCTTGATACTACGGGCATATGAACTGCGTTAAAGGGTAGAAGGGATGTGAGTTAATAACCACCACCTTACCCACTCACAATTGCACTAGTGGTTGTTATGACATTTAAAATTTTGGCAAACTGCCTCAAATAGCCTGTTCAAAGCTAATCCATGCTGAAGAGACAGCCCTACGAGGCAACTTGATGAAAATAGAGTTACTTCAATGGGCTTACACAAAACGAAGCTTTCAGGCCTTGGTGGCAATTTCATATTTTTCTTTCTTCCTTTTTCTGTTTTAAATTGAGTCAATATTCTTTAAAAACACTAAAAAGCTCCTTACCCAGGCCCAGTGGCTGACTGACCAGCTAGTACTGTGAGAAAAATTGTTTTAAAAAAAAAACTGTGCACATGCATGAATATATAGTGGAATAGTATTGTCAAAGGTTGATACTTGTCATCCACCACTGCATATGTCAGGCTACTTCACATTATGCAAATTTACCACTATAACAGGTATTTGGGGTACAATTAGCAATGAAATCTATTTCTAGCATTTCCATGTTCTCCAAAACTATTTTGAAATCAGAAGAATTGGAAGAAGTCTTGTGAGGGGGGAAAATGAAATTCCTTAAGCTGGTATTGCTGTTGTATCCCCTCAGCAATATGACCTTGCCAGGAGTCTTCTCTCGGCAACTTTTTCTGATGATTCTCTGAAAATGTTTTTCAAGCTATCGGTGTCTGACATGAATCTTCAGTTTTGAATATCACTGACAAGTGTCACCTTCTGTTTAATTTGCATTCAGGATTTTGGGATAAATATTATTTATTCATTCTTTAAAAGTAGGGGAAATCTTCTGGTGACAAAAGCCCCAGAAGGTGAAAGCCGTAGCACAAAGATTCAGCAGAAGAGAAGAAAGGCAGCAGATTTCTTTTCGCTGCTTGTGGCAGAAGACCACAATCATGCATTGACATCATGCATGTCAATGTCTGTGCCATAGCTAAAAGTGCTAGTCAGTGCCTGGAAAGAAAAAACATATTAACTCAAAGATATGCCTTTCCTTCCCATTTGTATGCAATCTTTCAAATAAGTTTTTATTTAAAAATCACAGCTAGCTATGTGACTCCCTTGTACAAAAGAAGACCTAGTTATCAGTCAAAGTTTTATTTGACAGTCCTTTCCAGTGTTAAAAAAAAATAAAATCTATGATAAGGAAAAAGACAACAGCAATAATTTTGTTATTAGGACAAAGAGGAAGAAAGCAAAGCAGAGGAAGCAAAATATTATAAAGGCAGGGAAAAAGCTTACTCTTACCAACATTTTCACCGATTTGCAATAGATACACTTCCCAATTTTCTTCCAAGTTCCTCCTCCGGATATGAGTGTATTTGGGTGCCATATTTCACAGCAGAAGTTGCTCAGTTTGTGCATGGCAGTTTGGGTCAAGAGTGCAGGTTTGAGGGTTATCTCCTGCTTGTCCCAGCAAACCATGCTCTGCTTCACATCCCAGAGCAGCCTCCGGCGATGGAGGGTACACCTGGTGAGCCTCAGCTGTTACAGGCAGCCTGGAGCTGATTGGAATGAAAATCCAAGAAATAGATTCAGCACCTGTGTCCTCATTTTCAGCTACTCGTCATTCTTATAAACATCCCCTGTCCCTTCCAAAACTACCTGTCAAACAAGATGCTTTTACTTTGTGTAGGGAATTGCCCATTGCAGGTTATTTCTGAATGAAAAGGGAAATCACCTGTCCTGTGAGAGACAAGAGAAGAAATATAGAAAAGCACTTCTTGCTTTTCTTATGGAAAAGCTTATAGTCTTATAATTTAGTGTGTATTTAAATCTGAAGGGCTAATAACCAACTTTTGCAGTGCTGTGGCCTGGCTAGCTGGAAAGTACAACACAGGGATACTTCACATTTTTTTATGTTAGTTGTGTCTTTTTTTTTTTTTCACCCTTCCTGAAGTGAAGATTACATTAGAAGGGATTTGCTCTTGTTTCAGCAAGCAGGGCCAACTGGCAGCCAGATTGGTGTTTGTATTGCAGCTGTTTTTCCTCCAGAGCATAGATTTTAACGCTGTGCAAAACAGCATCGTTAATCCAGATCTTTCTTCTGCCTTGTGGACATAAAAGTGGCAGTCTGTGGCAGCAGAGATCTGTATCAGGTATGTGTTGCTGTAGGAAACGCCTGGATGCCAAAGACTTCAATGTTTCTGATAGTTTAAAAATGGGAAAAAATATGTAGAGAGGAGAATAATCTTTCCTTGTGTAGCATTTAAGCAGTTGCCCATATTCCAAAGGAAATGGACAGAATAAAAGCTGAAAAAGAAAACCACAACAAAACTATTCTGAGCAACCCCACTGTCTCTGATAAAACTCATCTGGGAAACTCATACGCGATTTCAAGTTCTTTACTCCATGAATGGCTCGACAGAACAGGACTCAAGAATGCCTGCAGGTCGGTGCATGTTCCAAGACCTCTTCTGCAACCATGGACCAACTTCTGAGAAATATCCATTCCTGCCTGCCTGGATAAATGTACTGTAAAGCAAAAAGTCTAGTATAGTGGTATTGATTATGGTCTAGAACGTGGCCCTTTGAACAACACTACCAAAAAGTACCAAAGCACCAAGGAAGCAGTTTATGGACAACCTTGTTAAACACTAAGATCTTTAGGCTGAGATGACATTCCAAGGGAAGACAGCATAGAGAAGGGAGTATATGTTAACGTAGTTTTGGTTGTTTACGGTGCTGATGCACCACTTTGAAATATTCTGGTTTACTTATATTTTTTAAGACTTTCTAGCTTCAGTCATAACTGTTTACAGTAATCAATGTTTCTAATAAGAGAAAAATCAAGAATTTATCTGATTTGAAGCAATAGAATAAAATCCTTCACCCTGTTGAACTCAGTGGGGCTGGAGTGCAGAGGCTGTGAACTGGTACAGGTCCATGAAGCCTCACCCAGCTTTGCTGCAGTGGAACAATGAGCCGAATGATGCTTTCAGTTTGTTAACTGACTGGAGTAGATCGTGTATCCATCCCGGGAACATGATGTGCAGAAGTCGCAGCTTGGCTCTGGATGAATACCAATGCTCTGTGAATCATAGCTGAATCCCACGTACTTGTGAGCCAAGTGGGCCTGGGAAAAGCCAGGTCAGTTTTGCTCAGTCCAGGTTTCCAAGGTGTTTTTGGAATGTGAAACTTTCTGCCTGTTTTGGACTCTACAGCCCTGAGGCCAGTGATAAGTTGGGTATCTCCTTGTTCTTGATCAGCACTTTCAGTGGTTGTGTGCTGGACAGCTGAGGCAGGCAGTACTACCAGAAGAGTTTCTCAAGCATATTCACTTTTACTAATATTTTTTTAAAAGTGCTGAAAAAGTTACAGACCCCTTTCCTAGACTCTGCACACCCTGCTCCAATTCTGACCTCATTCTTCCTGTGAGTCTTTCCTTGGAGAGTGTCCTAGGCTTGGCGGGTTTGCTTCTCTTTTTTCTTCCTCCAGGTTGGTCTTCTGGCATGTGATCTGGTTGCTCTCTTTTATCAGTTGGATTTCCTTATTGAGTTTAACTCTATTTTGCTCAGCTTTTTTGCCGAACTTTCACACAGCTGAATTTCAGCCACGAGATGGACCCATCCCAACAAATCACTGTCCTCAGAACTGGCCCTGCTTCTGAGTTATTCAAGGAGGCCCTGATAGACTCACATTGTTAATCCACTGCCAGGTGTCCCCCTCTCTTCTGTTCCTTCCTAGGGGAATAGAAAAAATTGTTATTACTGAGGTCAAGCAATTGCCACAGAAATTGGAGTTCACAATGCAAGGAGGCGTGTACAGTTTTGTGCAGAGTTGCTGCACTCCACCACATGCTCTATTTAACGGCAAATGAGTAACAGATACGTATGTATTTCATGTGCAGAATTGCAGAGCCTCATTCTTTCAAACTCAGACACCTTTTCAAAGCACATGAGCTTAAGTGTAGAGAATATTGAAGTGGAACAACTAACTCATAGTCTCTAGCGTAGCACAGAGATGTCCCTGCTGAATGGGGTCTTTCTCAAAAAAAAAATTTCTTCCAAGGAAAATGTAAAGGGACGTCTGAATGATGTCCCCATACCATAAAATTTAATCACTTCAAGCAAAATATACTACTTTGGATTTATCCATACATATGAAGAATCGAAACTAACTTGTTATTAAAAATAAAATAGGACAGTTTGGACTATGATGCATTAGCTGTTCCCTTACTAATTTATGATGTGATCTTGCTCTCCCTTTTAACTGACTCTGGTGATTGTAACATAGTACTTCATCTGGTAATGAACAAAATGTAATCTTACAGTATTCCACACTTCACTGAGAAATAGCAAAGCTCTAGTGTAATATTCATTCTATCACCTTCCATAATAGGTGAAGATGTGTTTTGGCACAAGATGCCTCTAGTCACTAAATACCTGGCCCTTAGCCCAGGGAAGTAAAATTTCTGGCCCCATATCTTACACACAGTTGTCTGTGGCTTAATCATGAGAATAATTGCTTGAAACTGCTGCTGCCTGTGCCCAGATACCTTGGAACTACAGACCAAGCTTAATCATATGTGGGAATTCCAAACACTGGACCATTGGCAGAATCATTGAAAATATTCCCGTTTGCTTCACTAGGCTTTGGATCTTGGGTTACTATGGTGAAGTCTCACAGCCATCTCATTGCATCAGAGATGGGAGAGCATGCCAGGGGTTGATAGTGAAGCACATGGTTGTTCAGCATCACCAGCAGCCTGGACAGCAGGTGCACCCTCAGCAAACCTGTGATGGCCCTCAGCTAAGGGCACTGATGGATGTGACCCCTCGGCACAGCAACCCCAGTAAAGTCGGCTGCACCAGCAAAGCCCCCATGAGGACCAGTGAAGAAAACCTGAACATCTAGAGGAATAACCCCCTGCTAGGCTGTAGTTTGGAAAGTGACTGGCTCGATGGCAGGTCAAGGAGGTGGATGCCAGGTTGAACATGAGCCACCTCTGCATTCTCATTGCAAACAGAGCAAACTTCATATTGAGATATTCAATGAGAATCTTGGTCAGCAGATCAAGGGAAGCTGCTGTATTTTTCTGCTGTGTGGTTAGAGCAGAGGTGGAACAAGTTACCCAGGGAGGTTGTGAAGTGTCTTTTAGGGCATTTTCAATGCAATATTAGGCAAAGCTACAGCTGACCTCTACTTGGTGATACTTCTGCTGTGGGTGGAAAGTTAGACCACAAACTTCAGAGATCTCTTCCAAACAACTTGTATGATTCTGTGATTTTAACTATGATACCTACAATTGTAGGTATGATAGCACTGGATAATAAAGCACTGGATAATAAGACCAAACTAAAAACATATTAAACCCCGAAACAATCAGATCAAATACACAGCAGTACAGAGCTAAATAAATCTAACACCAAAAATTCATTCATACTGCAATATGAATATACTCTCTGGCTGTTGATGAGAAATCTTGAGAAACCCAGTTAAAAGAAGATAAAATGCAAGGCAGAGGAAGAATTTACATGAAATAAGAGGAAGGATTCCAATAAATCTGTTAATTAAGAACATTAGTATCATTGCAGCAAACATTTCTCTCATGAGAATCCCCATGTTAGCTTGAACAGCAGCCTTAGAACTGAAAGCTAGAACACCTCCATTCATTTTCATGCCTTTCTGTATAAAACTCTGTTCATTAATTTGGCATTGAATGCATTTGTCTTCACATAAATCTGTGTAATGGAATGCAAGACTTACTCCTTTTGAGGCCTAGTGTCTCAACCTCACATCTGTCTGAAATAGGCAGGAAACGGTACTGATAGCGAAGATGCCTGTAGGGTATCTCAAGTGGTAAGATAAGAGAGTCAGAAAACAAAGATTTCTTGCTGAAGCCAGTCTGGTATAACAATGTGCACTTTAAGTCACGTAGGTGAACATGAGCACCTTTGTCCTGGCACACCATACTTGGGCTCTGGTCTACAGAGTGAGAAGATGCATGGACAACATGTTCAAAAATGCTCCATAGTCAGATTCTGATAGAATCTGAGTGAAAATGCAACTGATGTAAATGAAAATGCAAAGCAGGAAGTCCAAATTACTGCCTAGTCAGGTTTCCAAAAACAGATAAGGAGATCAAGCCCCATTTTCCAGTTCTGAATTGCACCTATGAAGACAGAAACATAATTTTCAAAATGCACTAATGCACTTGAACGGAGGCCTGGATCCAGTGAAGGGAATAGACTTTGGAAAATCTAGCTCCAAGGCACTTCTTGCCCTGTTAAAGTCAGGGTACTATCTTAAAGCTGCAGAGATTTAATTTTATGGAAAACCATGAAATATTTATTGGGACAGAAAGAGCAGAAGTGTGACAGGTGGTACAGAACCTCAGGCATGGTGGCAGGGACCTGTGCTAGCGTCTTGATAGGAAAGGCTGAGGTCAGCCAGTGGGAGAATTTCCTACCCTCTGATGCACTGCAGTTACTGGAAAGCTTGTGAGTTATAAAGGATTAAGGATTTGCATTGCACCACTGAGTCAGATGCAGACTACGTGAATGAGGTGGCTGTTCGGCTCTCGACAGCGTCACGTATTACAGAAGCAAGTGTGCTGTTATGCTGTGCTGGGTGGTGCTAACACCATGGGGATTTTTTTTGTAGAGCCAGAGAAATTACAGTTCCTTTAGTTTGCTGACAAATCTTCGCATGTCTTAGCTGAGTGACCTGACTGCTGGCGTCAAGCAGAGAAGGGGTGTAGAACCTCCTTACCTCTCTGCATTGTGTTAGGCACCCTCTGGCAGGGTGCACCCAGAAAAGGCAGTGCTGTGCTGCTAGACATGGGGGAGAAGCTTAGACTATAAATTCTGACGAAATTCAGACATTAATTCAGTGCCTGACTCCTCAGCACTGTTAAGAATTAAGCAATTCTGGGTGTGACTGGAGAGAGACTGTTTAGTGTCCGGGTAATTTCACTGGGAGAAGCCTCTGAAATTTTAGGTGATTCTAAGCACTAGGGAGCTGCTGAGGAAGGGAAGCGGGAGGCTGAGGATTTGAATATTGCACAACTGTGCCTTAAATAATAGGACACAGAGGTGTTCTTGTGAATACATCTCTTCAGGGACTTGAAAAGTCCTAAGAAGCTCATGACTTCTTCAGTTAGAAAATGTTCCTCTCCTTTTGTCAAATGTGTCCTGTCAAAAGACCATGAATCTGACCCAAGGAGAGGGCAGAGAGTGGAAGGTGGCTGGGGACAGTATGGGAATAAGGCAGTGGTGGGGTTCCACAATGACCTGGGTCCAGGCAAGAAAAGAGAGCAAGGACCAACCGGGAGCAAGATGCAGGCAGGTGAGGAAGAATATGAGAAGCTTTCCTGTGAGTTGAACACAGCAGGGCAGCTCCTTGGAGAGAGGGCAGAGAGCTGCAGACCACTGCCCTTCTTTTCAGCAACTGGTTCTGCAGTGGGGTTACCCTCAGCAACTAGTTTTTCACAAGCTTGTCTTCCTTGCAACTGTCCAAGATAGGAACGTGGCACAGCTGAAGCTCTGAATCCATCAGTTTGTGTTCTTTGCGGGTTCTGAACTTAAAACAAAAAATATTCGGCTATGTTTCGTAAATGCTGAATGATTTGGACACATATGGCTATATCTTTTTTTTTCCTAAATGAATGTTTTCAAATGTGCTTTTTCTGGCAGCTTTTCTACAAGCTGAACAATTGTGCGCAAATGATAGTCTTTTGCTAAGAATTGAATTGATATTCTAGCCAGCATTATACCTAGAGTACTTTCCCCAATTAAACTTATATATTTTCCCTGTCAGCTTGCTGTACCTGATTCTGTTATTTTTTAAAAAGGAAGTTTGATTAAAGTTCATTTGTTCACCACAAATCATCTAGAACTGCCAACCTTAAATAGGTGGTAACTGAGAAACATCACCAAAACAAATTACATCACCTCCTCTGAGTCGTTAACTGAGCTTTGAAATTCTCCCTTTCTCCAAGTAGGGTTCAAAGAAAGTGCATGCCAGTCCACATTCATCGTGAAGCAAACTTTGTGTGCTGGATATTCCCTGTCCCGATCCTGTATGGATACAATTTGTGAGCAGACTTGAATGGAACAAAAATTTCAGCCTATTCTAGATCCTTCATCACTGAAGGGAGTGATTCCTTGGTGAACCAGCACAGAAAAGGTTGGTAGTCTGGGAAATGTCTCCAGTCTTGCAGAAGCTAAACTCAACAGATTATACCAGCTTCAACATTTGACTCTGAACCTGCAGTTCTCAGAAACCGTTTCTTTATCAATGGACTAAACTGGAGTTGCAATGCCAGGGAGGCGAAGATTGGCTTCATCAGTCATGGATAGCAGATGCTCCGTAGTTTGTTCATGTCCTCTGTTTCTTAGAGAGAAAAATGTGCAAATACACAAATTTCAAGAGAACCTCTGGTGCTTCATGACAGGCATGGGTGGTCTGTGGTGTTACAGCCGTTGCTTTTCTGAGCTTCGCAGTGGGAGTAATTCTGAACCTACCTGATCACCAGATTAATGTGACAATATTTTACATACTGTACTTACCTACATGTAATTTGGCACTG
The DNA here is from genome assembly GCA_013399855.1 of Oxyruncus cristatus. Taxonomy (NCBI): domain Eukaryota; kingdom Metazoa; phylum Chordata; class Aves; order Passeriformes; family Cotingidae; genus Oxyruncus; species Oxyruncus cristatus. The sequence continues at coordinate 1,335,469 of VXAY01006568.1, read as the reverse complement.
GATATCCACTGAACTGCATTTATACGAAAATACTCTCAGGATAATATAATGCTCCATGTGCATAAACATCATCTGACTGGAACATCGGTAAAGTTATGATCTGTTACATATGAGGAGGATGTAGCACTTTTGGTTTCTTGAATTTAAAGGTCCTTACTAATTTTTGTTTACACTATTGCTCTTGAAGAACAGTTATAATGAAATAATTAACAGAAAATTACATTCATAAGAAAATAACACCTGTTCATCATTTAATATAATTAAAAGCAGTAAAAAATTATTAACTGAAAGAGAAAGAAGACCAATTAAATAAAATAATCAAATTAAGAAACATCAGGTATAGCATAAAGGAATTAAATAATAGCTATTATGTAGCAATTTGAGCTGAAGGTCTGGTTTTTAGGTGATTTCTATATCTTAGTAGTACTCATTCTCTCTGACTTCCTAGTCCTGCTCGTCTCAAGCTCTGTGGCAAGTCTTTCCATTAATTTTTAGTTTTATGATTACACAAACACTTTAGGCAGTGGGTTAGGACAGTTAAACCCAGAAGGCACAGAATGATCTTACAATTATAAGTGTCTACAAGCAGAGGGAAGGTCAAAGCAAAGTAACCCATTTAGAAAAATACCACTGATGTTCAAACATGGGATCATCAAATATGTTGATGAAAGAGAAAAGAAGTTGAAAAGGCATTGTTGATAATTTCCTGAAAGCATAAGCAATTGTAAAGGCAAATAGACTTCAAAAGATTTTAAGAATGGATGGCAAAAGAACTGAAATTGCTGTGCCGTCCTGCAAGTTTATAATGGATCAGAATTTGGGATTCAGAGCATGGTTGTAATTATTCTCTTTTCAGGAAAGACATAGATGTTGAAGTGGTACTCAGAAAAGCAGAACAGACAGACAGATGTACAGACTGTTTTCCAAACTGAGAGAACTGAAATAGGCAACTAAGCTGAAATCTTCGGCTTTAAAAAAATGATAATGAGTGTGGTTTTCATAGAAGTCTAAAAATTCAGAATTTTAAAAAGAAATTGAGTAGGGCAAAATATTCACTGCTTTTGTGGCATAAAACTTGCTGTTGAGGACTTAGTTGGTTTCTCACTGAAGTCATCACAATATTTATTCCATGAGAAAAAAGAGAAAAAGTTATACAATTAGTTAAAATGGTATAGAGTAGCACTTCTTCTCAATATCTGAGAAAAATTATTCCAGGTAAATAAAAGGAAGATGACACTAACAATTATATATAAAGCACATAAGAAAAAAAAAGAAAAACCAAAACAGCAGAATGCTTAGGTGTGAAGGAGGTGTATAAGTAAGACCTTCTGGGAGCTTGGAGGATTCACCCCAGAACCAGGTTTAGGGCAGCTAGAGAGGGTCAAGTGAGTCAGAAATTGATAGCATCAGACCTCATAGAGTGCAAACACGTAGTGAAAAACAATATTTAGCAGAAGACTCCCTCTGTCTGGCTGCTGGAAAGTGGGAAGTCAACATCAGAGCAAGTGCTGATGATTCAACTGATGTAACTGAACAATCACGTGTAAAAAATCCCAGAATTTGGTGGAGAAAAAAGCCTAAAAAAGTTGAGATCCACACTGGAGACAACACCCAGGTAAAAGTCTTACAAACCTAAGTAAAATCCTTCTTTTTATCTTCCTTAAGAGATCTAAAGGACAGATTTTGTTTCTAGTTGTGAAGGAAGCTGGTTTGTGGAGAGACAGAGATGCTGCAGTAGATACACTGCAGATGTGACCAAGATTCAGAAGTTGAGAAAAACTTTTATATTTTGTTGTCAGCCTCTGAGGAGGATTCACTTTCTTCTGAGAATTTGATGGTTTATTGTAAAAAGTTGAGCCCCCCATGAAGATGTTTTAAATACGGTTTTTATTTTCACTGATAAAATTTGTTGTCCCAAGTTGTTTGTTATCGGTAGGAATTTCCTTGTTATGAAAAGATAAGAATTAAACAAGCATTGTACACATCTAAATGTCCATATCCTCTTTCTTGGAGAGCACTTTTTGATTTTTTGGAGTGCTCTGAAATCCCTTATCACCTGAGTGCCTGTGAGTTCCTTCACTTCCTTCTCGGGAGCCGACCCTGCAAGTCCTCCATCAAGATCAAGATCTCTGCCAGTGTTTACAGCCCTCTGTTATCAAGTAGGATGCCCTTCACTGAAGTGTTCCCAGGAAGGATGTCTCTGCCAGACGCATTCCTTGTGCTGTGCAGCAAACAGGAAAGCTCTCATGTATACTTAGAAACATACCCACAGGCCACGATGTTAGGAGGGGGAGCATAAATTCCACTCATGTCCCTTTTTGGGTTGGAGACCTGTCTGATGCATATTGATGGTAAAAGGACTCACTGTAGCAAGGTGTTCAGCCATACCTGGGTGGTTTCAGGTAGCACTCTGCCTGACAGCCTGTCCAATTAGTCTTGGAAGCCTGTCCTGTGATAAGGGAAAAAACCCTGAAGAACTGAGAAACAAAGCAGTCCCACCAACAGTGCAGCTAAGAGCTTCCATGCCCTGCCATGCTGTAGCAGTTTTACTAACAGCACTAGAGTAGAAGTCATCCCCATCTCACATACCTGTAGTGCCAGCTGACCAGGTTCTCTGCTGTGCTCCATGGCTTCCACGCTGGGGCTCACATTTATCCATTGGGCACAAAGGCAGAGTAAATCACCAAGTGGATGTATCCTAAACCTGCTCATAGAAACATCACTCTGCCTTACACAAGTCAGGTAGCAGAATGGAAAGTCACATTATGTCTGCTTTGGTGCAGTTATTGCCCTCTGGCTCACCTTGGCAGGAACCTCTGCAGCTCCACCACGTAGCTGTGAAGCTGAAACTGTAGACACTGCCCATGGGCAGGTACCTTTTTTTGGCTCCTCAGGCTCAGCTCCAGCCTCTACTGACAGCAGAGATGCTGCCTTGCACAGCTTGGAGTGCATGGGGATTGCAGGTGGGAATGTCACACATCCGCTGCCCCCTGCAGAGGTGCCAGAGCTATTTTGGCCGGTGCCTTGTGGCTTTTTTAGTACTGCACTTTCAAAGTTATGCATCATGGTTTTGTTTCTGCTCTGTTCACAACAGGAAGTATAGTTGGGTGTTCATAACTATCTGAATTCTCACCCAGAACATTTGCACTTAATCGCCTACTGGCAGATTTCTTTCCCTTTGGCGTCCATCCTGCTGTACCACTTTGGGATGAACAACACAAAACAAAAGTTTATTATAGTTGGGACCGTGATGTTAAAGATAGCAGGTCTAATTCTGTTAACTTTGATGAGGAAGAGCTTTTTATTCCTGTTGACCTATTTTTCCTAAAATAATTTAGTAAAAACTGATGGGACAGACCTTATAGTCCTATTGTAAACAATGAAAACTCCATTCAAGCCAATCTCAGCTTGTGCTGCATCTAAATGAGCTCTTCAGCCTGGAATTCAGGACAGAGGTTGTTTGCCTGAACACATGAATGTTGTATTATTTATCCAAGAAGATTCTGTTTAAATAAATACAAGATCTGAATTCAGAATGAACCACTCCTATGCTCACTGGCACATGTCAGAGTCAAAATGTTATTTCTTTTCAAGCTCTGAACTCTACTGTTTTTGTGTGTTCACATGTGGTTTATTGTTTTGTTTTTTTTTAAATTAAAGAACAATGATATCGTGTAATCTTTTCTGATTTGGACTGTTATCAAGTCAAATCTCAATTTCCATCAGGCTCTTGTAGTGTCTGCATCAGGAATAATCATCAAAAAGACTGTCTTAATCTCATCTATTTGAATTTAAAAAAAATGTTAACTTCAGCTATTTAACTGATATTTTTAACTAATTGCAACCATTGTTTGACAAGCATGATTTATGAGCCCTGTAAAGTTGCTGTTGCTTTGGAGGGGAGGCTGCTCTTAGCTTAAAGATGTAGCCAAAAGGAGCACATAAGACTGGATGAAAATGATGTTGACTATCTCTTTTTCTCTTTATTTTTCTCCTTTCTTTTGCCAATACTCCTGGTAACAAGCATGGAGACTTGGAAGTAGGGTGGACCTCTGAGCTGTCACATCCAGTTCACTGCGTGCTATACAAACACCGGGAGATAAATGTCTCGTACCACAGGTGAGGGATGAAATTTGAAACAGCAATTTTGGCTGACAATTGGCCTGGTTCTGGCTTGTCCTGGTGTAATTCAGTAATAATTTCATGGAGTCAGGTGGAGTTACTCCAGTATGACACCAGCTTAAGTGAGAAAAACAAATTCTGAAAGGTGTTTTCCTTCCCTCCTTCCCCTCAGACTTACATGTTTTAACCATTAATGACAATTGCACGAGAGAACACTCCCTCCATCACAGTCAGCGAGCATTCCAAATTGGAGCGAACCCCTCAGAGCCAGATATCACGAAACAAGACAGCTGTGAGTCCAGCAGGACACTTCCCTCGTGCTCCTACAGCCTGCCTCCGGCTGAGGTGCTCCCTCCACTCAGCCACACTCGGTGGCTTTTGTGGTTATTCGAGTCAGCTGCTTTCTCACTATGTTCCCTCCCAGGAACACACAAGCTGCCTAAACAAATGCTGCATGGGGAGTCTGGCGAGCAGGAGGGAAGCACTCCTGCTGCTCCTGGTACCTGCTGGAGAATACCCCAGGGTGATGGATATGACGTCTAGTGACTGCCTTCCATGTGTGTTCTCATCTTTGCTGATTACCATAATGTCTGTGTATAAATAGTAGCTCTCCCTTTTTATATCCTTCTCCTGCCTGATTCACTCGATGATGCAGCGTCAGTGACGTTTGACTCACTGCCATGGCGATGTTTCATAAACATTGGATTGTGACATCTGAATGAATGAGGCTGCAGGAGGAGGAAGGGCAAGCCCTGTGAGAGAGCTGCACCTGAGCCAGCCTTGGCCTCTGTCCGCAGATGAAGGAAATGAGCACAGGGATGTTGTGACATTCATGAGGAACAAGAAAAGAGCAAACCCATCAGGAATAACAGGAGAGCACTATGTGTGTGGGGCAAGTCTGCTAGGAAAAATGTCTGCATCGGGGGATGTGAGTCAAAGACAGCATTGGGAAGTCTGCTAATGAACATTGAGAGAATGCTCTGAACATGATTTTGATTTCTGTTGTGGAGAAAAAATGAAATGGAAGCTGCAACAGAAGTGAGAGCCAGGTTAAGCACAAGTAAAAGCTTATTTCAAGACACAAGGAGAGGGAATCAGAGAAGTCAAAAAGAAAAGAAGAATGTGAAAGGCTGACCTCAAGACTGAAAGCATTTTTTGTTGTTGTGTTGTGAACACTCTTCTGCCCTGAGTCAGATTACACTGATTTTCAGCCATCTACTTGTAATGGGAAAATCTGGAACTGTGTCTGGATGCAGTGTGCATGGGAGGGCCTCTAAGTGTGACCACGATTAACCTGGTGCAGCCCACAGAAGGAGCTGCTGGCTGTAGGAAGACAGAGGACAAGGATTCAATTTCTCCTCCTTGCTGGTTTTGGAACACACTGAATAGCTTGTACCTCTCCCTGGCTATACATCCCAGCCCATGGCTTTTTGTTCAGAACTACATATGGGTAGATGGGGAGACCTCACTTTTCCTAAAGGGGGATGAAAAAATGTGTGGTGCTAGTGTGCTGACATGCAATGGTTGGCATATTCAGCTGTAATGAGGGAGACCTTTCTCCAGTGATGGCACACTGACCACTATTCCACACCTCCTGTCAAGGCTGAGCTGAAGGGGACTGCGTTATCCTCCCAGTCTCTTGCGTTTCTTTGCTGGGTATGAGACATCTATCCCTAGACTTTCCACATTTCAAGGATATTTTACATGAAGCAACCTTTGAATAAATATATGATCAGACCTTAAAGCAGGGATTTCCCCATTTTTAGGGGAGGAATACCATAAATCACTAGAATAGACTAAACTATTCTTAGTTACCTTTCTGGGAGTAAATCAATTCTTTTTATATAAAACTGAGAGATTTCCAAGGAAGACTCAGCCTGTCAGATCTGCCCCAGAACAGTTTGAGTCCAGTGACTGGGACTCTGTGGCAGACTGGAGGACAATGGTTCACCACCTTTTAGGCAAAGGAGAGAAGTGACTTGAAGGAGGAATGCTCTGGCTTCTGAGCTGCATGTGAGAGCACAGCTTGCTTGCTGCAACATGTCAAGGAAACTCACAGACATGGGGTGCAGGTACCTGGGCTGTTTCCTGCCCTGGGTCACAGATGGAGAAAAGAATCTTCAGAATAGAGAGGAGTGAGAAAATTGTTCAGGTTGCACAGATTTAGTGATCCCAGGGTTCCTGTTCATTTTGTAATGAGCATGTGGAGTCATAATCAGCCTTAGCACAAGCTTCCAGACTTAGTTTTGTTCTTATTATACAGTATACGACAAAAATAGTCTGAAGCAATCTCCACAGCATTGTTAATGACCTCTAAGAATGTGTGATAGCTGGGGAAGGATGCAGAAGGCTTGGAAAAAACATCTACTTTTTTTGAAACGGAACTTAAATCAAAAAGAAAAATTAAGAGGGAACCTATCAGTCTAACTTCATTTCTTGGGGAAAGAATTTCATAGTCAAACAAGCTGAGAACACTTGAAGAAGCTGAAAGACTGATAAATATCAGAGATGAATGTACAAATGCTCAAAGAAATTGCTACCATCAAGCATATCTTTGTCAATAAAGTTTCATGTCAAAACAGACACATTTTTATATTATATGAAGCAGACTTTGGGAATAGGGGAAAAACAGTAAGTGTCATAGAAGCAGTAAGAGGAATCTGAAACTCTTTCAAACATCACTTTCATTAGTAACTAAGAGGACATGATTCTGCGGAACTTGTATGAGGCACAGAACTGTTTGAAAAATGCCTTCAAAGAGCTTTTATCAATGGTTGACTGTTAAAAAAAAAAAAAAAAGAAAAGGAAGCTGATACTGAATATTCAGGAAGTTTTTCCTCCAGATCTGGTTCCGTTCATATTTTTCATTCCTATAGCTGTGATTAAATATAATGTATGGTTATTAATTTGTAAGTGATATGGAGTCTACAGGTACACTTGAGGACAGGGCTGAAATTCAAAATGATCTTGACAAGCTGCAGAAATAATTGAGAAAATTATAGGGCAAAATTCAAAGGAACCATAACAAGGTATTTCTCTTTGGCAGGGTTAAATTTATCCCATGAGGAGGGATAAACAGAATCAAGGTTACCAAGCTAAAGAAAAGAAGCCTGGGGACAAGAAGGGACAAGGAAGGACAAGTCTTAGAGGCTTGCTTACAGGGGAAAGGGACTAATTTATTCTTCATGACTGTGCAGGAGACAGGATGTAAATGGCTTAAAATACAGTGCACAAGATTCTGGATACATATTAGGAGACACGTTCTATTGGTAAGAAAAGTCTAATAGTATAGCTTTGTCTTGGGCAGATGGCTCCTGGAAGATTTTCATCCTCTAAGATCCTATGTTAATTATGAAGCAGAGTTTTAGGTCTGCTTTTCTTCATTACTAAACCACTGTAAAACAGATGAGGTAAAGATTGAGTGGATGGAAAGCTATTTTAGGTAATTTTTTATTCATTCCTTTGATTCCTTCAGCATGCAAGGATATGTCCAGCTTTCTAGATAATGTTAAGGCTGGGGGTGCATCCCAGTAGCTAGAGAGGATGGAACTTTCTGACAATCTTAGTTTCAGTTACGATCAAGACATAATCCTTGTCAAATTATCTGCATGCAGAGTTAATATACAGCCATGCTACACAGTCACAGGAGTGCCTGGAACAACTGTCTGTGAAACTATATGGAAGTCTGAAAATCAAAATATAGGTTCTGCCACCTTGTGAGATAATTTTGGTATCTTGGTATCTTATAAGGTAATTTAGAACTTCCGTATTTCAAGGAACAATTTATGTCTGTTGTTATGGGTCTTCTCTGACGGTTGTTAAATTTGCCACTTTTACTCATTTAACTCTTGATGGGAATATGTATCTTATCTTAAAGCAAAAGTGAGAAGTCCTGCTCTTTCTCCCCTCTGAATAGGAGAGCAGAGTCCAGCTCTCTTTATGTGATAGCTCCCTGTAAACAAGACCTGGGCTGTGGTAAAAAACCAAGATCTGGATTTCTCTGTTATTTATGTATGTATGAATTTTTCAAAAGTTCTCCTGACTTATAAAAATATAATATGAATACACAATCACTTGTCCACCACCCCAGTGATATTCACAGTCAATAAATAATCTTTTATAAGGTATAGTTGATCAAAACAGAAGTCCATGTGAGAACAACCCCCAAAATAAAATCTATTAGAGTAAACACAGCAATCAGCCAGGAGATTGCCACAGACTAAAGAGGGCTTTCATTCAGGCCCTCAGGATTTTCAAAAAGAAGTCCTGTTTCATATGTTCCATGTTTCATAATTGCATCTGTTTCCATAAAAGAATATTGTTTAATGTAACTGAAGAAATAGTTTTTGAAAATATCATCTTTTCATATTTACCTTATTAATGGTTGCTTAGTTGTGGAGAAATTGTTGAACTGTCAATACAATTGCCATCTGCTTTCTCTTCATAGATTTTTGCTGGGACAAATGCAGCAAGAACACGATGCGGTTTTTCTCCTTAGGAGCTGGTGTTACACAGCCTGTAGGATACCACACAGTACAGCCCCTGTGCTGCAGCACGCTTGATGAAATTATAGCCATCCTACTGTAGGGTATGGGAAAGCATCTGGCATTGTGTGTTGTGCTCTAATAGCAATCCCAAACTATCCACCAAGATGCTCACCTACTACTGCTGAGCTATAAGGGGAGTATTTTTCTAGTGTTCATTATGTGAGGTCTGCTGCGTGTCAGGCTAGTTTCTTAAAAATAGGGCAGTATTCTCTGCAAGACAGTGGTTTTTTGGTATGATCCATGTAAACTGAAACTCACCGCTTTAAGGGATAAGGTCTGTCCTTTGCTGATGAAAAGTTATGACTTAGTTTTTCTGAACATTGGTAGTCACTACAGCTAGTGCTATGAATTCCCATCAATCTCTTATAGTCATCCATGAACGCATGTATTATTTTTTTCCTTTAGTTTGAAGAAAACCTAATGATTGTGGCCACCATATGCTCTCCTTCAACATGAGACTAAAGAATTCTATTATCACTGACATGGTCCTGACATGGATGAAGGTCCTTTTTTTATTGGATTAAGGTTGATGTAGTCCATAGACATTTATATACTTGCTTATCTACAGGGGCTGCTGAGATTGATTTGTCATTAGTAGGGTTATCAGGGCACAAAGAGCAAACAGACAAAATGGAAACACAGTCCTTAATGTGAAGGGCTTCACATTATAGCGTGTGTCACCATGGCAAATGATAACAGAAGTAAACACTCACAGGAGTGGATGTAATGAGAACATTCAAATGCTTTATCAGCCAGAGGTTTTTTTTTCCCTGAAGAATAGTTGTGGTCACTGCTTTTCTTGTTGCTAACTAAGTGATAAATTGATTTTCAGTGAGTTTTGGCGTACATATGTAGGCTGATGTTTGGTGCTATTGGTCTTGTGTACAATGTCCCAGTTGGGGCTGTGACTCTGATGCAGACAAGTTGGGACACCCAGACATGTTTCAGCTCTTGAAAGGTCATCTCCTGTCTCTGACATTATGAGTGGAAAGAGAACCATGACATCTTGTAGTCTCTCTGAATGTGATGAAGGCAGCAGAAAGTGGTCCTCAAATGTTGCATAACAGGAAAAAGCTGACTTCAAGTGCTTAAGTAAGACTAGCAAAAGTCACGCAGGTTTTTTTAAAGACTTAGAGCACTCCTTCCTGGAAAAGCAGACATTGTTCAAGAACACTAATAAAGGTCTTGCTTTCACAGAATCATCAAGCTTAGAAGAGAACTTCAAGATTATCCACTCCAGCCATGCAGCCAGCACTACCACGGTAGCCCCTAAACCACTAAACCATATCACCCAGCACCAGATTCAGATGCCTTCTGAACACCTTTAAGGATGATGACTCTACCACCTCCCTGGGCAGCCTATTCTAGTGCCTGACCACCCTAACAGTGAAAAGAGTTTTTCTAATATCTAGTCTGAATCTGCCCTGCCTCAGCTTAAGGCCATTTCCTCTTGTCCTCTCACTGCAGGCACACTAGAAGAGACCAGTCCCCAATTCACCACAACCTCCTTAAAGGTCACTGTAGAGAGCAGTGAGGTCCCTCCTGAGCCTCCTCTTCTCTAGACTAAACAAACCCAGCTCCCTCAGCTGCTCCTCATAAGACACATTTTCTAGGCTGCTCATGAGCCTTGTTGCCCTTCTCTGGACGCACTCCAGCCCTTCAATGTCCTTTATGAACTGATGGGCTCAAAACTGAATGCAGTACTCGTGGTGCAGCCTCAACAGTGCCAAGTACAGGGGCACAATCACTTCCTACTTCTGCTGGCTATACTTTTCTTGATAAGAGGGCAAAATACCATCGGCCTTCTTGGCCACCTGGGCACGCTGCTGGCTCACATCGAGCCAGCTGTCAACCAGCAGCCCCAAGTCCCTTTCTGCCAAACAGCTCTCAAGCCATTTCTCCCCAGCCTCTAGTGCTGCATGGGGTTGCTGCAACCCAAGTGCAGGACCTGGAACTTCACCTTGTTGAAACTCATGCTGTTGTCCTTACCCCACTGATCAAGTCAGTCCAGGTCTCTGTAAAGCCTTTCTACTCTCAAGCAGAACAACACTCCCACCCAACCTGGGGTCAACCGTAAATTTACTGAGGGTGCCCTCAACCCCTACTTTGCTGTGGTCACCTAATGATTCAAATGAAGCTTTGTACAGAGATCTAGATCTGTCATAACCACACCGGATATAATTGGAAATTTTTTTTTTTCCTATATTCAGGCCCTTCTTCATTTCTAAAACATAAACCAAGTAGAGCATATAAATCTTCTGCATTTGTCTGGTCATGCTGAAGGGTAAAGTGAGCCTTACCAATTAGAGCTATGAGCTCAGAGTTGCTTTTGTTCATAAAAATTTTACCTTGAAGAACATATTCCTGAGATAAGTAGGAGGGCTATGTATATGCAGCTACTGTTTGAGATGGGAAGATTCAATTTTTGTATTCATTAGGAGAGATGGGGAAAAGAACAACTTTTGAACAGACAGTGGTTGTAAAGGCCATTGCATAGGATAGTATACAGCAATTTGGTTTAGAAGCAGTTCACAAATGTGGGGAAAGATTCTCTATACCTTGTGGAGTGGCTTTTGTAATAGTCTTTTTGATAAATGTGTTATGTGATACAACATGATTCCTGTGCTTTGAGAAGGCCATCTGTCCTAGGGAAAAATATGGAAGTTTGATCAGCTTTTGAGATCCCATCTGATTTCTTTTAAGGGAGATGAAGACCAGTGCAAGGAGCTGTTTCTGATCACCCTCATGCTTCATACAAATCCCCATCTCTCTGTCTTGTCAGCATAATCAATAAATTCCTGCTGGGTTTGTCATCCCTTTGGGGACTGTCCTTCCCTCAGCTGAAGGCTTGTGCCCTTGTTCTAGCACATCTGGGTTACAGCAACTGGATAATAACCAGGAATATTCAGTCTCATGATTATTTCTGGGTGCCAGCCAAAACTTCAAAAGATACAGGTATTTGGCCAGATTCTCACTTGCATTCATGTCCCTTTATTCTGCTGTTATTTCACCTTATACTGTTGGGTGATGCGAATGGGAATCAGGCCCTTGGCCATTATAAATCTACAGAATTCATCAAAATGTGGAGAATGGTAACCGGAGGCTTGGCAATTAGCATTGTGAGTCTGTAATCTGTTTCTTTGTTCATACATCACAGTCCATGATTCTTCAGATCCTGTCAAAACAACACCTCAGCCAAGTGTTTCACTTGACACAAGTTTGTGTTTGTGATCCAAAATCCATAAGGAAGCTGCTGAATTTCAGTGTGACTCTTCTGCAGATACTCTTTAATCTCAGCTCTATTCTTTCTACTTCCAAAATACCTAAACCTGGAGTACATCCACAGAAAGGATTGCATTTATATATATTGTGCCTAACTCCCTACTCCTCTCTCCCAAATCTCTGAATACACAGGTGTGACTTAACACCTGGCACCGTGATTTAAAATTCTATCTTTAATTACCCTAACCTTGTGAACATTCAATGCGGCATCTTTCCACTCTTTTTTTAATATGGTATCTGTCCTTTCAATACTTTCAAAGACACTACAGTCTACAAAATAGTACCAAAAATCCTCAGTTGGGAAAAGCAGTATTTTTCCAAGTCAGAGAAAAATAAATCTTTGGGACAGAATGATAACAAATCCAAAGAGATTAAAATATAAAATCACAGAATCACAGAATGGGTACAGTTGGAAAAGGCCACAGTGGGTCATCATAGAATCATAGAATACCTTGGGTTGAAAGGGACCTTAAAGTTCAAACCCCTCTGCTGTGGGCAGGGACACTTTCCACTAGACAAGCGTGTTCAAAGGCCCATCCAACCTGGCCTTGAACACTTCCAGGGATGGGATATCCGCAACCTCTTTGGGCAACCTGTTCCAGTTACTCAGCACCTTCACAGTAAAGAGTTTCTTCCTAATATTTTATGAAACCCACTCTCTGTCAGTTTAAAACCATTCTGCCTTGTCCTATCACTACATGCCCTTGTAAAAAGTCTCCATCTTTTTTGTAGGCTCTTTTCAGGTACTGGAAGGCTGCAAATAGGTCACCCAGAGCCTTCTCTTTTCCAGACTGAACAAAACCAATTCTGTCAGACTTTTTGCATAGGAGAGGTGCTCTATCCCTCTGATCATCTTAGTGGCCCTCCTTTGGACTCATTCCAACATGTCTATGCCCTCCCTCTTCTGGGGATCCCACAGCTGGACTCAGCCCTCCCAGCAGGGTCTCACCAGAGCGGAGCAGAGGGATAAAATCCTCTCCCTTACCCTGCTGCCCACGCTGTTTTTGATGCAGCCCAGAACACATTTGACTTTCTGGGCTGCAAGCTCACCTTGCTGGCTCATGCTGAGCCTCTCATCCACCGGTACCCCCGAGTCCTTCTCAGCAGAGCTGCTCTCAATCTGTTCATCCCCCAGCCTCTATTGATACTGGGTGTTGTCCCGACCCAGGTGTCCTTAAATTAATCGCCTGCTATGGAAGACTTTCTTAAGTCTGCCAGCTCTGTTTCACTCCCTTGTCCCTGAGGGCAGTCTCCCAGGGGATCCCACTGACTATGTTCTTGAAGAGTTGTTATGTTTGCTTTCCTAAAGTTCAGCGGCCTAACTTTACTTCTCACCTTACTCATATCCCTCAGGACTGCAAACTCCACCAAAGCAGCCCTGCAGAGGGAGCAAGAAGGATTTGTCAATTGGCTTCCTTTGGTCAGGCAGCCTGTAGTTGACACTGACCACTAGGATCCCTTTGTTGCCTTGATTTCTGATTCTTTCCCACTAGCTTTTGACCTGCTCATGGCTGTTCTTCAGAGACAACTCAACACTCAATCTGCCTCTTGATGTAGAGGGCAGCCATCTGACTTCCCTTCTTCTTCTGTCTTCTGAACAGCCTGTAGTCATGAACAGCCACACTCAAGTCATGGTCATGGTTCTTGAATATCTCCAGTGATAGAAACTCCACAACCTCTCTGGACAATCTGTTCAAGCGTGCAGCCACTCACACAGTAAATTTCTTACTAATATTTGGATGGTGCTGCCTGTACATCAATTTATGCCCATTGGCTTTGTCCTATTGCTTGGCACCACCAAGCAGAGCCTTACTCTATCCTTTTGATACCCTCCCTTCAGATACTTATTTACATTGATAAGGTCCCCTCTCAGGGACTGAACAGGCCCAGCTCTCTCAGCCTTTCCTCATAAGAGAGATGCTCCTGTCTCTTAATAATCTTTGTAGCCCTCCACTGGACCCACTCCAGAAGCTCCATGTCTCTCTTGTAGTGAGGAGACCAGAACTGCACACAGCAGATGTGCCTCACCAGGGCTGAGGAGAGGGGCAGGATCACCTCTCTCGACCTGCTGGAAGTGCTCTTCCTAATGCATCCCAGGATGCCATTGGCCTTCTTGGCCACAAGGGCACACTGCTGGCTCATGGACAGCATGTTGTTCACCAGGACCACCAAGTCCTTCTCTGCAAAACTGCTTTCCAACACAATTGAAATGAAATCTGTCTTGGCCTGTTAAACACATACCAGGAAAACAGCTGATATGTCTTAGCGTTGTATTTCACTCCAGTATTACCTTGATTTTGTGCATGTTCATATCTTACATACTATTAAGTTCTGCAAAAAAATAAAAGCCATATTCTTTCCCATCTTTAGTACCTTGCTAAGGGCAGCAAAGGAGACTGCTGCTTGCTTTTCTAGTGATATTTGTGCCCAAACACAATTCAGGGCAGCTGGCAGGCTGTTCCAGGTGTTCTTATATGGTCCCTGACAGAGCCATGGGTGGTGTGCTGGTGCTTGCAGTGCTCTTACAGATCACCTTGTCACTCTCTTCACCACTTAAATGAACAACCAAGGAAAAACAATATAAGGATGAGCTAAGGCTGTTTATATCTGTTGAAACCTTTTTACAGTGAGGAGTACAGTCCTTGTCCTTTTCTACATCTCGGAAAGCAGAGGGAGATCTTCTAAAGAAGGGAGATTTTGGCCCTTCAGACTTGAGACTACAAGTACCCAAGTAAGCAGCAATCTGCAGGTCCCTCTGTGATGTGTCTGGTGCTGCAGTGTTTGGATCACCAGGGGTCTACTGGTGGTGCTCTTCCTTCTGCAGCTGGCACTTCTGGAGTCATAAACTGTGGATTCTTCCCTATCCAGATGGGAGGACTGCACAGTGGTGATCATGACCTGTACACTGTGCTTTCTGATGCTGAAACCCCCTAACTCCTTTTAGGACCCTGTCCTGACCAGCTGAGAGTGATTTCACTTTGTGCCCGTTTGTGCTGTGAGTATGACATTCTTGGGCAGGTCAAATCACGAGATAGTGTAGGATAACGTACAATCTTCTTTATCTCCCTAACCACACGTTTCCTACCATGCAGATCTCCCCACACCAGTGAGAGTTTAGGTTTTAGAAGGTTTCATACCTGGTGCTGGGAAATACCTCTGATTACAAGCCAAACTGCTACAGGTCCTGAAGGCAGGCTTATGTGCTTCTAGGAGGCAGAAACACATTACAGACAGCAGAGAGCAGTGGATGAAATTCACATTCTCAGCATTCACAGTGCATGTGAATGGAGCCTTGGCTGGGATTTGGGTAGGAGCTCCGAGCCCAAGCTTTGGGCTTGGGTTCAACAGCATTAGAACCCTGAACTAAACCCCACTGGAATAAATGGTAATCTTTGCTGCATTTCTGGGAGGGAGAGAGGGGAGGGAGGTTAAGCATTTGGATCACTCCTCTATGTTAACACTTACCCAAGATCAACCTTCCCATCCTCACAGAAGGAGGGCTTTCTTTTTTGCAGCTCCTCTTTGTTGCCAGATGAAAACAAATTGGATTTATGGCTCTCTCTAAAGGCCACAGAGAAGCCAAGTCATTTGAAAGGGAAAAGCAGAATAACTTGCACAAAGAAATGTTTTTAATTAAAAAAAGTTTTTGAAGTATTGCATAAAGAATCATTAATTGTTGCCCTAGCAATTACGTGATATTATATCCATATGGAGGTTATTTGCTGTCATTTCAAGTCTATGGTAGGCTATTTGCTCTGGGCTCTTTCTTTTTATTCCCTTTTATTTTTTTTTGGAGAAGGACTAAATTAAACTACCTCAAGAAGAGGAATTTTTCTATTTCCTGTTAATTTTCTTCTTCCTTTTTTCTCTCCTCTTTTTTTTTCTTCTTAGGACAGAGAATTCTAACGATCATGTTTGACCCCATACATTCTCCCACCTGCTCCCTTACAAAGCTCGCGCCAAAAAACCTGTTTTGTAACTCAAAGTAGTAAATCATCATGAATTAAGTTAAAGTTGTGGTGTCTCTGCCTCCCCTGATTTGGATTGTATTTTTCTAAGTATAGCACTTTTTCTCCCAGAGAACACTTCCCTAGGGAGACCAGGCTACTCCAGACTGCAGCTGCAAGGGAGTGCAAAATAGTGAGACATGGCAAAACCCCACTGATTTTTTCTCTCTGCCCAGAAGACGACACAGATGAATGTTACATCTTCTACAGTCCCTGCATGCCCTGGGAGCAAAATTCCCCGGGTAATTTACAGACTCTTATGCTCTACACTGTGTGCTCAGGGCTTACTGCATGGGAGTTTTATACCTGCAAGACAAAAAAAAAAAAAAAAAAAAGGTAACTTTCAAAGTGGTGAATCCCAAGGACAGTATCTCCTAATGGAAGAAATGGATGTGTTTGCTAGGTTGACCTTTAAACTTCTAAAATCTTCTAAACAATTCACATTTATTTTTGCCCTACTGGTGTATTCACATAGCTATAAGGGGACACAGGATACTTGAGCAAAGTGTCCCGAAGCATTTAAACACTTTTAAAATTGAAAATTGACTGAATGGCTCTACAGCATTTTAGAAATCAGCCAACTGAATGTTTTTATAATTCTTCCTCTGTCTGGCTCAATGCAAGTGGTACTGCTTTAATTTTTCACTGGGAACTTCTAATCCCTGTAAGACATATATGCCTGCACAGAATAGTCAAGGGGCATAAACTGACTGAGCTATCCAGCCACTTATTTGGGTTTGTGCCTGTCGAAGGGGCTCAATAACTCCCAAGGCTTCTGTGTAGCCTGAGAGTGAAGACATCTAATGTGTTCCTGGCAGTGCCCCTTCGGTGGTAGCAACCTTGTGAGACCATTTCCCCTTCTGATCTGTCATAGGGCAAGTACTCCACAGAAGAAGACTTTTTTGTTATAAGTTAAACTGAGTTTTATGCAATTCAAAACTTTCTGCACTTCTGCACCAAAGCTCTCTAGGTTTTCTGATTTAATGGGAAAATTGTCATCACTTTTATTCATTGGCTAGGTTAAAAATTTATCTCAAGTGCAAAGGTGATTCTTGTTCCCAACAAGCTTTTTTGCATCAAAGAGTTGAGCCATTGTCAAGGTGAAGGTGAGTGTAAGGCACTCATCACAAAAAAGCACCACCAGAACCTAAACCTAAGTGTTTTTAGCACTGGTCAATAGTGCAAATCATTCTGAGTGCCATATACACATCTGCTCCAAGCTGTCTGAAACACAGCGCTTATCTGAAAGGAGATGGAAGGGATACTTATGTTTCATATGGATTTGTCAAACAGTTCCAAATGAACTAAGATTGGTTTGGTAGCAGGATTTATGGAAAAAAATAAGCAAGGAAGATTAAACATCTTGGTTTTTTTAAACACAGCTCTCCTGTATTGTATACTGACAAGCAAGCTGCATAAATTAGGTCTGAACAAAACCATAGTATGTCTTCAGATAAAAATCTGTGCTCAGGAAATGATTGGCAACAGCTTGCTGTCAATGTGCACTCAGTGAGGCTCCAAACTTTTGTCTGTTGTGGATCTGGGACTATTCAGCATTTTCATAGACTATTGTACTCTCTTTGGAAGTCATCTACTGAATTTGTAATTAATTAATAATAACATCCACATTGTTGCCCAGACAGCTGTTAAGCAGCAAACAGCTGCATTGCTGGCTGGGAGGCAGTTCTGCTGTGTGGAAGGGTCTGTCCCCGTAAGTGCTGGCAGGAGCTCAGAGGAGTCCCTGAGGTGCAAACTCTCTCTGGAAGAGTGTAGCAGTAACAAACTTCATGCAAACGGGTTACAAACTCACTGATCCTGGAACGTTTTCAATCCTGCTCTCGCCTACTGCTCCCATTTTATTTTCTCTTCTAAAGATGCTTTATGCTGTTGGCAGGAATGACAATGAATGCTCAGCACTCCGAGGCCTTTCAAATTTGCATCCTGGAAACTTCTTCCTTTCCAAAGACACCCTTCTTTGGCCCTTTGCTCCCATCATGTATTACTCACTTCCCTCAGAAAATCAATTTTCTTCTACTTTGTCACTCCTTGTCTCATATTAGGTAGTTATTTTGTCTTGGGCTTTTTTTTCCCCTTTTTCTTTTTAACCGTTTGCTATTATGTATTGGGTTTTGTTCAGGCCTCTGACATAGCTGACAAAAATCTTCTCCCTGTGGACTTTTCATGCCGGTATAAGGCAGAAAAATCCAGGGAGTACCAGTCTGCCTTACAAGATGTGCAGTTTTGTTCTAAAGTTCTTCATTATTTAGCAGCAGAGTTTTCAGGGGTAGGGCTAGACTCTTGAGAGGATTTAGGCATTGCAATTCAATAGCATTTAATTTTAGGGACCCCATTACATTTAAGGTGACTAATACACTGTAAATGCAGTTTCAGGGATTTTTGCATATGCATGGGAAAATTTCCGAGACTAAAGTTGAGAGTACAGAAGCCAAATTGATTTTGGAAGGATATTGTTGGAACGGCTAACATGGAACATATTCACCTGATTGACATAATTCAACCTTACTTGCTCTCCACTGCCTTCTCAGTCCAGTGCTGGGGCCTCTCACTTAAAGACAATATAATATGAGCAGCCGTCCTGCCGTAAACCATCAGCTCAAATTAAGTGCCTTAATCCCTTCTTCCAAGGAGTCAATCATCGATATCCCTTCATACCTGGAAGAGGACTACCTGACTTACTAAGGTAATTTCCATTTCTGTAAGCATGCAGACCGCTGGGAAGAGGATAAGATTTCTTAAATAATTATTAGATGTAGAAATGTCTCCTCCCCCTTTTGTCCAACCTCCTCATTTTAGGAAACTTTCTCCTATCTTTCTGAAATAAGCCTAAATATGAGGTTACAGACACTCAAATAATTCTGGTAAAGTTTTTACAACCTTGTGAGAAATGCTTAGCTATTTTGGGAACCAGAAAGTAAAGTTTTGTGATTTTGTATTTTTCCTAATATATTTTTTTCCCGAATAGTCACCAAGAAGGGTCCAAAGGCTCTGTTCATGTACAAACCTTACCCCAAATGGGTCACTGGAGTAGGGACTAAACTCTTTCTTCTTCTGTGCTTGACTCGTCCTGGGGTTCAAATCCTTCATAACATCTCTGGAGCTCACCCGTAAGAGAAGCAGCTGCAGTTTAACTGTGCAAATTCTGCACTCTCTCTGGCTGGGAAGTGGGTTTTGGTTAACTACTTGGGGAAAAGGAAAGAGAAATTTCACCATTTTAACTACTGTTATTAAAAAGCAATGTGGGGAAATAGCACAATATCTTAACTCATGAAAATAGGAGAAAGATATAAAATTTCGTATTTAATTGCTTTCTGTACTGGGTATGGATGGTACACTGAAACAGTTTTTTTGATGTTCAATATACAGAGTATTAATGGGCAAGTATGAGCAGGCTGTGCTTTGATTAAGTCACTTAGGAATGCAGTAGATGGCAATGAAAACCTAATTCACAAATTCTATGGTTTCACAGCTTCCTTGCAAGTAAATAAAGGAAGAGGCACTCAAAATGCTTGACTGGAAAAGGCCTTCATACCTGGGAAAGACAGTTCTACAACATTGCTGGTAACAATGTACTGCAAGGAAGAGTGAAAAAAGTACATAGAGTCTAAAAATATAAGTATACTTAAAAGCAGAGATACCTTCAATGTTTTCAGTGATACAAAAGTGTGTGTTATGTACCTGCAAGCTCTGTAAGACATGCACGTGTCGGGGGTTGTACAACAGGAGTTCTTTATGGACATTCAAACAATTTTAACAACACATAGGCAGGGACTAAAAGGGTAGATGTTTAGATAGGATTAGTAGAACTCCCTCAACATCTTTAAAGCCATGTCCCTATAATTCTCTCAAGGAAGCTGTCTGAAAGATATTGAAATGCTGAAAGATCCCCGTAAAGAGTATCAGTTTGATGTATTGACAGTGAACAACTGCTATCAGTGAGCTCATTGGAATAGCAATGACTATTCCGGTGATAAGTTTGGTGGAAGAGTCGTGAAACAGACAGGTGAAGACTGTGGGAATCAGTCCACTCTTTAGAAGCTATGGATGCAAAGAAAGAAGGAAGCTGGACATTTTATGTGCTTGGTGCCCTTTCTAGGGACACAAGGGTCCTATATTTTTCTTGACTCCACATAAAATGTATTGTCAATGCCACTATTTTTATCGTAAATATGAAAACTTGCAAATTGTTGTTTTTATTTCTATACTTTCCATTTTAGTAAAACCTATTTATAGTCTACAGCTAGAAATATACCTACAAATTCATAAGCCCTGTAAGTTTTCTCTTTTATAAATAGTGTGTGACTCACAGAATTTGCTGATTTTATATCCTCATGCCTTTTAGATGTTTTTCTCTGTACTTTCTAGCTTCTTGATCTTGCTTCCATTTCTGTACCCATTTCAACACTCACCTTGTCGCAGGAAGGAGGCTCCATCTCTACCCCTTAACAGAATGGGACAACACTCTATTCCGGAGTAGTTCCAAAGTTCCCTGAGGAAAAGGCTGATACACATTTTGGGTTGTTTCAGCTAGTTAATTGCCATGGTGTGGTTCTTCTGCCAAAGTTCTTCACCTAAAGTTTTCTGAGCTGTGTGAGGCCTGGAACGCTGTGGGGTGTTTGCACTTTGCAGGTGCCGTTGGATCATTGGAAACCAAATTATTAATAAGCCTGTTACAATGTCCCAGGGTCAGACACTGTAAACGCCTGAAAATGTTATTGGGGTTTGTGCCTGCCTTTGGTGGTTTGTAAAGGGTTCTAGGATAATACCAGGTAGCAGCAGCATACTTGTATATTGAAACCAGCTTTTCAAGGGGGAAGGGGCACTAGGTACTTAACTGCTTGATAAAGAAACAGGTGATTGAAATGTTTTCTCAAGAAGTGAAAGGAGAGATGGGAAAAGGGAAATCAACAGGCTGACGGTTTCCTAATAAACCCTTGCACAAATATATA
Organism: Oxyruncus cristatus; assembly: GCA_013399855.1. Lineage (NCBI taxonomy): Eukaryota > Metazoa > Chordata > Aves > Passeriformes > Cotingidae > Oxyruncus > Oxyruncus cristatus. Next base: position 1,314,544 of record VXAY01006568.1, on the reverse strand, counting down.
TATATATGTATATACATGGAAAAAAATACATTACAAGATAGTAGTGGACTGGATACACCATAATGAGGGCTCAGGAGGAGGGGCTGCATTTATAAGAGAAACTGGGATTAGACAAGATAAATGGGAGCAAGAGACTGTTAATCTTTTCCCATTATTAGCATTAATCCCTTGAGTGAAGGACATAAACACAAATCATCCCAAACTGGAGGGAGGATTAAAAGTCACTACAGGACCAATTTGGCTAAATCATGAAAGCTTTGTTGACCTCAATTATGAAGCAGAAGTATACAAAACCTAGAAACTCTGTCAGGCAAAAAGTACAAAATAAAAAAATAAAATGGAATGGAGGTACAAAACCAGAAAGGCATAAAACTGAGATAGAACTAGGAAGGGGCATAATGAAACATTCTGTCTGTCCATTGGGAGCAGAACAAAGACAAAGCAAAGGGTAATTGTGCTACCTTACAGAGGGAGGTATAAACATGGTGACCACTGAGAGGTCAGCTGAAAGGGAGAACAGAAAATAGTAGCAAATATTGGATCCTATAGCAAAGCAGGGGGAGGAGAGAAAATTCTAGGCCTGAGCATGGTTGGAAATGGTATCACAATGGTTAAGAAAACCCAGAAAATATCCTGGGGTCTTTGGACATGTTAATGGTTCACAATTGCCTGTCATTTCAAATGAAACCTGTTTAGTAAGCTGGAGAGTCCCCATTCTGCAACCAGTCTCTACCGTGTTGGTGATTGCCAGCGTACCAGAGAGTGAGTTGGTGAAGGAGCTAATGTTAGGATATTTTACTCTAAATATTTTGGTCTTTATTGTTCTCCAGTTCTCTAGGATTTTGATTTTTTTTTTTCCAAAATTTCTCAGCATCTCTTTTTTTAAGTCTTGAATGGATAACGTTGGGTTGAAAAGGTTACCCAGATGATGTAATGGAGCAGTAATTCCTTTATGTCTTTTCATGCACATAAAAATGTAATTTAGCACATGAATACAGAAAGATCACAGTTATGTTGGCCAAATTATCCTACTTTTATTCCCTCCTTTACAAAGCTTCCTGGCCAGTTCACTCTCATTTGGGAGCCTGCAAACATGGCAGATGAAAGACTGAAATACTGCAGGGGTCAGTAAACCTGGCCCTTTGCTCCAACGTCTTCCATATTTCTTCAAGGATACCGTCTGAGGACCTTGTCCAGCCTTTCTGTCTCTCAGACAGAAAACACAAACACAGGAAATTTGTGACCTTTTTTTTCGGCTTTCCAGGTGTATTCTTTTATGAAAAGGCCACCTTTCCAGTGAATCCAGAGCTAGTTACTTCTCAGGTAAAAGAAGTGTAACTCTGGCTTTATTAAAAGACAAGGCAATTTTTGTCTCGACAGCTACGGAATCAGGATAAAATAGGTCCTTCTCTTTTATAATTGAAATGCCCTTTTAATTATTGTTTCTACAGAGGTAAAACCTTTTTTATTAAATTTGGTGGGATTATTCATTTTACATTACTCTGATATAGCCCAGGGATTTCAGTCAGAATGTGCAAGATGGCTTCTGTCCCAAAGGCTTTTCAGTCAAAAATGACAGAAACGCACAAGCAGGAAAATAAAGGTGTGCAGGGAAAAAAAAGTCGTTCACAAGTGAAAGAACCGAGCAGGGATGGATGAACATCTAGCTGACTGTATCCCTATAATTAATAATAATTATTATAATCATTAATTTTTAATTAATTCTTTAATTGCATTTAACATTGCTAATATTCTTACTTCACTTTGCCTAATTGACTGATAGAATGAGATTTATTATATTTGCCTATTTAATTCCAGAAATCCTAATTCATCCTACAATTTAATCAGTCCCATCTTGCCATTTCTATTTCATATGTTTTGCTCCTTTCTGTTTAATATCTTTTGTCCCTTACCTACTGCGTAAGGGGATTTTTCACAACAAGCTGTGAAGAACTTCCATTATCCCAACTTCCCTATTACCATAAAGGCACCCTTAACCCAGCGCAGCTTGCAGTAAAATAAAACAGGGAAAGTATTTACAAATTGAAATAGAAAAGACATTGCTGCAAATGTCTTGAGAGGAGTCAAAGTAAATGAAGAGAAATCTATGTACTCTACACACCCTAACGCTTAAGAGTACCTTAGTACTCTCTTTGCAGCTGAAATGCTATCAAGATATTATTTTGCTTTCTAATTATGGAGCTACTTCTTAACTACCTCCTTCATCTTTGCTTTCTTGGAAGATGACTCCACCTTGGATCCCAGGTTTTCATGTTTGGGGATCTCTTCAGATTCAGTTTCTTTCCTCCTTATTCATCATTTCTTTATTACCAGTTGAGTCAGTATGCCCAGTACTGTGTTGATTTGTTGTGAAGTCAACCTCTCTGTTAGGTGGGACAATTTGAAAATCACAAGATAGTATTTTTTCAGACAGATCAAACTGTAGACTGCATATAAAAGCAGAAGTTGCTAATCATGCTGTGTGAAAGGATACAACTGTGATGACAGCATGCAGAACTTTACTTTTTTCAGACCAGCCTCCATGTCAAGAAGACAAATTTTAGTCAATGATAATTTTGGCGTAATTGTGCTTTAGCCCTGTCTGTGACAGATTTGCTCTCTGTCTTATGTCTTCAACTACAACTTTTGATGGCAGGACCTCCTCAAAGAGTCTGTCCCCCTCCCTCTTCTATACACTGTTCCACAAATAAGTTCTCATGGACCTGAGACGTGTTCTCCTCTGTGCCTGGCCTGGCTTTATAGGCTGCCTACAGGATCACATCTATTTGGAAGTCCCTTAGGCAGATGGGAAAATATATCACAGAAGAAATGACATGTAATGGAGCTGTGTAGCTAAAAGCCCTCTTCTGACAAGATCCACAAATATTAATGTGTGTCATGGGAGTTTTTCCAAATTATTTGCGTAAGCATTGTAAGCACAGAGAAGATGCAGGTAGCTAACTGTAATCCCCATAATTCACCCCAGAACCCATTGTCATTACTCCAGACTCTGTTCAATAATGTTTAACGTCTGTGGCTTTTTCAGGCTTTATCAAGCAGATATAGCCCAAATCTCCCATCTGTCAGTGGAGTCCATTATGTTAAACAATTAATTAAAAAATAATCATATTCCTGGGCAAAGGAGACAGTCTTTTCTTTGGACAGGCACAGCTTCAAGAGAGGGGACAGGACTTGCTTTTCTCCAGGCTTGCCTTCAGCTCAGGGTTTAGCACACCTATTCTGGGAGTCGGAAGGAGTGAATTCTGAAACCCAAAATAACACTGCTGAGGTGTCGTGGTGCCTCAGTGAGACTGCTGCCTACAGAGGCCAGCAAAATCTGTCCACGGCAGAAAGGATTGTCTGTGGCTGTGAGGTTTTGTGCTGAATTGGGTTGCTGGCAGAGTGGGTGCTTCATACAAAGTTTTTTAGAGAAATTCTCTTGTTGAGTCATGAGGTGCAGAAAGGACCCTCTTGCTTTCTAAACTCCTCAGAGAGGAGCCCAGCTGAGGCTGGGTCAAATCTTAGTCCCAGACTTTGTCAATGGTTTATGTCTGAAGGCTTATACAAATGTAACTGAACTTTTATGCAATTTTGACCTGCAGGATTAAGGATGGCAAACCTAATATATTTATATGAATATATTAAATTACCCATTTTAATTGACTACAAAAATTATAAAGATTAGGGGAAAAAAGCTTAGTCAGAATTAATTGCTAAAAAGTATGTATAGCTACAGCTACCAGTATAATGCACTATTTTGAACCGATATTGAAGCGATTATATTAAAGCTAGCAAAACTTTAATAAAGCTCTATTTAACAATTTAAAAAAGCTCTATTAAGTAGAGCTTGATATTACTAACCCGTACCAACGACTGTTGCTCAACTTTGAGGAGTAACCTCAAGGGGTGTTCCCATTCAAAAGAAGGACCTTCACACACCTCAGGGTGGTATGCTAGAAGTCTTCCCCGTTCAAAAGCAGGACTGGCCTCTTAGAGTATAAAGTAATTGTCAGTCATATGCGTTTTTTAGATTATGTGTTGCCACATTTAATCAGCAAAATATGCTTTGTGCTGAAAGAGGCGTAAGCAACACTTTAGTTTCTTCTGCTCAACACTCCTGACTCTCAGCTCCATACCAGGGCCTGCACATCCTTGCTGCTCCCAGTCAGGAAGAGTGTCTTGCAGGTCCTCGTGGTGGGGTCTGATAGTCTGGTCAAACTGGTTTCAGCATTTTTCAGCACTAAGAACAGCAGACCCTCTTGCTTGATCTCACTGATCAGCAGACCCTCTTTCCTCAGGCTATCACTGATAAGCATCTAAGACAAAAAAGCTGCTGTGTCTCCCACCTGGGCACAGTGTTCTGTTACAATCACCTAAATGCCTATGCAATTTTGGAGGCAAAATTTTAGATGCTTCTTGCTTTTTGAATTACCTAGAACAAAAGTGAGGCCTTCGTGCATTATGCTCCTTCCTGCGTGCTCAAATCCTCTTTATGACACACTTCATGTTCGCTGGGAGGTAGATTTTCCTTTGGCTGTGATAATATCCCAAGGTACCCCATGACAACTCAGCATCTTGCAACCATTTGGTCCATGTGTTCATTATTTACTTGGCTTCTCAGTTTTCCAGACAAAAAATAATGTAATTGGGTAGGAGCAGGGAATTTAATGTGTTTGGTTCAAAGTATTGAGAGGAAAGTATTTTAGCTGTAATGGCTAACCATAATTATGACTTGTACTAAATTGCATGTAATGAACTGGCCCTTCACTAATCTCTTCAGAAGGAAAAAAACCCTAATAACATGTTCAAGCTACTGTACATACATTCATTTCTATTACACTTTATTCTTCCACAATTTGCCTGTTGGCTAGTTGACAAAAGCGCATTTTTCAGAAAGTGTAGAAATTTTAACATTTCCTTGTGTATTGTATGTATGAGTTTAACTGCACACATCACATGCTTTTGAGATAGCTTTTTAACATAACAGCACAGCAGTAAGGGTCCATATTACCTGAGCCAAATTAATGTTAGCAACGTGGTTCCAAACCCACCAAAGGTGCTCAGGGGAGCTACGCATTATCGTGTGAAAGTGCACTGCAGCAGTTCTACCATCAGCCATTTGCAGTATTACCAATGATCTCTATTGCAAAGTATTTAACCTTCGGAAAGAACGGTGATAATAAGCAGGAGGAGAGTCCCTAAACTGGAAACATGCTTTTAAGCACATATATCTATGTTCTTTATTGTATATTACTGTTATTTATTAGCCCTATAACCATGACACAGATGTATCTTATCATGGTATATGACAAAAGCGGACTTTTTTTTAAGACATAGCATTAAAAAACTGTTACTCTATTTAAACTAACAGTTGCTTCCTAAATATGCATCATAACAGGGAATCTGTAGTGGGAATTACTGATGCCTTTCAAGGTCATCTGCTTCATGGAGAGAAACAATATGGCAAGCTATATTAGGCTGTTCCTAAGAGCATAAACTAAGCATAAAATCCTAGAAAATCAGAAATAAGAATAAAATTATTTCCAAACAGCAGAAAACATCATTATTTGGAAATTGGCAAATATTACATACATATGTGTTGCAAAATAATGGGAAAAAAATTCCTTACTTCTAACTTTTCTTCAACTGGGTATGTATAAATAGTAATAAGTGTCTTCTGCTTGACGGAGAAAACTATGTTTTGAATGACAAAAGATGTCCAAGTTTGTAAGATTCGTTTAAAATAGCTTTATTTTTTAACTGATCTATTTGTTTGTTTAATAGTGGAAGAATAAGCACAAGGAACAAAAACAACAAAAAAGGTAACAGCGACTTTTCCCCAAATTCTGCTTAAGTGTGGAGTTTTTACAGCTTTTTTCATTGAAAGAAGTCAGGAAAAAAAGAAAAGTGATCTTAGGTCATGATTAAAGCTTATGTTCTTGGTGCTCCTCCAAGACTGCTTGGTCCTGGCTCAGACAGAGAGATTGATGCTCTCAAAACTACAATACAGAGTAGAGGTTCTGTGGTTGCACTTTCGTGATTTAAAGTGTCTGTTGACTCTTGTGAAATTGCCTCTGGGAAATTAGCTGGGGGTAAGAAAGAAACTCGAGTGACCACCTTTGTTTGCATCACTTTTTTAAATGAGTCTTTATGGTGGGGTTTTTTTTCAGGAAACCATTTAAAAGGGTGTATTTGGTTTGGGAACACTGAAGTGGAGTGCAATTATCACTGGTGTATTCCATAGCACAGTGCGGTTCACTGCTTCACTTTGTGTCAAGGTTGGCTAATTGCACGTTTCCAGGAAAAAAAAATTAATTCAAAAGAACCTGCAGTTAGACTTCAAATACAGGAAAAATATCTGTCAATGAATACTTGATATATCCCCCATCAGATCTGAAAGAGAATAGGTGATCATTTAGAAAGTTTCTGTTTTCTAGTTTAGCTTTGAATATGAATAGGAGATGAATAAGAGATTTCACACCTTTTGTTTCAGTAATTATATCATTGACTACTGCATCTACAGGAAGTCTTTATTAGTGTTAATAGACTTTTCCAATGTGATTTCATGCTGATAGAAATAACCATCGCCGAGTTGTTTAGTTAAATATATAGCTGAACACCACTGTTAGCAATGTCGGGTTATTTCTGCACCAGCACTCCTGCTAGGACAGAAACCCTCCCACGAGGAAATGTGGAGGTCAGACCCAGAAAGTATAAAATGTTCTACAGACAAGGGTTGGGGAAAAGGATAGCAATATTCAACACAAGGAGTAGCTGGAAATAATACCTAACACTTTTTAAATCTGAAAGCAGAGGCAGGTAGGGAGCTGTAGTGAGTCTGAGCCAAGATCTCAAGAAGGAGCCCAGAGGACGGGAAGTCTGAGCAGGTTGTAGGGTAAAGAAATATAAAGGGCAGAGGAAATTCACATTTTTATATTTGGAGCTTTCTGAAGCTTGATTTGTGCACGTAGTCCAATTAGGATCTCAGTTGTAAATGGAGCATCTGAGAGTCCCTGTGCACAAATGAATCCTGTAGTAATAAACCTCATTATTATGACCCACTAAATCTCTATTTGGGAAATGAGGGCGAACATATCCTTATGGCTCTTTTCAAATATTAACTAAAAATAGTTCTCAGTATAACTTTATTTCCTTACTAGTAATTTTATTCAAAATTGTCCCCTGCATATGATAAACATGAAGAAGAAAAAGGAAAATTAGGAAGTTTAAATTACCATTTATAAAGTGCTATGCATATATTCTATTATGTGAATATTTTCCTGTAGTTATGTTTTATTATTACACAATAAAATAATTTTAAAAATGTATCCTCTGTGAAAGAGATACTCCCATGTGGTAACTTAGACATACTTGACTTTCCATTATAAGTTGATAATTGTAGTTTAAAATTATAAGTGGTAACCTCTGAATTGATCTAACATAGTAAATTACTATTTTTACTTAATTATGATCCACTTACGGTTTTCTTCTTTGGATGATGAAACATTTTGGTCATTAACACCAGATTGCCTGAAAGAGTTGCCCTCTCTTTGAGGACTAGAGGGTCACTTGCATGGAGTAAGGTGAAATCTCAGACTTATCTACCATTTTTTGAGGAATATCCTGTTTTACAGTTTGTGGACAACTTTTAGGCACATAAATCCAGATTCATAAAGGGATTTGAACATAATAACCTTAGCACTGCTGCATCAGTGTTGCTTGGCAATGGACTTTACAACCCCACACCAAAGGCATGAGTTGTCTGGAACAATAGGGTTTTTTCCAGCTTTTGAAAGTGTTGCTCTCTTTTGGCTCACGTGTCTTCATACAATTTCCCCCATATTTGCACATTGAAATTAAAAAAACAGCTCAGATCAAGTATAATTGCTGGAAGACCTGGGTTTCTCTAGGGTAGAAGAGGGCAAAACCCAGCTACAATGATTAACTCTTAATGTAAATTTTGGTGACACTCTCTGTCCCAGCTGAGCTACTGCTGGCAGTTAATGCTAATTAACCATTCCTTGGCAGCCTGAACACTTGCTGAACACTAATGACTGTTGCTTTTTACATTCTTAACCTGAAAGAACGTCTGCTGTCTCATGAGAATAGGAACACATCTATGTCTTAAAGTGGGGTAAAATCTTGTGTAGGAGTTCCTGACACCTCTGGTGTGCAAAGGTGAGTTCCTTGCTGGACAGGATGCAGAGTCTACAAAATGCAGGGATTTGGGAGTCTGATGAGTTTGTGCAACCTCTTCACTAAGATGATGGCATCTCTGCGACTGTGCCACGGTATAACTTTTAACACCATAAAGCTCTCTAGGGAAGGTTTGGGGTCCTGGCTGTCGGGCAGGAATTCTGTGGATTGCTTATCGCAGTTCAGTTGTGCCTCAGCCCCACCATGGACAGGAAAACACCTTGGATCTTATACAGATTGGTTAAGCTTAGGTTATGGAAGAAATTGATGTTCAAGTATTAAGCATGCCATTTGCCTGAGCAGATATTTTTTCCTGTTGCTTAAAGCACCAAGTTCACCAGGGAAGTGTGGGCTCTGGTTACAATATACTACGTGTTCTCAAACACGTGCCAGGAAGCACTGCTACTGAAAGGAAAATGACTTTGCCCTCCCATCTTTTGTGGTCACTTATCCACCCCAGGAGAGGTTTCTAAGGGAATCACCAGCAGTTTTTCTTGCCAGAGATTCCAGGCATTCAAGTGATGATTCAGATGACATTTGTGTGATCACACTGAAGAGAGCCAAATCCGTATGATAAGTGACAGCTTTCAGTGCTGGAAGGAAGAACCATACAGCAGGATGAATAACCCAATCCATGCGGATATGCTCCATGCAGTGACTCAGGATTTTGCACGTTGGAAATATTGCGCTCCCCACATATGCTACATTGCACTAAAAGTGGCTTTGGAAGGATGAAAACATTTATACTGTCTACACTAAAATGTTTTGTCATTTTAAGGATACCACTGACATTTTTCCCACAGTAAAAAATTCTATACCATTTGAGGTCTATCTCGTGATCACTTATGGGTACTGCCAGCTGGTCTGATTATCAGGATGTAAGTGTATGCATACGTTGGATTATTGAAGGAATGGTTCAGTGCTAGACCTGTTAATGTGGGAGACTGTCAGTCATCTCAGAAATCCTACAGGGCTTGCCCTATGAGCATCGAGATCTGTGGGTACATATTAAAAGTCTGTTTGTTGGTGTGATTTCTGTGGTTTGTTTGTTTGTTTTTTAAGTAAGAAAAAAAAATAAAAAAGTAAAGTAGGTTTAAAAGTGATACCCTAATGACTGAGCTGTAGCAGACTTTTGGAAAAGCCACTCTGAGATTTCGGAGTTATACAGGGTAGCTGGAGCTGCCAGGACTGCCCTGGTTGTTGAAAGTGATAGCACACAGATGAGACAAGTGTGTGCATTGATTGCATAGAATTATTGGTATCTTCCATACAATCTTGTATTTGACAATAATCTTCATGAGCTAGGAGTTTGAGACTAGTGCATGCATTCTCAGTGATGTCTGGTAAAGTGCTTAAATTACACTATCATGAAATTTCAAATCCTGCAAGGCTTGGAATCCAGAATGCACAAGAGGGATTTATCGGCAAAGATTTATCTTTTTGCGTATCTTCCAGCAAAGAAAAATTGTAGGTACTCTAGAAACACTTATGCTGAGTGGGACAGATGCTTTGTTTATCTCTCTTTCCTCTGCATTATCTACTTGTCCCTAGTAAAGTTGTCATATTTGCTAAAAGATTCACTGATTCCTTTCCTTCCTCATCCCCTTCTCATACTGTCCACTTGAGGGGAAGATTTATTTTCTCCTTAAAACATCAAGTCTATGCCTTATACCTACTACATAAGCAAGAGACAAAGTCCTTTGTGTCTCATATTTTTACAGAGTATTGTAAGGATGGTTGATTTTACATTGGCTGTACCAATAAAATATGAACATTTTCCAGTTTTTACAACTGTACATAATAATCCCTCAAACAACACTTCTTTTTCTCCAACAGGTTGTGAAAATGTAGTATCATTATGAATATCACTATGATTTTTTTTCTAGCCTATAGAAATACTGCTCTCCTGAGAAAAGAGATGACTTTCCCAAACTTCCAGCCTACATGGGATGACAGAAAGGGTCTCTGTGTTGCACTCTACCTACTGGTGTGGAGTTGATGCTATTGTTTTATTCATTCCTCTCTATGCTTTTTCTTTCTCTAGGGAAAAATTACCTTTCCACTGAGTGAGTCAACAGCACAGAGAATTAACAGCACTACGTGAAATCACAGCTCTGGTGACCCAAGTGTATTGAAAAGGCAGTAGCACTAACAGGATTGAGGGATTTTCAAGAAACAAGGTTTGGAGAAACTGGCTGGAAGCTTTGATTCTGAGACCAAAATCAGTCTTTGTAAAGACAGTGATTCTTTTCATGTCATAAAATGTCAGACTAAAGGGCTGAGCTATGCAAGGGCATGCTAAAGACCTGACAAATATCTACGAAATGTACTACATGTACTACAGAGCACATGAAACCATGACCTGTGAAAACTCTGTTAAAACTGCAGTCAGTCCTTGCAGAGTCTGTTTATTCCTTCAGGTGGGAGAGAGAAGAGCCATTGCTCTTCCTCAGTTTTTCTTCAACCATAATTTTTTTATTATTATTATTATTTTCCTGGTTTTGCTTGTTTGGTTTTATTTGTTTGGGGTTTTTTTGGGTTTTGTTTCATTTTTTTTTCCTGGAATCTCACAATACCCACCATGTACAATACTTTTTTGGGGTATGGGGGAGCACTTGAATCAGAATAGTCTCGAAATTCTTGTAACACTGTACAAAGCTTACTGTAGGTATAAAAAGAAGCTCTCTAAACTTCCAGTTTCAGTTATGTGTTACCCTAGAAAGTAGAACTTCAGTTACTACAAATAACTGATCTTAATTAAAATAATTACAATTCCAAACTCTAACCATATCACTCTTTCTAGCAAGATTGTCATTTAGAATCTGCCAGAAGTGTTTGTCAGTAGATGAGGGATAAAAAATTTTTGTGATTCACATTATTCTATATCAAACATATCTCAAATTTTCGTTTCCAGAGACTGAAACAAAAATGTATTTTTCAATGAGTGTTATAATCAATCGTTGATATAAAATGAACTACTTAATATGCAGTAATAAGATACTGATTCTCTGAAGTTAGTGGAGTTGCCTGACACCAATGATTCCCATTACATGTGTTGTGAAAGGATGCATGAAGGCCCAAAACTGTTTATTTTGGGAGTGCCTTTGGAGAAAAACCAGCACTTTTGAGAATCTATTCCTAGAGAAAAGATGGGGTTCAGAAGTAGAAGAGACCTTGAAGGCTCCAGGACTAGAAGCCTTGAAAAAGTCTTCCCTCTTCACACAAAAAAAAAGCTTTTTAGAGGAGCTGGATCACCTGGGACAGATTTAAAGGTGTTGAATTGGAAATTTGAGCTTAGTCTGAGAGTTGCTGAGGAGAAAAAATGTCCTCAGCCAGGATATAGGTCTCAGGGGAAGGGATGAGAAGCTCCTTCTCTTTGGTTGAGGGTGTTTAAAAGGCAGAGGGGTTGAAGCTGGAAATGTTCAGCCGAAGTAGGAAAACTATGAAGATCTCAGGGTGGACAAATTGGAAGGGTAGTTGTACAGCTTGAGGAAAGAACTATAAAAGTCTTGAAAGTAAGCCAATGATAATTTAGGAGTTGGATGGCTTTGAAGATAAAATGATGGTGGAACATTTCCTGGAGGACAAAAGAAGCTGCGGCAGGAAGCTGAAAGATAGTCTGGGGTGGGATCCCTTGGGTTCTCTTCTTTAGTCCCTGTCATCCTCAATTCCATTTAATAAAAGCAATGAATCCTATCTTAAAAGCAGATAACATACATATTGTAACTTTTCATTTTATTTTTACTATGACTCATTTACTACCTTGCTAAAAATTCCCTTTTCTAGCATTTGGGAACCTTCTAAATTCTGTTTCTTCTGATTTCTAATTTCTGCCTGGTTCTCTGCTATCCTTGTTCTTAAAATGACACTGTTTTTAATACAAGTAGGTCTTTTCACTTGGAGTGTGTGTGCTGTGTGTGTGTGTATTGTGGGCTTTTCATTTACAAGAGCAAACTACCTAAGCTCTTTAGCTGCTATGTGGAATGCAAGCCATGTATTCCCTATATCACTCAAGTTCCTGCTTCTGCTCTTGTTTTTTCATTAAATTTCTCTCTAAATAGGACATTAGGATAGTTTCGGACATTGAGGTGCTGAAGCATGTCCAGTGAAGGGCAACAAGGCTGGTGAAAGGTTTAGAAAATGTATCTCAACCTTATGGCTGAGGGAGATGGGGTTTTTTTAGTCTAGAGAAGAGGAGGCTCGGAGGGACCACTTTGCTCTCTTCAAATGCCTGAAAGGAGGTTGTAGCCAGGTGGGGACTTGTCTCTTCTGCTGTGCCTGCAGTGAGTGAACCAGAGGAAATAGCCTTATGCTGAGAGAGGGGAGATTCAGATATTAGATATTAGAAAAAAAATTTTCACTGTTAGGGTGGTCAGGCACCGGAATAAGTTGCCCAGGGAGGTAGTGGAGTCACCATCCCTGGAAGTGTTTAAGGGGTGTCTGGATCTGGCACTTAGTGATACAGTCTAGTGGTTTAGGGGTTACAGTGGTAGTGCTGGATCGGTGGTTGGACTGGATGATCTCAAAGGTCTCTTCCAACCTTGGTGATTCTATAACTCAAGTCTCCTAAAGGTAATGCCTTCAGCAGTTGAGCCACTTTTGTCAATACTCCCTTTTGTATGCCTAAAATAGTTCTTCCATGTGTCCTAGAGTTGCATCACCTTTTCACATCAGTGACCCACCACCTCATTGTCATCCACTGATAAAAACTGTACATATTTCTTTATCTTCAGCTCTTTCCAAATCATGTACTTTGTGCCACTTTATTTGATTTCAGTCCATATCTGTGATTCTTATTCTCAACCAGCTTTTGGTGTCGTTTTTGTCATGTCTGTGTTGATACAAAATTTGGAGGTGTCACCAGCAGATTTTATAAAATTGGCATTTTTGAAAATGTTAATTTATTCTGTGATTAAGCAGCCCAAGGTGGCTGAGTTCAAAATATGTACCTTTCAGGTTACATTTCCTGGCTTTCAAAACTGTTTCTTGCTTTTCCCCAGCTCTTTTGTCTACAATCCTCAGTAACTATTGCCACAAGTAGTGTCTCATTAAAAACAGCTTACTGTTATCCATGTAGATGCAGTAGCTCCAGTTTTGTGCCCGCTTCTTGATTGAAAAACTGAAATTTATCAGTTTTTTTCTGAATAGAAGAGTTAAGCTATGATTCTGAAAAACATGTCCCATCAATACAATAGCCAAAAAGCTGCAAACATGACAGGACACACTCTCTTTCCAGGAGAGCTCGAAGCCGAGACTGACGTAAAGGAGGATCAGGACTTGATGTACACACAGGAAAGGTCAATAATGGAGCCAAGAGTTGAACTCTTTAATCCCTGTTGAGTGCTTTTTCTTCTCAAGTTTTTTGTGTATCAGGGGAAATATTAGTCACACCTGTACAGAGACACTGAGACATCTGGCCCAAACGAGGCATCTCTACTTCCAAGTTCTTTTACCATTCTAACCCCAAACTGAGTTCTTCAATAGGACTCGGTTTTTTGACATTTGAGCCTCCCTTCTTCTTCCTTTTGGCTTTGCTTCAGTCACAGTTCCTTGTAAATTAGTTCAGTGTTGGATTTACCATAAGCTGTGTAGGGAAACTTTCCCTATAGACTTCTTATACTTCAGCTGCACCCTTTCCCATCATTTTATATCTCTTCTTCCATCAAAATCTGCTTGAAAACATGTTTTTGTAAAGGGTCTTTGTTTTGTCTGCTAAATCCCTTCATATAAATTTAACTCTACAATGCAACTAATTCAAAACCAACAGGCATCTTGTGAAAGCACGCAGAAAAAAATCTAACACTGACTGCATTGAGCATTGTTGAGCCAAGAAGCATATGTTTCTTCTCCACTCAGTAACATTTCATGTCCCAACTTGTTTCAAAGAAATTAGAACAATAAAACACATTAACTTAAACTCACAAGCACTCTCCTTTCCTGCCTGTATTTTAAGAAAAAAGTAGCACACATTTCTGTTGTTGTTAAAAAATTCTAATTAAAAAAAGAAATAGAAAGGAAAATGTGCATTGAACATCTGGCTTTCAGTGAGGTCTTGCTCTTTCCTATTTTTTCCAGCTGTGTTGGCTCTTTACTTTGATGGATCCTCGCTCAAGCATCCCTAAAGATCATTTCCCTACTGCTTGGATGTCCCTTGGCTGTCTTCCCGTTTTGAGAAGAGAAAGTAGGAGCGGATACCACACATGAACTTGGCTTAAAGGGACTAAACTGTCCCCTCCACTTTCAGGCACAGCTGGAATGAAGAACTTGAAGGTATAAATAAAGCCCATAAAAAGCAAACAAGAAGTCCCAGTCAGAAAGCTATGTCTGCTTACCCTGGAGAAACAGAGCTGTCTGAGTATCCTCACTTATTCTTTGGAGCTCTTCACTCCTGATCGGGGCCAACCAGGAGGAAATGGAGTCAGGTTAAAAATTCATCAATAAGCAGATCAAGTGAAACATGGTCTGCTCAGCAAGGGACTGGAAAGGAAGGTGGTTTGGTTTGTGTTTTTTTAAACTGTTAACTGTTAATGCACTTTCCTGGTTTATGCCTATATAAATGACATCATGCTGCCCTTCAAATTTCTACACATTTCATGAAGTACTTCCTTTTGTTCCTTTGCCTATGGCTGACAGGATTTTCTGCAGTCTCGGGAAAGTTCCTCCCTAAATAATAGGACTGAATTAGAAAATGTCAGTTACCCTAAGGTGGAAATAGCTGTTGTGATAAGGCTTCCCATAACTTTGGCTGGGATTTCCTAGGCAGAAATATGCCTTCTACAGCACATGTACACAAACACAGTGAACATGACACATCTGGGAAGGGCTGTGTAAAAAAAGTATTGCTGACCTGGGGCTGTGTAGTCAGACTTCAAGAGGGCCTTTTGAGTTTATGTGACATGCACATGTTATCAGCACAGAATGCAGGCAGTCCTCTACATGTGCAGCAGGCTAGGGAAAGGGCACAAATCTTTTAATTTCAATTAGGATTTTTCTTAAATTAGAGGTGGAAAATAGCATATATTTGGAAAATGTAAACACATGGCAGTCATATTTAGTTTCTTTTAATTTGACTTGTGCAACAAAGGCTAAGAAAAGTCAGTTTCCTGCATTAAAATTTCAGTTTGACCTGTAGTGTATCTTCTAAGAATAGCGGCTTGTCTTGATATGAACAGACGGATGGGGCACCACAGACATGAAAGTTGTTCCAATGGTTATTCTTGTTAAAAACACTCTTATACTTCTTAAACTGCATCTGCTGCATTAAATGTCATGGTCATTGTCTTTTGTTTCTGCTAGCTGAGCTTATTTTGGAGAGCAAGTGACAGAAAATGCTTTCTGACTGTTTTAGAGGATGGCAGCAGTGTTCTTAGCCTGAGCAGTGCACAGGGAAGAGCACGTGTAATACAATATACACCTCTTAAAGTTAGGACTTCTTGTAGGGATGCTGTCACAGTCTGCCTGTGGCAAAATAGCCTGGATAACAATGGCTGTTAAGGCAGGAGGGCTTGTATATGTGACAATATATACACATGAGTGGGACACCCAAATGGGACACCCAAATCTGTCCAAAGCTGATGTGGTGGATTGGGTGAATGGGACACCCAAAACTTCCAAAGCTGATGTGGTGGATTGACCCTGGTTTGATGCCAGGTGCCCATCAAAGCTGCTCTATCTCCCTCCTCTTCAGCTGGACAGGGGAGAAAAAATATAACAAAATGAGTTGAGATAAGGGCAGGGAGTGATCACTCCACAGTTACCATCACGGGCAAAACAGACTAGATTCAGGGAAAAATTAGTTGATTTTTTGCCAAAAAATCAGAGTAGGGTAATGGGAAAATAAAATGAAAACCTCTCCCTTCTTCTCTGGCTCAACTTTCCTTATGATTTTCTCTACCTTCTTCTCTCCAGTGGCACAGAGGGATGGGGAATGGGAACAGTGGTCAGCTCATCACGTGTTTCTGCCACTCCTTCCTCCTTATGGAAAGGATTTCTCACTTCTTCCTCTGTTCCAGTGGGGGTCCCTTTCCATGGGGTGCAGTTGTTCAGGAACAGTCTGCTCCAGTGTGGGCCCATCACAGGTCACGAGCCCTTCCAGCAAACCTGCTCCAGCATGGACTCCTTTCTCCACAGAGCCACAGGTCCTGCCAGGAGCCTGATTCAGTGCAGGCTTCCCACATGTTCACAGCCTCCTTTGGGCATCCACCTGCAGCATGGGGTCCTCCATGGGCTGCAGGTGGACCTCTCCTCTACCATGGACCTCCATGGGCTGCAGGGGCACAGCTGCCTCACCATGGTCATCACAACAGCCTTAGGAGGATCTCCGCTCCAGCACCTGGAATACCTCCTACCTCTTCTTCCTCACTGACCTTGGTGTCGCAGAGTTATTTCTCTCACATATTCTCCACTCTTTGGCTGCAATTGTGCAGGGTTTTCTTCCCCTTCTTAGATACATTATCCAAGAGGTGGTACCACTGTTTTAGTGGCGCAATGTTAGGTTTATGATTGGACTTGATGATCTTAGGGGTCTTTTCCAACCTAAATGATTCTATGATTTTATGATCCTATGAGTAAAAAGTCAAGATTGAAAAGAGCTGACCTAATTGAACAAAAGGTGGAAATCACACAGGTGATGGGCATCAGATGAATCTAAACTAAATTTGGAGTGAAGTTACTCCAAATTACTACATTGAAGTAGTAAAATTACTACAAATTCCTACACTGAAGTTCAGTGGAGTAATTCACAGATAATAAAGTTACCGTTCCCCTCTACTGTCTGCAATACAGTTTGAATACAGCATGCAGGGAGGAGAGCATCCACCCAGCACTGTTGCCTTATTTTTTGCAATTTTATATTTGAAATAAAATTCCTTGTAGCATTATTTTAGTCACTTGGTTAAATGAATGATTGTGAAGAAAAAATAGAATAAAGAAAAACTGTAAAGTAAGAACAACTGTGACTGAGCAAGGACTCCTTCCCTTCCATGACAGCCTGTACAAATAAAGAGTGTACTCAATGTGAGAAATATTTTGCTGTTGTTGCTATAAGCTCAAAACCCCCCATAGATTCTGTGAATGAATCCTGCTACAGGCTTATGGGATGTGTTTGTATGCCTTACAAGGGTTTCCTGGGGTGGATGAGAGGCTGGAGTCCTGCAGAGGTTGCGGAAGCCAGGGCAGGTCTCTCAGCCAGCAGGGACTCTGAGCAATTCTTGCCATTGTCTTATCAGAAAAGGCAGGATTAGAAAGGGCAAATTTGGAAGAGAGTAAGGAAAGGCATTTCAAAACCTGTGCACAACATGTCTAAAGCAGGCCAACGAATGCTGTTTTCTAGTAGACAACTTTTGGAGGGCTGATAAAACAATTGCATCCTGCTTAGAGTAGGTCTGTTCAGAAATATGCTGTCACAGAGTCTGTGATGGCTTTTCCATACAGCAATATAGCTGAGAAATGAACTCTAGCACGCTCCTGTCAAACTGAAATAATAAAGAAAAAAACCCAAATCAGCTGAAAACAGTGTTCAGCCTGGCTATGGATCAAGAGCAAAGCAGAATTATTTCAAACCCAATGAAATAAAAATGAGAGTTTTTATAATAATAAATGCTGTTTCTTTATTCCACATGAATCAGCTGAGTAATTTGTTTTCAAGTTCCATAATGCAAATTAATGATGGTAAAACTTCATCCTGTTTGACACTTACTGTTTCATAATCATTACAAAATTTAGTTGCAGTTCCATATCCCATTATCTTGGCTTTACACTGGATAACATTTTTTCAGTTTTGCAGTTTTGGCTTTAGCTGAGCTGGAAAAATTGTACAAGGGTATCCTTGAAAATACAATCAAGGAAATCTGATTTCTTGTTCCTTGCATGAAGAGACTGCTTTGAGTCAACATTTCTTCTTCCAAGAAAGCAATTTTCTTGACAATTATTCTAACGTTATTCTAATATTACCCATTTGTCTGTAAAAAGCTACCAGTCTGCTAAAGATGACTGTTCCTAAGTAATTTTTTAAATACACAATTTAAGCTAGAGGAAACAACTCAGCAAACTCATCTATATCATTACCTCCCTTCCCTCCTCCCCGAAGATCCAAAAGAAGCAGTTATCAGTTTTAGCTGAAACTTACTTAGTTTGTTGTTTACCTCACTTGGCTTCAGGGGTTTATAGTAGCTCTGGAAGAAGGTGCACTCTCTCAAAGTACCAGTTGCAAATCAAAGGCTTGGGATAATGGTCTGGGAAGTGAAAAACTTGGACATATGGATATGCTCACATAATTTGTGTGCAAATGTTGAAAGATGTCACAGGCTCCTTTTGAGGATCTGGGCAAGAATCTCTCCTCTGCAGTTAAAAGGTGATGAAATAAAAGAACAAGTTGGCACATCCCTGCTTTATAGGCATTTCATGGTTTATGCACCACCTCATTCTGCTGTTAGTGGTTTTGCTTTCCTGTCCACAGATAACACTGCATCAAACTGTGTCCTGTTCTCCATAACAGATGGTCAGGTCCCACAGAGGGATTTGGGCTGGTAACCAATAATGACATTTCAGTGCAGCAGCAGCAGTGTGTGTGGTGTATTGTTAGGTGCAATGTAATATGGAGGAGTTGTTTATTATAAACTGAGGTCCCTGATGCCTTTTTTTCAGTGGTTGTCCAGGAGGGAAGGTTAAAGATCTCATGTCTACCCTGTGTCTCCATGGTGAAAGAAAAGATTCATCTAGTCAGTGCTCCTTTTCTCAAGAGAGCAGCTTTGTTGGCCAGTGTTATCTATTATTCTATGAAATGACCAGTCTGTTTGAGGTTTTGTTTGTAAAGTACACAGTGCAAGTTAGTCAGCAAACACAACTCTGGATTTTTCTCTCCTGAAAATCCAAGCAAAAATTATCTAATCACTTCTGCTTGTCATGTGTTTAATTGTACTGTTTCTTCACTTGGCTTGAAGATTTTTTGGTGAGGGAATATGCCTCAATGCATCAAGTCTGGTCAAAGTGTGGATGGTAGAGGTTTATTTACATATATTATGTTTGCTTTAGTTCAAAACCCAGTGCCCTGCGTTCAGTGAAAAGGCTTTGGACGATGCTTTGAGGCCATGTATGCATGGCCTGGATGTGACCTCAGATGTTTATATGCTACCAGCTGGCTAGTGAGTTGTACACATTAAAATACAGTTTGAATGTTTCCTTGCAGAGGGTGCTCTGCCCTCTCCCTCAGTCTGCTAGGACAAAAACTTGGTGGGAACATGGAAAAGTATAATGTACAGTGAAGGGAAGGAGAAGAGGAGCCAGTGAAAAGGAAAATCACTAATTGATATTTTGGCATGTAACGAAGTTCTTCATAGATTTTACATCTGTATAAAACAATAACTTCATTAATCTCTCTGAACTGTGTTCTCTATGTTCTCATCCATAGCTAAAACCCTTGCCTTTAGGAATTAGTCCAAAAGATCAGAAGATTATTGTTCCATTATGGACTGAAGATTGTATGTGTAGATTTATATGTTAAAATTGCCAAATTAATTGATGTGTTATTTTTTAAAAAATCTTAATTTGGCTGCTTGGTCTATGGCTTGGGATAGCATCATGAGGTCTCTAAACACAAAAGATAGTGCTTTGGAATGCAAAGTGCCTGAATACTGACGTCAGGTCATTGTGTTTCAGGTTGCAAATCAGTATATCTTTTTGAAGTGACCTGCATTTGAAAAAGATGTGTTCAAAGCTTTAACTGGCTTTAAATAAGTAACTGTAACTGAAAGCAAATGGCAGTTTCATGAAAGAGTTTTCACCAAGTCCATACTGTTGGAGCTTAAATGGTAAATTTCAGCAAAGACAAACATTTTAATGTCTATGTAATAGCAACATTGGAGAGATTAATGTACTGAAAGCAAACAATGATATTGTTGTTTCTTATCATGTCTTTTTAGGGTGTTCAGGAGAAAGACCTCGATCATTTTGCTCTTCTTATAAACATAGTGACTGCTTAGATAATAGTCCTAGTTCTGACATTCCTTAGCAACATACTGTGAAAACACAAACATGCTGTTTCATTAAGTGTCCCACCTTAACTGTGTTTTAAGTGCATTCAGAGGACATGTTGTCAGATAGTTTGGAAGGGGGACATGCAAAAGTCCACATCTGGCTATGCTGCTGGAACCTGCCCTACTGGCATCATAACTGCAAATTTTGGCAGAGTTAGGGCAGCATGGGAGCTGCTCACCCAAAAGAGTGGGCTCATTGGGTAGCATGCGATGTAAAGCAGAGAGAAGACTACTGGCAGTCTGCTGTGGTGATAAAGGATCTGGGGAAGTGGGTGCAGAAGGGCAGGTAGTGTGGCTCGTGTGCTAGGAAATGTGGGCAGATGAAGGTGCTGAATCGGAGGTTTTTGATTAAGAGATCAGGTCAGTACTGTTGGCAATGGTCTGGCTGGGAAACTGGAACCTGAACCAAACCTGCAGAGAGACAGCGGTGTGTAAGAGCATCAGCCACCACAACAAAGGGACTGAAGTGGTTGTAGGTGTTAATGACACAGTTCATCAATGTGAATAATATTAGTCTGTATTTTCATACACATGGAATGGAGGACTCTTTTATTGCTGAAGAACAACTCTCCCTTCGTCCCTTCTTGTTATTATGTTTTGGTGAGAATGCTGAGCTCCCCTGAAGGAAACGAACTTCTAATTTGTTACAAAGTGTGGTCCCCATTCCTGAGGATCCCACTGTTAATGTTTAACAACCGTCCTTTTTATTTGACAGCAATTGCTAATATTGCAGGGAAAGCTGCACAGGATGGAAATGTACTTATCTATTCAGTGTCTATAAATGCACAATTTATGAGTATTTCCTGTACACACACAAGACAATAAATGTCAAAGAGAACATGAACATGCTGGAGGACTAATAAGAAAATTAATTGCTGTATGCATACACTCAGATAAAGGACACGATATTCATCTAACCAAAGATCTGCAGAGGTTGTTTTAGCTGCTTATATTGCTTGGTACTGTTTCATCACTTACCACAGTATCTTCCTGGAGAAACTGGCTGGTCAGGGCTTGGACAGGGGTACTCTTTGCTGGGTGAAAAACAGGTTGGATGGCCCAGTTCAGAGAGTGGTGGCAAATGGGGTTAAATCCAGTTGGCAGCAGATTACAGCTGGTGTTTCCCAGAGCTCAGTACTGGAGCCAGCTCTATTTAATATCTTTATCAACAATCTGCATGAGGGAATCAAGGGCACCGTCAGTGAATTTGCAGCTGACACCAAGTTGGGTGGGAGTGTTGATCTCCCAGAGGGTAGGAAGTCTCTGCAGAGGGACCTGGAACAGATTGATGGGTTGAGGTCCATTGTATGGAGTTCAACAAGGCCAATGCCAGGTCCTGCACTTGGGTCGAAATAACCCCATAGAATCATAGAACAGTTAGGGTTGGAGGGTTGGAGGGGACCTTTAAGATTATCTAGTTCCAGCCCCCATGCCCTGAACAGGGATGTCATGCACTAGACCAGGTTGCTCAGGGCTCCATTCAACCTGGCCTTGAACACTTCCAGGAATGCGGCATCCACTTCTCTGGGCAACCAGTTTCAGTTCCTCATTACCCTCTGAGTAAAGAATTTCTTCCTAATATCTGGTCTAAACCTGCCCTCTTTGAGTTTAAAATCATTGTCCCTTGTCCTGTTGCAATCTGCCTGTATAAAAAGTCCCTCTCACTCCTTTTTCAAATCCCCCTTAAGGTACTGGACTTCAGTGAAGTCTCCCTGAAGCCTTTTCTTCTCCATGCTGTACAACTCCATTTTTAAAAATGGAAGTGATGTTTCCCTTCTTCCAGTCACTGAGGACTTTGCCTAACCACCATGAATTTACAAATAAGATGGAGAGTAGTTGACAACTACATCTGCTGATTCTCTTAGGACCTGGGGATGTTTGTCATCAGGTCCCATAGAAGTGTGGCTATTCAGCTTCATCAAGTGGTCCCAAACCCACGTTTCACTTACAGTGGGAGGAACTTAACCCACACCACAGCAGAGGATCAGGGATGTGAGAGAAGTGGGAAGCACGACTGCCAGGGAAGACCGAGGCAAAGAACTCACTGAATACCTCAGCCTCCTCCACATGAGTCACCACCAATTCATCCTTCTTGCTTATTGGGGTGTACACTCTCCTTTGCCTTTCTTTTCTGACTACGTACTTATAGAATCACTACTTCTTATTCTTCATGTCCCTTGCCAAGTCCTGGTCCAGTTTTGCCTTGGCTTTCCTGATCCAATCCCTACTCTTAAAATGGTATCCCTGTATTCTCCCCAGGTCATCTGTCCCTGCTTCAATTGCCTGTGCATTTCTTACTCCTCAGTTTGAAGGGCTGGAGAGTGATCATTCCCCTTGGAGAGTGATCATTCCCCTTGCTCTGCCATGCTGTTTTCCAGCCTGCCTGGCTCAATTTCCTACACACTGGTATAAAGAGCTCTTGCACTCTACATGCAGCAGTATTGACTTGGGGAATAGTGGCTGGAAAGCTGCCTGTCAGAAAAGGACCTGAACATAAGTTGACAGTGTGCCCAGGTGGCCAAGAAAGCCAGTGGCATCCTGGTTTGTGTCCATCAGGACCAGGGCAGTGATCATCGCCCTGTACTCAGCTTTGCTGAGGCCACACCTTGAGTCCTGTGTTCAGTTTTGGGCCCCTCAACACAAGAAGAACATTGAGGCACTGGAATGACTCCAAAGAAGGGCAACGAGGTGGTGAAGGGTCTGGAGCTCAAGTCTGATGAGGAGCAGCTGAAGCAGCTAGGGTTGCATAGCCTGGAGAAGAGGAAGTTCAGCGTGCATCTTATTGCTTTCTACAACTACCTGAAAGGAGGTTGTAGCCAGGTGGGGTTTGATCTTAAAGGTCTTTTCCAACATGAATGATTCTATGATTCTATTCTGTGTATCCAGTGTCCTAACCATAGTGACCGAGTTCATCACTCTTAGTATAAAACTGCAAAAACTCTTGGTTTAAGAAGTGCTGCAAAGATATTTTTGCAGGGCTAGTCCTTGCTTTAGTATTAATACATACCTTATTTTTTTTTTCAATAGAAAGGTGAGTAAAGCTTGTACCTACTTGTAAGGCAAGAATAGGAAAAAGCTGAATGTAACACAGCTCCTAGCCTAATTTTCATCACTGTGTGGTTTTTAAACCCATATTTATTTCATACTTGTCCCAGATTTAACTGTTGTAGACATGGACAGCCTCTATTTGATATACTTTTAATTGGCTTTGGTCTTCTTTTCCCTAATAAAATACCTCCAAACGCCTGTAGTTCTCACATAACTCAAATCATAGACATGATTTCAACTTCATGCCTGCCAATTTGAAAACAGAAAACAGACTACTTGGAATGTGAAAAATAATTTTGTTCCTTACAAGCAAGAAGCTGGTTTTTCTCTGTTCTAGGGAGATTGCTTTTTATTGACTTCAAATGTGTTCATTTAGTAGGGCATCTGAAGGGGAGAAGGAGCCGATGCTGATGAATTATCTGCAATGTGTTAAGTAATAAATGTAGAAAAAAGCAAATTCTAGAAGACTTGTCAAGAAAACCAATCATAGAGAGCATTCACATCTACAGGTCTAGTTATCTGTCCACATTTTTGAGGCCTCTACACTTGGTGTCATTCGCCCTACAAATGGGATCTGCCTATTTTATCTTCTTCTAAAACCCTTTTGAATGCACTCATAATTCTATGTCCTATGAAGTTTCAGCTTTGGAATTAACTTTATGGTCTCTTTAGGCTATTCCATAATTTTTTCTGAACACATTTCAGATAATGTGTTCAGGGAATGGCATCACTACTGTTTTTTGGGCAAGGTGGCATGGTTTGCCTCAAGGCTCCTCACTGATCAAAAAAACCCATGATGTTTCAACAAGGTCCATAGTATTTGCTATCTAGTTGTCACAAAACAGAAGCTGGAAGAAGGGTTATGGTTTACCTGAAAATCTGTTTCTGTAGCCTGACCAAAGTTGTATCCAAGATCTCTAAAGATCCACTCAAGATAGTCAGGAGCTAGAGACTCATCTGCAGTTACTGAATGATTGTCTGCATGGGCAAATTGGTTGGCAAATGCAGAGTGGAATAAGCTTCATCACTTGCATAATAAATACATCAAAGTACTCCCTGCATTCTCCGTATCTTCTAGCAACAGGACAAGAGGAAATGGTCTCAAAGCTGGGGATGTGACTGGGGATGTTCAGGCTGGATATCAGGAAGAATTTCTTCTCTGAAAGGGCTGTCAAGGATTGGAATGGGTTGCCCAGGGAAGTGATGTCACCATCCCTGGAAGCGTTCAAGAAATGACTGGGCACAGCATTTAGTGCTATGGTTTGGTTGATAATGGTAGTGTTCGGTCAAAAGTTGGACTCAATGATCTTGGAAGTCTCCTCTAACCTTAATCATTCTGTGATTCTATAATTAAAACCTTGGAATAAAAGTTATATGCCATGATTTTTACCTCCCTTGCCAAAGGTTAAAGCTTTGTTTTTTCCCACAACAGTGGCAAATTACGGAACAGATATTTCAACACAGACGTGCTGCTGTTCTACCTCTATTATCTGACTTTATCCTTCACTTTTCACAAAAAGTAATTAGCAGCAAAACGGTTGTGGACTACCCCAAGACAAATGTCTCCAAATAAATCATTGCTTCAGAAACTACAGGAAAAGCACTTCTTTCCAGTCACTGAGGTCCTACGTATATCTGTAAATGTCCAGTGTTCTGGCTTAGTGACTATACATATTTATAAGGTCGCTGCAAAACCTTCCCTCTAGATTTCAACAATCTCGAAGCATTTTGGGTGTTAACTGCAGATATTTTAGCAAATCTTTCAATAATTGCTCAAACCAGTGACTATGTAATGTACACACATTTAGCAAAGAATCATCAAAACACTTCTTGAAACTCTTCAATATCAGCTTGTTTAAAAGCACAGGTAAAAGGAACAGCTTCAGTTCTTCAGCTGGCATCCCTAATCTAACCTAAAAAAAAGTATTATAGTACATTTCTGACTTTTTTAACAATTTCTGTCTAGGAATTTAATTTTCTAAACAATTATTTTGACCATCAGTTTCATAAACCTGGGGAAAGGCAGGAATTTTTTTCTATTCTTTTTTTGTTTGTTTGTTTTTCTGACATGCTTATGGATAATTCTAGATAGTCTGGATTTGGATAGCTTGTCAAAATAGACCAAGAAGCAAAGTGTAACAGTTTCAAACCCTAACAAATATTAAATAAATACAGCAATATCAACCCAACTACCTTATGGGGAGTGTTCAGTATTTTTAGTTCCCAATAAAAATAAATGTTACCTCTAAGCTGAGATTTGTGACTATAAATGACATTGTGAAGAATATGACTTAAACCTGATAAACTGAGCTGATATCCTTAATTTTTATCAAACAAGGTTAAAAAAAAAAGTTTTCCTTTTCTCAGGTTTTGTCCTCCCAAAGCTGTATGTTCCAGTTCATGCTTATCTTCATACCCACGTAGAGTATGATCTGGTAAAGACTTTAAATACCATGAAGGACATTTATGTGCAGCAGATGAATTTCCTCTTGTATCTTTGCTCCACTGATCAGAGAAACCGATTTAAAAGGGGGGAAAGGAGGCAAATACATAACATATGTGGTCTGTGTCAACATAAAAGTGTTCAACAACGAGAGGTAGTTCTGAGCTCAAATATTCAAATCTAAGTCCAGAACAGCTGTATGGCTTGGAAAGTGTTCAGATCCCATACGGTTGTTCCTACAAGGAAATGGAGATTTCATGCGAGCTTAGTGTTTTGATGACTGTGCCTTCTCTCTGTCTGAATGAAAGTCCATGGCTTCTAAGTAACAGAGTAGTTGGGAGAGATCTCAGATTTGTCATGGATTGAAGAGATCACAGTCAACTGACTTTGAGTGAGTACAGGGGTTTTCTCATGTGCTTCCCTGACTTCAACACTGTTTTGGGGGAAAACTGAGATTATTTTCTGGGGCAATAACAGATCTTTTTGCTTCTTTGGCTTGCCAGCTGGTTGAGACCTGCCTTTCCATATTGAATATTATGCACTTGTTTGGTTTACTGACAAATAAGAAGAGTATTGTGCAAGTTCAGCTCTCTTAGCATGTTTGGAGAATTTTTTTACAGAAACCTTTAGCTGTTCAGTACCAATACTTGTGGGGAAAAAAGCAAGACATATCATATTCTCCTATATTATTATGTCAATTCCCTACTTTGTGTGAAAAGCATCTAGCTTCTCTGCAATTCCCCAAACCATGCTGGTTTTAGGGCACCTGGTCCTGTTTTTTGTTTTAAGATGTCTCAAAATTAAGATTTTTTACTGCTTGTATGAACTGAGGACCTTTTGGATTTTGTTTTAGTATGACTCAAAATTGAGACATTTTCTGTTTCTATGAACTGAGGACTCAGGAGGGGACAAAATGCAGGACTGATCCTCAGGAAGCAGAGTAAAAAGTTGTATGTCTAAGGTAGTTCACTATCTGACCCTGTGAAAGAAGGACTGAAGTAGGAGATATGATCAAAAGTGAAAAAAAAAAATGGAGCGGAGAAATTGTGCCTTGATTGAAAAAGCAAATACGTAGTGGTGGCTGTTGTAGGAATGCTCAAAACCTTGGCCAAGCAATGATAGTGGTTTCCCTGACGTGCAGGGCAGATCCCACAGTGGGGGTAGGTGAAGGTACTTCTTTTCTGACTGCCCAGGGGATTCATATTTAATATCAGATGACTGGTTTTCCAAGCGGTAAATTGACAGTAAACAGACTGACTGTGATTCTGTTAAAGGGGCTGTTGCTGTGGCTGTGGCATACTGGTTTTTTAATAAAGGATTTCTGAAAACTACACTAGTTTTGAGAAGTATTATAGAATAAGGGCTGAAAACCAATAATTTCCTTAGCTTTTCATTGAAATGATCATCAAAATGCAAAAGATGAATAAACCCCTGCCTTCAGGCTAAAGAGTCTGGATGGCTGTCTGCCTGCATTTTCTTTAAATCTGAAAGTAATTCTTCTACTTGAATTTCTATTTGATTTGTTTAGTTTTAGGGTTGAGGGTTGTGGGTTTTTTCTTGTTGATTTTGTTTTAGTAAACTGCTGTAGAAATTTTTTTAAGTGTGGTTGAGAGAGTCTTGGGACCAAAATCAGACTTTGTGTAAGTGAACACTTTGTTCTGGGTCTGACTCTTGCCTGGGCAGCAGCACCATGAATCCTTGTCAAGTACTGAAATACGTTCATGTTGTGCATAACTATTTGGAGATGATTGTCCTCAGACTTTCTAGGGCACTCAAATGCAGAGGCCAATGTTCCCAGTGCATTGGCATCACTGACTAGAACTGCAATTTAGATATTAAACATTTCCTATGAATTATGCGTAATATTTAGAATGTCAGCAATTCTTATAATATTTAAATTCTTAATAATATTATATTCTTGATACTTTGTATATCAAAATTTATTGTAAATACCCTCCTGGCCGGCGAGAGAAGACATTTTGGTGGCAGAAAGGTCTCTGTTAGTGAAGGTTGTTTCTAACAGAACTTCCTGAGAATATGCCTGGTTCCTGCTAATCTTGTTCAGGCATGAGCTTCTTAAGGAACAAATGCTGATAGAAATCTTACTTGTTTTGGCTGGAAATACCATCAACTAGGATCATAAATGTTAGGTGATTTTATAATTGGAAAATATTGTGTTGAATCAGTAACTTGGTGTTCAGAAATATTAATACAACGTGGTTTAGACTCACCTCACAGAGATAATTTCTAAAGTAAGGGTCAAGAATGAAAACATACGTATTGTACTGGTATGATTCCTAGGCCATGTTATACACACTGTGTTCAGGTGATTGCTCTAAAATTATATTCATTCTTAAAGAGTGTATCAGCTTGGTGATACTTTCAGAAAGCAGCTGTTTGTTCTGCAGTTTCCCATCCAAGGAATAAAGATTGCCCTTTTCCACCTCTAAAACTACTCAGGAGGTGTTCACATACCATTGTGGTAGAAACTGTGGTCTTACAAAGATTATGATTTCAGAAGTCATCCTGGTTTATCAATAGTATAAATACACAGATTCACCCGGATGGATTATGTTGACTTCTGATATGCCTATAAATACTGTCAAAATAAATTCTGAATTTCTATTGCTATTCTATCTTAAATTATAGAGAAAAAAATTAAAATATAATCTTCTTCTTTTGGGTTATGCTACTCACTTTATTTTGCGTTCTACTTAAAAGAATCCAGAAAAGAAAAATTGCTCAAACATCAATGACAAAACCTACTCTGTCAAGAGGACTTCACAGTATACTCTGTCATTCTATGGATAACAAAACAAGATCAGGCATTAGAATAAGTTGCCAAGGGAGGTGGTGGAATCACCATCCCTGGAGGTGTTAAGGACGTGTCTGGATCTGGCGCTGGGTGATGTGATTTAGTGGTTTAGGGGTTACAGTGGTAGTGCTGGGTGAATGGTTGGACTGGATGATCTCATAGGTCACTCCCAACTTTGACGATTCTATGATTCTATGATGATTAACCTATTTTTGCAAGGCAATTGAATGTGAATGGTAATGAATGTGAAAAGTTTTATCCGCAACTTTGTATTTCCTTGGGGTTGTTTCTTTTTTTTTTTTTTTTTTTTTTTTCTTTTCTTTTCTTTCCTTTTTTTTTTTTTTTGTGTGTGTGTTGGGGGGTGTTTTTTTAATAAGATGGTGTGTACCTATAGGGAAATTAAATGTCTCTTTAGGCTGATCAAGAATTAATGGAGCAAAGATGACAAATGGCTGTATTGAATATACAACAAAATCCAGGCAAACATCCCTTTTTAACATCTTCCAAAGCTGCTTAGTTTTAGTATAACAGGGCTCTGTGGACATTGATAACAAGCATAAGCTGCCTTGGGCTGGTGGCCTGAGTCCTGCCTCCTGTGCTCTGGTAGGGTCTGGTCTCCTGATACGGAGCAGAGAAGCAGCGTCTTCCTGTTTGGGCAGGAAGCACGTTAGCAGTGCTTGGATTATGAACATGTATTATAATCACAGAAATTTTGAACTAGTTTGAAACAGAGATAAGTCAGACACTAACTGACTGTGTTGAAGAGCTTTTATTTATTCTGTAACCTCACAGTTTCCCCACATCAGCTCCTGGGTTCCTATGAACAACACGCTCAGCATATTCGTATGGTCCATACACATTAACAGAGCTCAGAGTCTAGTTCGATAAAATACAGAGAATACTAATGGAATTATTTAATCTTTTTTGACCAATAAGTAGTACTATTTGTTATTCCAGTGGTATTGTCCAACTACTGTGAAAAAAAGTTAGTTGATTTTTGGCACAAGGTTATAACTTCCAAATTATTCTAGAAATTAATCATGCAATCTCTTGTTTACTCTTTATTTCTTCTTCATATGAGGAATAAATATTTGCCAAAAAAGCTAATCCATGAAGTAGAAAATAGCTTTACTTCATGATACATTTTCCTAGTTTATCATTCTGAGTTAGAAGAAATATTTTATTGAATAAAGCTATTGTTTCATCCTGCTCAAAAGCCTGTCTTCAAACACTGACAGTTACCAAGTAATCAGTAGTGATTACTGATGAAGAAACATTATCTTCTGGTAAAGCTGCTCTTCAGCTCAGTGATAATTTAGATTGGGGAGGAGAAAGTCTGCCAGACTTGAAGTTTAAACAACTCCATCTGAAGCTACTGGAAATATTTTCAATAATTAAATGATGATTTTACTGAGCCACTTAACTTATGCCCTAAAGCAGTTTTGTTAAGCCTTGAAATGATTATTATGGTTATCAAAACTGCAGGTACTGGTCTCAATATATAAACATTTTATCTTTGCCTGGATCTCAACAAATAACCTCTCATACCAAAAATGTTTCAGAACATTTATAGATTTTCATTAGCCTGGGGAAAAAATATTTTAAAAAAAGGGAACCTTCTCAAGGAAGTTCATGTGTGGATATTCTCCTAGTTCTTCTAAAGCAAGTATAAAAGTTTAACAAATGAACACGTCTAGTACTCGGCATGCTCCCAGAACTTATAACCCAATTACTCTCTGAAAAGAACTATTACAAATGATTAAACTCATAAAAGAGGACCCTTATGATGCTCACAAATGACTAGGTAAAGAGAATCATTTTTTGAATGTTAACTGTTGCATGAAAGCCCAACCACACCAGCTACTAATTTACTCACTTTTTTTACGCATAAGCACCACTGGATCCTCCTCTGGGTCTGTGATAACAGGAATTGCGTCAACATTTCTCTGATAAGAGGCTGTGCGTGGAAGTTGCATTTGGAAAAGGAAAATTGCACAACGCAGCTGTTTGGTCAAAGCAAGTAAAGGTGTCCAAGAATAGTTCAATTCCTAATGAAAATCTTTCTAAGTACAAAGGCCCGGCTTGGCTGACCCTTTGTCTGCAGCTCCAAGGGCGTAGAGGTGTCTCCAATTCAACTCCTCAGCACAGGACCTACCAATAATGGTTGGAGACTTTTGTATGTGGAAGATGAATAGTATCTCAAAAGCAGAGTGTCAGCACTGATGAGCACCAGGACTTTACAGACAGTGCTTTTAATGAACACACTAGTAAAGGATTTGAAGTGCTTTGCCTGCTCAGTGTGCCACATTGCAGATGAGAATATTTCCACTTTTCCTGGCCAAATGTAGAGGACTGTCTTGATTTCAGAACTGCATACTTTTTTTGCATACTGCTTTTTGTTTCTCTCTGCTGTCTTCATCTAGAAAAGGACTAAAGCTGCACACTGGCTAGTTTGGAGGAACTTGATGGAGGAGGCCCACACAGACCACTCATTTGGGGCCATGTTGTGGGGCAAAGCAGCACAGACCTAACACTCTCAGATCAACCAAAGATAACACAGAACCAACTGAGAAGTGATTTTTTTTTTAAGAGTTTTGGTTTTTTGCAACTGGACTCTACCTAGCTTCTGCTTTAGACTTTTCCCTAAATTTCTTTTATGTTTAGAAGCAAAAAACCCATGTTGCTGCTCAGGTATCAATTTCTTTAAACATTTGGTTACATCGTGTTTGCCTCTAAAGAAATCTGATTTGGACTCTGGTATTTTTCAGTCTGCCACAGCCATTAGAAGCAAAAGGCAGCCTAAACCTCAGAATGTAACCTGGAACCTTTTAGACAAGGGAATTTGGATTTATTCCACTGGAATTAGGACAAAACCAGATATTGAGATCAGTTGGACTGCAAAACCAGACAAAGTTAGGGTGTGTTGAGAACAGTAGTTTGGGCTCAGACAAGTTTCTTATGAATTATTCATGACACTGGACTATTGAGAAGATTCTGATTCTTTCCTGTAAGACATGTAACTTCAGCGATGAAATTACAGGAACTTTCAGTGCTCACAAATTCCCAGTGTCCCTAAGAAAAGTTTTTTTCTTTCCTTTTAAAGCTCAAGTTCATTAAGTTTTTGAGAATCTGGTGGCTTTTAATTCTGTGTAAATGGAAGCTGATGCTTTTGTAAATGGTCTTTTATAACAAGGTAAAATACACAGGACATGGAGCAAGAAATGAAGTTCTGATTTTAGCAATGTCTTAAAAATGTATGAGGTCTCTGGCCTGGGCTAAAATCAAAATGGAAACCTAGGGTGGGCTCTGGCCCTAATGCATATGATTTTAGACACGAGTTTGGCATAGGCCTCCCTCTGGAGACAGACAGACAGTTCCTCCTCTGCGGGCTATAAGGAGCACACAGGCACTCACTTCAAATCTGACTTTCAGACATCTGAGAGAGGCAGATTTCTGGTTGATTTACAGCAATAGACCTTGAAACCTTCCAGGTAGTGTCTTTATGACTTACCAATTATTTTTTGATCTGCAAGCAAAGCAAAGTGTATAGAAATACACACAGAAAAAAGCACGTTCTGTCCAAAGGCATGTCCTGTAACAGAGGCAATGCCAGCTGTACAAAAAAGCATTTGCAGATTAATGGGTTAATGGTATAAACCTTAAATGGGGATTTGCATTCCTGACCTCATAGGTAGGAAGCCTCATGTGCCTGGAGACCAGGCTGTGGAAACTTTATTCTGAAGGAAGAAGAACAAACATCATTGTGGTTTTGGTTTTGCTTTAGTTGTTTGGGGGGTTTTTTTGTTTGTTTGTTGGGTTTTTTTGTTTTGTGTTTGGTTAGCTGGTTTTGTGTTTTGTTTTGTTTTGTTTTAAAAAAAGAAGGGAAAGAAGAACTGAACATGCATTAAAGAATCCTGCAACGTCTCAGATTGACTCTGAGTACTTACAGAATTTTGCCCTATATTTGAGAGAGACCTGTGGTGAAGAAGGTGTCTGCTCCTCATGTGTGTAAACTCTATTTCCAGTCTTTTTCTAAGTGAATAACCTGCATTGTGAAAAGCTGTTGATCAGTTGTTAACTTTCTTCTTTCCTTTGAAAGAGAGCAGATCTGCCAAATTAAACTGAAACCTGCTGAGATAATCATGCTGAACTGCAAGGGGACCTTACCCTTAAAACCCCTCCTGAAGCTAAAGACACAGCTCTTGAGTAAGTTGGTGGCTGGCAACAAAGGTGGGGGTGCCCTTAGGAGACAAGGAGGGCAATTCCATTATGCTTAGGTGGCCTGTAACTTACTCCTGCAGCAAGCAGCACGTGTGTACAATATTCCCTCATAATAACATGCTGTGTTGTGGGCTGCTCACACATACACAGTATCAAATATTGTGGCTATCTGCAATCAATGAGCAGATCCTATCACCAATTTTAAGACTGCTCATCCACTCCATTTTTTCATCAAGTGTTGTTTCTGCATTGCCTCCTGGGGGGAGTTTGCTTTGCTTTCTCTTTTAGACCTCTAGTTGCCTCATTTAAGGATCATTTCACCAGAGGAAGATGTATTAGGTTTCTGTGTAAGCTATTAGGAATTGGCTTTAGTAGAAGCTGCGAGAGGAATACAGAAAGTACTGTTTGTGGAAGCTGTCTGCAATCATTCCCTTGTGGCAGTGAAGGGGTGATAAGAACAGATAAAAGAGGTCCAGAAACAATGAGCAATAAACTGGGAGGTGCCTTCAGAACTGGAGAGTAAACAGCTGCTCATTTGATTCACTGCACTCGTGTTTTTGTATCCTTTTCCTGTGCAGAAGAAAAATTATTAGTGTAGGTCTCCTGCAAAATAACAAAAGGATCTGGAATACACCTTTCCATGTGCTCCAGGTGAATTCCCTTCTACAGGGAATGAAGCGGGGACAAAATGGCCTCCACTCTGCCTCCTGTGGTTGTGAAGGTTCAAGGAGCAATTGTGGCAGCTGAAATATGTTCCCTCAGTTGACAGAAATATGGGCATGAGACGTGAGAGCAGGAGTCATCTTACCAAACTCAAAACTGACCAGAACGGGTGTATATTTGTGTTCAGTTCTTCAGGTGTTCCTCTGGAAAAGTCAAGCAAGATTCCTGCAAAACCAACAGGATTGTCAGTTCAAATCAATGTTTTCTCCATTCTTGCCATTTCATGAATGTCCAAGGGAGGAGGTGAACTGTCCTGGCCCCCTCTCTGTCGCAGTCACATGCTGTGCGGGCAGTGAAGCACAGCCTGCACCACCTCACCTCCTGAGGGCTTTTCTCCTGTGTTGTCCTCAGGGCATCTCCATGGCAGCTGCAGCACAGAAGCCACCAGTGCACTCCATTTTTATCTTGACTGAGGGCAAACTCTTTTGGAGGTTTGTGTTTGGCAGGAGGCCACTCATTGACTCAACACCACCGTTTCAGCACATGACTCTGCTGCTGTTTCTTTACAGCACGTGTGGATGTTGTGCGCGTTTGGGTCCTTCCTGTCTTTCTGCTTGTTTGCTTTTGATCCTACTGATCTTTACTTTGTACTTGTGACTTTCAACTTTTGTTGGTGATTCCAGTGATATAATGATATAATTGTTTGACAGACCTCTTTTGTTTTACCCCAAATTCATGGCCAGTTATCCACAGCTTCCCTCAATTCCTTTTTGGCAAAATCCCTTTGTTTAGACTTGAGCCAAAAGTATTTTTTTCTGGAAAGCGTTGAAAGAAATGGACCTGGCTGCCTCCTTTTGACAAAAGATAGTTGGAAAATGTTAGATTTCTCACTTTACTGAAAGATATCCAACTTTGTAAGAACTCCTTTTGATTTGGATGAACATTGAAGAGATAATCTTTATTCAACAGTCATTGCTATTGTTTGTATGAGATACCCACTTTTCAGAGGAAAAGCATTTGTGGAACACACTTGCACGTTAACTTAATTCTTTTAGTTGCAAGAGAATGTTTAAAAAATATTGGAGTTTTCAATTTTTTTTTTCTTCCTTTTTGCTCTCCTGGTTTTTCCTTTCGGGGAAAAAAAAATATTTTGAATTTTTTGAATTTTGCTATACTGGAAGAAAATTTAAGAAGGGGTAGGAATTTCTTCATAAAGAAAGATTTTTCTTTTCAAATAAAATTCTAATCTGTCTTCAGCCCCTGCAGAAACCTTGACCAAACTCCCATATGAAGTGTTTGGATCTGATTTTAAAATTTCCCCTAAGAATATGTCTTTAACACATCAATATTCAGATTTCAAGAAACATCACTTTGTCTACCTCCTTTCAAAACAGAAAGTTGTATGCAGACACCTGGAAAATATTATTTCCAAAATGACACAAGACTGGAAAAACTTATCATTCTGTCCTCAGAAAATTTCATTTTTTGTCTTAAGTGGACAACAAATTTTGTTCCTATTACCATTAAGTTATGCCTGTGTGATGAAGAAACCTAAATGTTCCAAAAGAAATCAGCAGAAGGAGATTTGAACAGTAACTAAAAAGACAACTGAAACTGTACCAAAAAAAATCTGATTTTTCTCTCCTGGGATGCTTCTCTCTCATTCCTGCCATGCACCATTGGCTACGATCATTCCTTACCACCTTGTGCCTTTTTTGGATTGTGAAGTATGTAGAACCTAGGCCTGTCTTTAAAATTTTGCAGGCTGACATGGATATCAGTGGTTCTGTATAAATATGGCAATATGAGTGTGGCTGCTTGTACATTCACAGTTGTTATGATGGTAGTCCCATGCTTCTGTGTCTACCCCGAGACTTTAACAATCCCTGTTCACTTACCTGTCAGGGCTGACCTTGCCAGCTGAACAAATCCAGTTCCACCCAGCAGAGGTATTTCTAGAAATTTCATAGCAATTATGAAAATGTTATACAATAAAAAAATTATCCTTATAAATTGTAATCCATATGTATATATAGTAGCAATTCCTTTGAGTGAAAATGCAAAATGTTCATGACCAAAAAAGTCAGTAGTGCTAAATACGTGAAACTGAACTACAAGGCCTGGGAATGTGATCTAATAAGTGAATGATAAACCAACCAGGCAGATAAGAAAGGCTTTTTCTCAGAGCTCTGTAGCTCACACAACTTAATCTTTGTAAGGGACGAAAGTGTTGCAAATGCTGCCTAATATTTTTCTGAAGCTCATGTCCTCTGCAAAAAAACCTAGTAACCATGCTGAAATCATTAGAGTGATTGTACCATGAAATGGCTTGGATTTGCTCATCTGGCTTCAAGTTCAGAGGAATGACCAACAAGCTGACTTATGTTCTTAACAGTGTAGACCCAGAAGGGTTCGAGCAGATGTTGCAGGCTTACTCCGGGCAAATACATGAAGTTTTGTGGTTTCTCTTAAGTGTTTGCTAATATCTACCACATTGCAAAGTCAAATGTCCTTTCTCAACAGAGCTGACTATTCATAATACAACACAGATGATTTAATCTGTGGTTAGGACTTTCCATTTCTGCTAGGGCTGTTTAAAGTCTGAATTGCTCAAACCTACATTACACTGACATACAAACCAAACAAAAAAAAAAAAAGGTCAAAAATCCCTATCAGCTCCAAAGCCCTATCAGCCCCAAACCCTCAAACTCTGCCAGTTCACGTGTCTATGGTTGGGTTGGGTTGTGGTGTTATGACCATGTGCATGTCCAGGTGCTACTGTGACATTGCTCCTTCAAGTCCGTAACTGAATGGAGTGGAAGCTTTTTTATAAAAGTTTCTGAAGCAGTTAGAGGTGAGTATATTTTCAGAATTAGAGACACCCTGATCTTGACTGTACTTGGTTCTTTTGCTTGCATCAAAGGTTCATCTACACTACTCTCTTATTTGTGGCTCACACAAAAAATGAATGTAACTTTTCATATTGAAAATATTATTTGCAATTCATTACCAGGTAGAGCAGTTTTAATATGATCATTCTTTCAAAACTGATCTAAATTCTCTTTGCAGTCCAGACCATGTTGTAATAGTGAAGAGATTTGTGTTGTTTTGGTTTGGGGGTTTTTTGTGTTTTGTTGTTTTTTTTTTTTCTCCGAAAAGCAGTTTATATCAAAAACGCGAAGTTCCTGAAAAACACAAAAGAATCCATTTTGAGTTTGATGACTGTTGTTGGACAAAAGCATTGGGTAGTAGGGGATTAGAAAATCCTAAGCAATTTGTTTTGACATCTTTAAACAAAGACATTTATTTGTTTGTTTTTTTTTTTTTAAAACTGCTTTCAACAATAAATGAAGACAGAAGACTGAGAGATTTGAGTGTAACAAACAATACACTTTGTGTCAGAAGAAATACTTCTGCTGACGAAAAGTGTATTCTGAGTTCCTCTTGGTTTAGCAAAGCAAACAAAGGGTTTTGGTTGACTGAAGATTATTTTCTTTTTATTTTTTTTTCAGTTTGGGCAGAACACCAAAAAAAAAAAATCAATTTCATGCGTAGCACTGCTCCTGAGTAACTCCCAGAATGAGGCAGAACAAAATAAAGTTTCTATCTTGGTTGAAACACTGGCCACTTTGAAATCAATGGCAGAATTCCCATTTATTTCGCTGGGGTCAGGCTTTTGCCTTAATCTTTAACTTACAGCTCAGTTTTCCTTCATTATACCTTGCAAAAGTGAAGGAGACTTCTTTCTGGTCAAATCACTGCTGGTGACCCTGTCCCAAGAGAAACATGCAATATACACTTCTCCTTTCTGTCCTAAAAGAGCACTGGAAAAAGCACATTTCACCAACTTTTATAAAGTATATGGGCGTTTTCAAACGTATCTTAATGTCTTTGTCTATAGTAAACCCTGTTTAAGATGTTAATAATTTTTGACAAGTACTTCCCTTGTGTCTGGATTTTGAAAGGAAACCTAGAGCATAAAATGGCCTTGTTCTAGTCATGCAGTGGATTGAAACCAGCAGAAGCTGATAGCAAACAGCTTTTCTCCAATGTAAGTTTGGTTTGCTTTCCCATGGATTTCTACTTTGCTTTTGCTGCAAGCTGGCAGCACTGTTTAAAAAGACAGGACAAAAATCATACTCAGAATTCTCTTTTAAATACCAATTTTTTTTCATAAGCTGTACTTTCTTCCTGACATCCAAAAACATGGGAAAAAAATTTGTATTATTAAAAAAAAAAAAAAGGCCTTCAGAGAGCTTTCTTTAGAGCATAGAGCAAAACACAGAGCTTCCAAAGGGAAAGTCTACACTCTGGAGGGTCAGAGCAGCTATTTCCAGTTCTGGGGCAGCTCAGCATCATGCACCTTCAGTTCTTTCCGTTTATCGAGTCAATGGCAAGTCATAAGAAAAATGCACTTTTCACCCCTGTATGAGAATGAAGCAACATTAATTGTATCACAGTTTTATTTTTGTGTAGCTTCAAGGTTGCGGCCCATCTGAAAGCTTTTGAAATTTCAGCTATTTTTGTGACAGAGTTGGGGATGCAATGAATTTTCTAGGGCTAACAAGTCATCATATCCATCAAGCCATGGTAGCTGAGCATGTGCTCTTTATTATTGAAACTTGACTATTTATCCAAGTCCTCGGATGCCTGAAAAATAAGTGTTAGTGCTGTGTGTCTATTCTACAAAATGCATCATTGTGAGAAAGCAAAAGTGAATGTGGTCAATGGGGATAGAGTGGGATTCATCTCTTCCTAACCTAAACACTTCCAAATGGCAAGGCATCCTGTCCTAGCCTGCAGTGACATTGTTGATGATGTCTTTACTGACGGTCATGAAAGCTGAGGCTCCTTGCACTCATCTGGACATGTACTTCTGGGTACCCTCTGAACTTTGGGGAGGTATTTTTACTTCATTTTGTCTGCTGGCATTCTCTAAATTAAAACTTAAATTAGCTGTAGACATTTACTTAGTTTTGAACATGTTATCTACATAATCATGGTTTTTACCAATTTTATAACTGGTGTTATAGGCAAATTATTCAGGTCTTGCCTTAGAGAATTTGGTTTTCATTTACTCATGGTAGTATCTGTTTATGATTTTAAGTAAAATCATTTGCTGCTTGTGACTGCAGATTCCCCAGAGAGGCGAAGCTGATAACAGCTCTCACCTTAGACCAAATCAGGAACGTAAGTTTTTAACACAGTGTTAAAAAAACCAAGTAAATAAAAAAAAAAAAAAGGCAAAGAGCAAGCGAAATTCTAACTTCACATTGAATGACAATGACGCTTAAGTTATTGATGAAAACACAAGGCTCATGTTCAGGCATCGGGCTATAAATGCTGAGAAGGCACAAGACATCCTGCAATGAGAGAGAAAACAGTTACAAGACTTAGAACTTTTCTTTAATGTGGCACATTAAAGTAACAATTTTAGATTTGCAAGGAGTCATTTGTAAATATAAAAATACATCCTCTACCACATGTTTCCTCCTCCCTTCCTGCTACACCAGCCTATCCTTTCTTCCCCTTTTCTGCCGCAGCAGCAGCCAGGCTTTTCCTTTCAGTTGCTCTGGCAGCTGCAGTCCCACCCTGGTCTCAGCACCGAGCACACACAGTGATTACATACGTCTCTTGCAAATGATCATTTCCCCCTCTGCCTCCCAGCTACAAATTCCCATCACAGTATACCCCTCTTTAAATCTCTTCTTGATTGAGTTTCATCAGCATAAGGCCATTGTTAATACATCTGTTTGAAATAAAAAATAATTTCCCTGTGTCTGCCGCCCCCTCTCCACTACAGAGTCTCACCCGATCCCAGGTTCCAGCCGTGATTAACCGGCACACATGTGTTTCAAATAAAAGCTATCTTCTCTTCACACACCCCTCCTCCCTCTCCCAGCTGCGGACTTCCCTGCTGCGTTATCCTCATTTGTAACTTTTCTGCCTTGTTTTCAGCCATGCTCTCTCATCAGTCTTCCCTGTTATTTATATTTGTTTATGGATGTGTTTAGCACCTTTCTTTCAAAGAACAGGCTCTAAAAGAGATACAACACCATCACAGTCTTTATTTTAGACCAGGAAACTCAAGTTGGCTGAGCTGGAGAAATTTGCCACCTGCTCCAGAGTAGGCACAGAAGGCTTGGGAATAGCATCTGTGATGGCACCAGATTCTCTCCTGGTGTAAACTGGAGCTGAAAATCAAGGTATTTGGGCTAACTGGCACATACCCGTGTGCTGGACTGTTCTTGCCTTTTCAAAGATTTTACTCTTTTTGGAGATGGGTGTCTTTGGGAAACGTTAGTTACCTGAGGTTTGTATATAAGACTTGTGGTGGGTTAGGGAAGTCATGGGTTTCAGACCTACAGGCACATTCTTTGAGCTGCTATTCAGTGGCCAGAGACAGTGTTTTATTTTTGGAAGACCAGGGCATGGGCCCATCCTTGCTCCCATCTGCACAGCAGACGGCTTATGCATGTCTCTAGTTTAACCCACTGGTGTTTTGGGTAATTACCCTGGCTGCTCGTGCCTCCTACTGCAATTATTCACACCCAAACTATGTTTCAGTCTACTATGCAAAAATTCTCAACACTGAAATACTTTCCCTTCCCTTGCCTATTCTGCTATGAACATAACCAGAACATGATGGTGCAGATGGTCCTTACACTTGCTGTGTTTATATTGTATCCCAAAACTGGTATTGTCAACCCCAGCTTCTTAAAAATTATGAGTTGTCCTCTAAAGCATTACCAAGACAAAAGAATTAACTAGCAAGCAGTTGTGCCTGTTTGGCTGGCTTCTTGCCTCGAGTCAAGATTTTCAACTCTGTGACTATAGTGTCTAGATATGTACATTTTTTAATTT
>VXAY01006568.1:1263748-1274218 GCA_013399855.1 Oxyruncus cristatus | reverse complement strand
GAAAGCTAGAATTCCAGTCTAAGCTCTTGCTTTGGGAAGTTGAGGTTTTTATTTTGGGAAGGTGGTGTTTTATGAAGGAATCACACCCTTTGTTGTGGGTCTCACTAAATACTTAGAAATGCTGGGAACTTGTTGAAAGGCTTAATTCCAAAGGAAAATTTGTGTATAGACCAGATAACAGTCCACCAAAGGTAAAAGTTGCTGGTCATCTGTGTCACATGTTAAATGTCGCTATCTAAATGGCAAAAAAAAAAAAAAGTGAAGAAAACCATTCAGATAATGGTGCTGGTTTTTTTCTAAAATATTGTTTTGAATAAACAAATTTCAAATTTATACAATACCACAGTATTATATAAATTATGTATAATATATATAAAAATAAATTTATAATATATATTTATAATTTTTTTACAGAGAGAGTAATATGACATTGTAATGGGCAGCCCAGGGAGGTGGTGGATTCTCCGTCCATTGAGGTTTTTAAGATGAGACTGGATGTGGCATTTAGTGCCATGGTCTGGTAGCCACGGCAGTGTTGGATCAAGAATTGGACTTGATGATCTTGGAGGTCTTTTCCAACCCAGTGATTCTATGGTTCTATGATTAATATATTTATATAATATCACAGTATTGACAAGCAGTTTATGTCTTAAATCACTTCTCTATTGTGAAATAAGTACATTCATCTTAAAATAGTTTCCCCCAGAAGAAAAAGGACTGTGGGAAGGACAGTTAACTTGAAGGAGATAGCTAGAATCACAGTATCAGAAACAATTTTTCTGACTATATTGGTAGGAATGCCTTTGGGTTTCTTGATTTTGTTTTTATTTTGTTTATTACCTTTGTGTCTGACAAACTCACAAATAATTATTATAAAAAAGGAGTATCTTCAATGTGGCATTTAACTTAAACACTTAGGCTGGATTTGCCCCTATGGCCTCAACCAAACTGGATACTGATAAACTGAATTTGTCTGAAGTAGCTGAACTTGACTTACCTCTCTCACTCCTTCACATTCTCCTGCTCAATTGACCTAAAATACCAAAGGTGTCTCTGAGTTCAAGTTATGATGGAAGAGAGACGAAACTGAAACTTGAGATTTTGTTGTTGTTACTTCTATTAAAAGGTGTTAAACAGAAACAAATGATAGATGATCTCTACAATACTGAGGACTTTACAACAGACAATCCTCTCCTGGATAACTTGTGATTTTCCAGATGTTGGCCAAGATGGACAGTTTAGTCTTATATATAAAGTAAGAAATAAGGTCAAGTTAATATTGGCTTTTCCCTTCGCTGCTGTAAAGTGAGGAAAAGTGTGATTTTCCTTTTCTGCCTTGTTTTCTGCATATTCTTGAAGTTCTTTGCAGACACAATGGAGGGTGTGAGTTCAAAGGAAAATATGACAGGAAATGTTACACTTCCATGAAAAATGATTATGCTCATTTCCTCAGCACTCGTGAGCGAACTCCTCAGAGCTCTCTTTATAACACTATAGAAAAGAAAATTGTGGATTTGGCTCATTTGTTGTTCAAATTGTTAACTGATTTGCAAATGCAAGACGAAATACTTTTCTGACTCATGCCTCTGCAAGGACAGAAGGTTTCTTGGGACCTGATCAAAAGAAGAGAAAACAAAGCAAGACTTGCAGAAGTTAAATTTGTCTCCAACCCTCTTTTATTTTTTACTGCTGGAAGGGGTACACCAGCAGGAACCAAGAATAATACAAGTATACAGTCTGGCTTTCAAAGCCCAGCAGAACTTTCAGGCCTGATGATAGAAGTGCTTTATCCCAAATCACGACTCGTGTCATTCCCTCGTTGGTTCTGCAGTAAAGTCATGAGAAGTAAATATGCGCACGCACGCACGTGTGTGCATCGTGTAGGGTGTGCACCGCGGGCTTCGCATGATCAGCAAACGTTTGGCAGCCATCAAACATAACAGCTTCCTCTTCTCAAGGCTAATCACAGCCTTTTCTTTTGTACTCCAACCATAATTGTTAATGCACTAAAGAGCAATCTATGCCTTCAGACTTGAAGACGTGAAAGTTTTCATACTGAGCCCTATGTTTGATTCCTCTCCAGTTAGTCCACATACATGCAATTGGTTTCATGGCTGGGTTCTTCCGCTCCTCCAGTGAAGGGGAAATATTTTACAGAATTTTTTCTCCCAGTTGAGCTCTTTATGTGCGTTCTTAAAAACGTGTGCTCTTTGAAATGTGTCCTTTCTCTCCGGATCTCCTAATAACTAACGAGTGCTGCTGAAGCCTTTCTACACCCAGAATTACTCTACCAATCTGTCAATTTTCTTTGAACTAATACTTTGATACCATTTTTTCTTAAAATTGACCAGTTATTAAAAAATTAGCTGTGAGGATAAACACACACACTCATAGTATGATGAGGCAAATCTTGTTCCATTGGGAGACTGGACTAAAATCTCGGTGTGCTACATGCACATTCGTCTTCCTCCATGGGAGCATATATCCTACACTGCACCAGGACCATTCAAGGAATGTGCACATAGCCATTAGCACCACAACCATGTGGAGGGAACATTTTATGCAATAAATTTTGTGTATTAAATGCATTTCATGCAATAAATTATGCAACAAAATGGGAGATTTTCCCATACTGTTAGGTCTTGTTGCTATTTGTCTGTACAATAGATCCATTCTACCAGTTTCAAGTCTTCTGTTGTCAAAAGATACAGCTCTCACTCAAGCTTTTTACAAGGTGTCTTCAGGCCAATTCACACAGAAGATTTAATGCGTCTTAGAAATCACTTCAGCTTTTTCAATCTGTTTAAAAGCTAGATTTCTAATCGAAGGTAATAATCGTTTTCTCTATAGTCAGTAAATAATTGCTTCCAAGAGATCACTCATCCTAAGAGAAAGAAATAGAGCTACATAGTAGTGCTACGAGTAGTGGTAAATTTTCAGACCAGTCAGTCTCACCTATGTCTCTCCAATGGCTGGAGAGAAAACCTAGAAAGGCTGAATGTGTTGAGATAAAATCTGGACCTGCTGACTTCACTGGGAGTTGCTCACAGTCTTTGGAGGTGAAGTCTGTCTCCAGGTAACAGAGTCCACATGTTGAACTGCCTGTGGTTGTGTCATGCAGATACATGACCACTACTGGCTATGTTATGGCCATGGCAAATTCCTTTCTGTTAGTGACACAAATGGGGGTTTAAAAGAAACCAATTTTTTTTTCATGTGGTTCGGTCATGTGTCTTCTACTTAGAAAATTATGGGGTTTATGGTATTGCCTCATCACTGCTTCATTGCTTCTCTCCAAACCACTACCAGAGATGGGCCAATAACATCAACTTAAAAGCAAGAATTAGTGTGTCAAAACTGATATTGCGTTACTTCTTCGTATGTTACCATGCACTGACGAGTGACAAACTGCACAGAAAACAGGGTCTCAACGTTCTCTGAAAAGGACTGCTGAAATACTTGATAAGCTTCAGTCAGACCAAGCTGTTTTCTTAATTTTGAAGCCAAGTTGCCAAACAATCTTTCAACACTTCATAGTATTTTATGTAGGATTCTTCAGTGTAAGAAAGTGTAAAAAGTTCAGTGTTAAGTTATACTAATCCTGTCTGCTATGTTGCTGTAACAGCACAAAATGTTGAAGTTCTCAGCTTTTCAGTCACTCATCAGAGCAGATTCTCTGCCATAGCTGTGTATTGTCATATAGATAAGCCAGATATTAGATATGCTACATACAAGGCAGTGCCAGCATAGTGTACTTGGAATACATTTACCATGCACATTTTAATACCTCACCTCTGGTCCAGTGGTTCCTTTGCTCCAAATACTTTCAAACTACTATAATGGCTCAGGTTTTGTTCTTATTTTTCTGAAGAGTCTGTTTCTTTTCCCTCAAGATTCAATTGGCTCTGTTATATACAGTTTTGTGACCTAATATCTGCTGTGTCTTGAAACAATGTGAGAAATTTCCAAACACTCCCAAAAGCACAAACTAAGGGTCCCAGCTCCTGTCAGTGGGATGAATTATTACTGTGTTTAGTTTATCAAAATTAGGGTTCATGTTCCTCACACCTTTTATTGAAAGATTTGCAAGCTTCCAGGACCTCAGCCTACCTGCTGATGTTCCCCACGCTCTCTCATTTCCCTTCCCTTCACTACATATCTACACTCTTTTGTTCATGTGATATCCAAGCAGCCCCTTTACACCACCCTTTACATTTCCAGAGGTATCCCAGTGCTGCTTGCCTACCTTTTCCAAAGGTAGCCACCCTTTTCCAGAGGACATAATTCATAACATTTTATATGGAACAGCAGTTCCTAGAAAGTAAATAAGTGGTCTAGCTAGACAGCTAGAATAAACCAATTGTCTAGAATAAACCAATAGTTTGTACCTTTGCAAATCACTTTTCTATCAAACAGGACTAGACAAAAGAGAGCCCAGGCTTTCTATCACATCGCTACATCACTCCTCTGGTTCTCACAAGACTTTTTAACTTCTATCCCAAAAAATTGTGTTTCAAAAGGGAAAATAAACC
The DNA here is from genome assembly GCA_013399855.1 of Oxyruncus cristatus. Classification (NCBI taxonomy): domain Eukaryota; kingdom Metazoa; phylum Chordata; class Aves; order Passeriformes; family Cotingidae; genus Oxyruncus; species Oxyruncus cristatus. The sequence goes on along the minus strand of VXAY01006568.1, from coordinate 1,269,686 downwards.
TCTTTCACTGCCCACCTCTAAGGTTATAATTTTCTCTCTCTCATAATTTTGTGCTGTGTTGTTTCAGCCAACTCTCTTGCTCTCCAAAATCATCATCATCATGGCTAAGCTTCGCGAACGAAGATTTGGGAAGGGCTCTACCCACGTTTGTTGCAAGCGCAAGTCTCCAAAATAAGGTGACAAGAATTACCAGCAAAGCTGTTGAAATCTAAAATTTCTGAAATTACTTACTAACATTGCTACTGCTTCCAAATCACACTCATGCTGTGTTTTATTAGCTTGAATTTAGAAATAGCTGACAGGTTGCTCTCAGCCTCATCTCTTGCGAATCAGCAGCCCTCCACCACCCAAACCAGCAAGCTCCCTAAATCTTGACTGTAGTTGCACAGAATGTGGCCATGTCACATTCAGCATAGTGGTGTGAAGGTCTTGTTGGGCTTTGCAATTTGCCTGTACCCAGATGTTTTTCCTTGCCCTTTATTCAGTCCTACCTTGGGGACGGTGGTGTTCTTGTTGGTTAAGGTTTGTCTTCTACGATCCACTTGTACAGCATCTGTCATCACTTGGCCCACAGCTGCAACTGAAGGACAACTTCATTGTGTGGCTGAACAGAGATTGGATTAGAAATTCAGAAATCCAAGTCCTTTTGATCTCTTTTCTGTGCTGTAAGTTCTCACCACATGGTTATTTTTGGTTCTTTTTGACGTGAGTTGAAGGGCGGCAGGACGAAGAGATGGGTGATGCTGAGACAAACTCCATAGCTAGTCAACAACAGGAAAAAGGACCTTCTCATTGTGATCCTGATTGTTACAGCTGTGTTATGCTTCTTAAAGCTCAGTGGAGACTTCTGGTTTTTAAATTAGAAAAGCTGTATTGACTTTCATTGATACTGATGTTGATAGGAGGTGTCCTCTAAAGAACATTGAGATTTTTGAGTCATTTATTAACTCTACTGATAAATTATTGAAATTTTGGTCTTTGGTTTTAAAAACATGGCTCTGAACTTGCAGGAATGACCATGAGGTTAAAGAAACGAGTTTTACAGAAATGTTTATGTATTTTTGATACCCAAGTAGAAAAGAATCCCAGATGGAATACCAGTATAGTGAATTTACTGCAATTTCACTCCAATTTCCTAACCAACTGTGAATTTTTACATCATCTTTGGGATTTTTCAAGAAAATCTTGCTTTTTAATGAATCATTTGCAAAGAAAAACAGTCAGACCATTTTTCCATCTCTCTTCTATTCTACTATTGTGTTAAAGTTTGAGGATTAGGCAAAAATAAAGAAAATAAAGAAGAAAAATGTGCCAGCGAGTTATTAATCTGTCTATTGCATGTTGCCAGCAAATGGTGAGTGACATAATTTTTTCTAATTTGATCACCAGCACTTTCTTTTTGCAGAAAGCAGAACCAGAAAGGAAACCCCTCTGAACCTTGTCAACATCCTAGGGCTCCTCCAGGCTCTGGAGGAGGATCTGAAGGGCTCTGTTGCTTCTCTGCCAAACTGCTGAAGTGCAAAGGTCGCTCTGTTCTCTCTTGGGACTCATCTGTTTCCATCACATATACAGACAAGGCAGAGGAGTCTTTCAGTTTCAGACAAGCAGCGGGAGGCCTGAGGAAAACAAATGTCAAAAAAATAAAAAACCTGAAGCCCTCTTCCGAAATGAGAGCTCTGGTCCAGAGGCCCAGACAGGCAGGCTGTGTTATCACAGTGCATCCACTGCACGTCTGGCAGTGTGTTTATATGGGCCATGATGCTGGACATGCTGTCTGGCTTAGTCTTGGTCTCTTTCTGCTTCTCTCATTGAGGAAACGCTTTTCTCTTTATAATTCCCCTACCCTTAATACTCCTGGTAGCCTGTTCTCCCAGTGCCAGAGCCTGTGATTGCCAGCAGTGTCTAAACAAGGGTAGGTTTAGCCCCAGTCATGGGCAGTGTATGGATCAGAAATGCTTTGGCCAGATATTTCCTGACGTAAAAAGGTGGCAGGAAATGTTAAGGTTCTTCTTCCTTCTCCTGAACACAAAAGACAAAAGACATTTTGGACTACACTAGTGTGTTCGAGTAGATCTGTCTTTTTTTCCCAGTGTAAGTTTTCACACAGTAGGCATGACAGCTGGGGGGCGTTTCTTGTCCCAAGCCTAAGACTTACAGGCCATCTTCAAAATATAAAATAAGAGAATCATAGATTTGTTTAGGTTGGAGAGGACCTTTAAAATCATTCAGTCCAACTACTAGCCCACCACTGCAAAGTCCACCACTAAACCATCTCCCTAAATGCCTCATCTACACATCTTGTAAACACTGCCAGAGACAGTGACTCCATCACTGCACTGGGCAGCTTGTTCCAGTGCCTGATTACCCTTCCAGTGAAGACATTTTTCCTAATATCTAATCCAAACCTCCCTTGAGACCATATTCTCTGGTTCAGTCACTTGTTACCTGGGAGAAGAGACCAACCCCCCTCCTGGCTACAATCTCCTTTCAGGTAGTTGTAGAGAGCAATAAGGTCTCCCTTCAGCTTCCTTTTCTCCAGGACACAATCCCAGCTCCTTCAACTGCTCTTCATAAGACTTGTGCTCCAGATCCTTCACCATCTTTGTTACTCTTCTCTGGACCAGCACCTCAATGCTCTCCTTGTAAGTGAGAGGCCTAAAACTGAACCCCGGATTCAAGGTGCAGCCCCACCAGTGCCAAGTACAGGGGGACAATCACGGCCCTGGTCCTGCATCGTTCTTTTTCTGAAATTTTATTGCTTTTTCCACAGGTCTCTCTTCAAGCTCTGGACCTACAGTTGTTGTTTTATGATACTATGGATTTTCCCCTTACTCCTGTGTGGAAGACCTAAACATAGATCTGTAACACCCTCACCAGGAATGGCTATTTTCCTGAAGGCCATGCACAGCAAGTCAAAAAGCTTGATGTGAGCTGCCAGCATGTGCATCAGATAGGACTGTAGAAGCAAATATGTGGTAGTGAGTTGACAAAAATGTGTGTGGTCTTCAGGATGTTTACATTCATATATGACCATATAAATCACAGAGCTACAAATGCCATGTGCTTTTTGTTCTCGGCCCTTGGAAAAAGACACTGGATCAACTAATAAAACTTATTTTTAGTTTCAATAAAGTCTATTCCCTTATTTATCACGTCCTGCAGCAAAATTTCTTGCTGTTTGAAGAAAAAACACACTGATTTATTCAAAAGAAGGCCAAAGGTTTTTTTTTTTTTTTATGCAGTTTGAATCTCTTCTTATTGTTTAAATACAGATAGAATAAATGATTGCTTGTGCTTCTAAGTTGTGCAAAACTTCTGGCCGGTAAAAGGCTATGGATCTGTTCACAACTATCAAAAATACCTGTATTAGATCCCCACTTGGACAATAGTCCGAAAATGCCCTGTTCCTCATACCCTTACACCATATCCCTCCACTAAAATAAGTGCTGACAAGATGTTTGTTTGAGATGCATGTGAAACCAAAGAACAATGCTCTTGAAGAGCAGTTTTATGTTGGTAATAGAAAGTCTCTTCTAAAACTAAAAAATAACTTAAGCATGCCCCAAACCTAGATTATTCTCTATTCATTCCAAACAGTGGATTACTTATAATTTCTGCCTCTATAATTTTTTTCTATAAGATACATAGTTTCCTTCTTCCCACCAATGCACTTGATTTATATAATGTTTCATAAGTTAGATACTACAAGTTACAAACTATAAAGATGCCCATATCAGCCTTGAAGAAATCAGCTGGGATAGCAGCAGTAGTCTGGTCTGACAGCACAGAGCTCATTGCAACATGAATTAGTTCTCCAAGAAACAAGAAAAATTATTTGAAGGCTACAGATGTTTTGTTGTTGTGGTTTAACCTGGCAGGCAGCTGAACACCCCACAGCTGTTCACTTACTCCCTCCCAGCAGGATGGGGGAGAGAATCAGAAAAAAAGTAAAACTCATGGGCTGAGATAAAGATGGTTTAATAGGACAGAAAAGGAGGGGGAAATAATAGTAACGATAGAAGAATATGCGAACAAGTGATGCACGATGCAATTTGCTCACCACTCACTGACTGACACCCAACCAGTCCCCCAGCAGTGGACAACCACCCCCCAGGCAACTCCCCCCAGTTTTATTGTTCAGCATAGCGCTGTGTGGCATGGAACACCCCTTGGATCTGATAGGATCAGCTGCATCCCCTCACAACTGCCTGTGCACCGCCGGCATCCTTGCACAGGCTGAGAGAGTGAGAAGACAGACAGCCCATGCCTGTTATTGTTCTTCATGTCAGGAGTTGCATGCTAGGACCTTTTTTTTCCCTACATAAAGGGGATTTGCAAAGATGAAGAAAGTAAAAGGGTGGAAGGCAACAGTCACAAACTGCAAGAGGAAAATTCAAATTGGGCATAATGGGAAAGGTTTTCACTATGAGCTTGGTTCAGCACTGGAACAGGTGCCCTCAAAGTTACACCCTGGGAGTTTGCAAAGGTATCCTGGATATCAGGTCCTGTGACAAGCTTGGGGGTCAGCTCTGCTTTGGGGAGGGTAGTGGCCTAGATGATCTCTTAGGTCTCGTACAACTAAATTTTGCTATAATTTATAATAACAAAACTGTAGAATCAGCTTAATTGGTAATTTGAAAATGATTAATGCTAAAAAGTTCTGAAAATTGTAAATCCTATTTTGATGGGAGTTTTTTTCTTTATTTCACATTCCTTCTCCTAGCTTCTCTATGAAGTTTAATTTCTAAGTTGTAGGAACCACATATTATCCTTTATGATGCTATAATAAAATATTTGATGGGGTGTAGACAGATAGTGGGAGAGCAGCAGGATGCTCCATTGGCCTTGACTAACTGCTGTGTTTGTGCTCAGACAGGTAGAAATTCCCTGGAGTTCATCAAACATTCAGGGCCAAAGGCTGATGGTAGAACTAACAGTCAGGCAACAACTATTTTTAATCTGACCCATTGAATGGGGTCAGTGGGGTTTTTGCCCCACAAAGGGGGCCTGAAACAGGCTCAGCATTACACTGTAGTGTTTATCTCTGCACCCCATTTTGAGTAAGTGGAATCTGATGCAGGGTGAGGGAAGACGCAGGTCCAGAGAGGTGATTCTGCCCCTCTGCTTTGCTCTCATGAGACCCTGCTAGGGCTAATACATACAGCTCTGGGGCTCCCTATTTAAGAAACATATGGACCTGTTCAAGTGAGTCCAGAGGAGGACCACAAAGATGATCAGGGGATTGGAACAACTTCCCTATGAAGACAGGGTGAGAGAGTTGGGCCTGTCAGCCCAGAGAAGAGAAGGCTCCAAGGAGACTTTATAGCAGCCTTCCAGTACCTGGAAGGCTTGTGGTACCAAGTACCAAGGGCATGTGGTGATAGCACAAGGGGTATTGACCTTAAACTGAAACAGGGTAGGTTTAGATCAGATAATACAAAGAAATTCTCGACTCGGAGGGTGGCAAGGCAGTGCAACAGGTTGCCAGAGAAGTTGTGGATGTCCCATCCCAGGAAGTCTTCATGGTCACGTGGGCCAGGAATATGATATGAGCAACCTGATCAAGTGAAAGGTGTCCCTGCCCATGGCAGTGGGGTCAGAACTAGATGACCTTTAATGTCCCTTACCACCCAAACCGTTCCATGATTCTGTGATTTGATGGTGCAACGCATCCAGACGGTGTCTGGCAGTGCTTGGAGCAAATGCCTTCAACCCCTCTCCTCCGTACAGGGTGCAGTCAGTGCACGGGGCCGTCCGGGCGGTGCGGGGAGGGGTGTGGGGCCGCTCCCGGCGCGGGAGGAGCGGTGCGGGGTGTCGGGGGGAGCGGTGCGGGGCCGCTCTCGCTGCGGAGCCACGGCGGGGCGCGGGTGCCCGCAGAACGGCGGCCCCGCCCTCCCCCCCCCCCCCCCCCCCCCCCCCCACGGGGGCCAGGAGGCGA
>VXAY01006568.1:1179947-1256106 GCA_013399855.1 Oxyruncus cristatus | reverse complement strand
ACTTCTTTCCTTTTAAGCACTATCTTTTCTTCATTTACACATTGTAGGATAAACACAATATGTTTGCAATTAATATTTATGCTCACACACTCATTGTGCCTCACTTTTTTAACAGCCACAACAGAACAATATAAGATTAAATAATTGTCAAAGCAGCCAAAGCTTATTAAGTGCCTTATTATATGTTGAGCAGCCCTAGTGGTGCTGGAAATTAAGGTAGAAAAGCTGACACTATGAAAATAAGAAAAAAATTACATTTGTTCAAGGTATTCATATCTAGATAGCATTAAAAAATAAATATAGGTGTGAGAAAGACACTAGCTGCCCTGGAAAGATGGTTGTGTAAATGTTCTATTTATTTTTCTCCATTCAGTGGGTTGGCTGTTGCTTTTCTGCCAGTTGCTTTCCATTAATCACTTTGGTTCTAAAAGGCCTTAGAAGGAAATTGTTTACAGATACTTTCCTTTTCTCTGGCAGAAATATGAACCCATTTTCAATCAGTTCTTCCCGTTCTTCATTTGTGGCCCAGCCATTTCCCTGTTTAAGTCAATCAGGACACAGCCATCGAGTTAAACTGGAGCAGATGAAGTTCTTTACCTAGCAGTGGCTAAAGAGCCAAAAAGATGAGTGTTTTCTATAAGCAAAAGAATATTTTAATAGCTTAGATTTTTTTCTAGTTGATTTAACTTTGTCTTCCAGCGTTAATATAGAGAACGAGACCTTACTGGACTCCATTTAAGGAGCCTCAGGGCACCATTTTTTGTCAGGTGCACTTTGGACATTTTGCATTAAACAGTTCCACTTAGAATTTTCCTAAGACCTCATAGCCATAAGCCAATGTACATCATTTAAAAGGCAAAAAACATATAAAGCTTTTAGATGTATGGTGTACTTTTTTTTCTGGTGACTGTTTAAGAGCTACTCTCTGGAGATCCCTGTAGCAGCTTTATGGGAATCTATTTATCATTACAGGATGTTAGTTCAGATGTTTTCATTGAGCTTACATACATTTATAATTGCACTAATTTATGATACTGTGAAGTTCTGAAACTCAGGCAATCTAGTGCAGATTATGTTTAGGCCAAAGTGGTAGATTGTAGCCATAATTTCTAGTACCTTTCCTATAACTTTACACAGACTAACCAAAACAGCTGAGATGGCCTGGATTCCATAATAACTAACTATTTACACATGAACAAAGTCAACTTGAAAACTCAGAAACACTTAGAGGAAATGGACTAAACTGTAAGTTTGATTCTATAATCACATCTTAATTACATTTCACTCATCAGCTACTGCTGGTCTTTGATGAATCAGACAGGGGAGCTGTTTCATACACATGTCTTTCTTTGCTTGCAGAAGAATAAAGAAATCATCAAAACTTTTCAGGGGAAATCTGGCTCCACTGGGAGATTCAGGGGAAGTCAATGGCAAAACTCCCACACGCTTCAGCAGAGTGAAGTCTTTGGGCTGTGATCCTGCCCACAGGCAGTTATAACAAAAAAAATGGGGAAAATGTTTTGGCTAATGAGAGATCAGGAAGAAGGAGAGGGAGAAGATTTCTGGGAGGTGGTAGGGAAGTGGTAGCAATGAGGATGAGGAGGTAGAAGAGCTAAAGAGAAGAAGGAGGCAGAACATGGAGCAGAAGCAGCAGAACAGCAGTAAGAGGAGGCAGGGGTGTGAATAATTGAGAAGAGAACTGAAATAAGGGACACTGTTTTCAGATCAAAGAAGGGAATGTGTTTTAAATTGGTTCCTTCAAGAGAATGGCTGTGGTGTGGTGGGTGAACTGGAAGGGTTAAAAGCCTTCAGAAAGATAACAGACATCAAAGACCTTACACTGTATTTAGGTCCAAGTCACCCCTGCCAGAACAGGTCATCCCACCTTTGGCCTGCTCTCAGGGTACTTTTTCCTTCTTTACTCTCACAGCTGGACTGGGATTGCACCATGAGGCAGATGAACAGAAAAGGACAGTGCGTGCAGGCCTCTTTCCTGAGGACCCCACAACCTATGGCACATGGTCCGTCATGTCCTATGACTAAAAGTTGGCTTCTCATACAAAGAAGTGAGAGAAGGGGGCCCACATGTCTGTAAGACAAAGAGAACCTGCACAGGGAATGTGAAATAGATGCATCTCTGATTACATGGGAGAAGAGGTGCTTATTTGCAGGCCACTGTGAAGCTTGCTGCAACAGCAGAAAATGCCACAGCACTGCACTGGTCTTCAAAGCCAGACATGTAGGCTGTGACTGTCCCACTGAGTGACACGGACATAGGACTGTCCTTGGGCATTAAGGCCAGCTGGTGAGCACACGTACTTTATCTTTCAAAACCAACATATAAGCTTATGAAAGACAGACAAAGAGATTCTCCCGACTCCCAAAGCAAAGAAAGGTTTGCACCCAGACTGGTAGTGCTCCCAGGTATGTGCTAGCTCCTCCAGTTGTTTCTCATCTTGGTAAAAGCTAGTTAGTCTGTTCAAAGCCTTGTCAGGAGCAAGTCTGCTGGCTGAACAGCACAGATGGTTGAATCGCTATGAATGAGAACACTGTTTGGTGTTATTTAACTCACCTTTATACAAACATTAACGCTGTTTTTCTATGAATTATTCTTATTCATTCATAGGTTATTTTAAATACTTGTAACTTCAGTAGTGACAGGAGTCTGGGTATCCTTTTGTATTTCAGGATGTAATGATCCCAAATCAGAGTGTGAGAAAGAAGCTTATTTCCAAAGGGCATAGAGGGAACCTGATAGGTCAAGTTCTCTGTGCTTGGACTACTTTGCAGGACCCAAGGCTGGAGAGCTTACCACAGACTTACTTTTTATAGAAACCACCAGAAGGCACATGCTCTTGGTTCTGTGTGTGTGGTGTCTTTAGACTTGCATGGTCACCAATTTACAGCAGTCAGCTCAGAAGGTGACTTCAGGAATTCCAAGATTCCCCGTTGCTTCCATCGGGTGCCAGAGAAATCCTTGGTTTAGCATGGCCCTGTGCTCACAGCTGGAGAGCTGGCAATTGCCTTCCTTCCTTGGCTGCTATCCAACACTGAGTCAGATGGTGGGACTAAGAAATACCACTTCACATGCACTTCTGTTGCTGTCTTTCCATTCACAAATGTAAAAACATCCTTGATTTTTTCTGACAAAAATGTAAACAAGGAGACTAGCTGACCCAGGGGATCTGTAATAGGATATAGAGCCTTTCACCTCTGTCTTATGAACAGAATATCATACCCCCCTGATTCACATCTTGTGGCTTGTGAGGAGAAAGCTGGTGGTCTGAGCCCCAGTGTCATGTGTCTGCATCAGGAAGCCACATGATTTGGGACTGATTAGCCCCTTTGTCGGCACTGGTACCTCCTGTGCAGAGATAAGAAGTGCTGATTGTACAAGGGAAACTGTGATGCTGACCTTGTATTTGTCCCTTGACTATAGACAGTCTTCAGACATCTGTTGGAAAGCTAATCATGAGCATGAATTTACTTACCAAAGACTGTAGTGAAAGACAGCACTGTAAATCATACATATGCTTTTCGTTGACTAAGATACACAACCCTGTATCTGGCAGTGTTGTTTTGATGAGTAAAAAAGGTTTAATGAAATGGAGGCTAAAATCCAGCATTGCATCACCTGGCTCTGAATAGTCCTTCAGTGCCTCTGGCTGCAGTACCTGGAGACCTGCAACTGCTGGTCCCCACACACAGGTGAGGGAATCAAACCTGCCTTGTGCTCACATCTGTGGGACAGGAAGGACACGTATCTACCCTCTGTAAACAGTGGAGCCAGCCCCTCTCACATTGCACAGAAGGAATAACTCCAGCCACGGCATTTCTGTTCTTAGGGCTCTGAGGCTTAATATATCCATTATCTGTGGATATTCCTAAACTCAGCAATATTTGTAGTTTAGGTCCGAGCTCTTTGCTTCCAGCTGTTAAGTATATGAATAATATCTGCAAATGCTCCTCTTTGTTTTATTCTATTAAAGCACAGTCCTCAGACTCCTGTTGATGCACCAGTGTCTCTGAATACTCGAGTTCTGCCCTACCTTCAGACTGCTTCCACTTGGGTGCAACTGTGCTGAATTTGGTTGGATTCTGGGATGCTGTACAAATAAATATCTAAATTTAAACTGGATGTGTGACTGGCCATTTATACTTCAGTTTATCCATACTGGGCTCTTAACACTCCTTGACAGGTGTATTTCTGTGGGCACTTGTCACTAGTAATAAGGGTCTCTCTATCTCCAAAAAAAAACAAAGAGAAAAGAACTGTAAGAGGAAATACTTAAAGACAAATTTTCATTATCTGTGGTGGTGCATCAGGCTATTGCACCTCCTTTTCTGGTGCTTTCCTGTAAGACACTGCTGCCTTGAGGACAGAGCCCGCAGCTCTTTCAGCAGAGAATCTGATGGCTTATCTCCAACCACCTCCTGCAGAAGCTCAAACTGAGCTTTCAGGGTTGAACCAGCTGTGGGGGAGAGTGGAATATCTTGAGCTATATCATCTGTTCACTAAATGAATTTATCTAGGCCCTGAATTCATCAGGAACCCAAAGAAAAACATTGTGCTAAGAAGAATGCAAAAATAGACTGACTATTCTGCGTAAGACTAGGATTGCAGCTTCTCTGTGGATCCAATTCCAGGACATCCTCTCATTATTGCCCTCCCTTTTTCCCTGATCACAGCAAGAATTTGGCCTCATTTATCTAAAAGTCAAGTCTTTTATTCTGTTGAATGCAAGAAAACAGCAAAGATGACACAGTACTGGACACAGTAACATGCAGAAGTAAGCAAGACCTTTCATCAAGCCTAGAAAGAAGTGGGTAATAAAAAGCAGTTGACATAGGAGTATTCAGATGGTGGGTCATCAGACACAGGACACAGCTGTTTTCTGCATTTAGTGGTGGGAGCCAGCGCTGGGTGGATATGTTACACAATTACCGATAGACCAAATGCACTGATAAAGTAAAAGTCAGCTAACTATCCCCTCACATGATCTGATTCAACCAAATTCCTCTGAAACTTTGAAACAGTGCAGCCAAAGGATCTCTGAGGGCATCAACATCCTCTCTGTAGGGTTTACAAGTTCTTGTTTGCCTGGTCAGATGGAAAAAGACAACCCAAAGCACTGTGAGAAGAGCATCCATTGGGCTGCCAGCTGTCTGTCTGGGAACAGAGGATGTCAAAGTCCCCTAAAAATCCAGTCCTCTAGAGATTTCTGTTTCTTTTTTTTTTTTTAGATAAGTCTTTCAAGTCAATTTTATGCCTAACCAACTGTTTCTCTTAATAACACTGACATTCATTGCCCTCACATTTATTTAGTCTGAGCTCTTTCTTACTGCTATTCTGCCCACACTGTAGACTTCAGGAACTTGATTTAAGCAAATAAAATTAACATTTGTTGATAATTTAATTACAGTAAAAACCCCCTGTTCTTGATAATTATTGAAACAGCAAAAAGGTCAGAGGGATCAAATCTGAGACAGTTCTTAAGAAACCAAGTCCAAGAATGCACATTTCAGTGGTCACATATGCATGGCAATGCTTAAAACTCACCCAGAACCTCCCTAGCTTGAATGTGCAACATTTCATCTCAAACACTCTGGGAAAGAACCTCCTCCCTTTGTAGGCCCTGAGATTCTGTGTTTTTGTTTGCATCAAGGCACAGTTCCTACTGAAAAGAAGAGGGAACCTTACTTAGCCAGATGGTTTAGGTACTTAAAGACAAAGCCGTGGATTTGAGTCCCTTCAACCTAAACTACTTAATATGTCAGGGGCCTATTGACATAGCTGTGACAGGCAAAATGGATGTAACACCGAGGTTGGAAATTTCCTTGTCATGATCCTTCAGATTTGGTGAGTGAACCACCCGACCTGCTTCAGGGGCCAGCTTTGAAAGGGTTGAGGATTCAATCATGCTTTTTGCACAGTGCTTCATTCTAGTTACATATAAATGCGGGTTGAACCTCACTCTGCTGAAGTGCCTCTGTGCTGAAGGGCACCGAAGATTTATTCAAGAGAAGTGATCTAAGATGTTAAGGTTTTCTACCACTACCGCTCCTCCTCTAAGGCACTGTGTAATGACCAAAGAAAAGCTGGAAAAAGGGTGTCTTCTCAGATCTTGGCTGTTTCAGTGAAATTATTTAATTTATGTTAAATTGTTTAATTTATTTGAACATACTTTTCTGTCACAGGAGTGGGTTGTTAGCTCCAGGAATGGGGTAGAATGGAGGACTCATTCTTGCACTGGAACAGCTGAACTTGTTAACCTGTTATTACCTGTTCCTTATCTCTCCTACAATGGAACAGCTGAACTTGTTAACCTGTTATTATCTCTTCCTTATCTCTCCCCTGGTCTCTTCAAATTTAGACTCTGAGAACCTCATGCTAAATTTAATGTTGTAGTTCTTATTTTGCTGCTCCCTAAAGCAAGATCAGATAATTCCAAAGTACTCATTGATAAATCATCATCAAAATTTTCCACTAACGCAGAAAACAAGATAAGCACCATCTCTAAATGACTTGAAATGCTAAAAGAGGACATAAAATATTTATTCTCCTTCACAAGAAACCCCACAAATCTGGCTGATCTTAGCTTTGTTTAGCTCCAGTTAGAAAGTCTGTGTCTCTTTACCTGCCTTTTCAGTGGATACCCTCAATAACTCAAAGTCAAGATGGAAATATGGTCACTGCAACCATCAAGCAACATTGTCTAGCAAATCAATGACAAATGGCTGAGTGTGGGGCTCACAGCCATGAGAGCAGATTATCCTCCAAAAACCAGAGGGATTGCATACACACAACCTTATCCTGCAAGACAGATTTTCTCTTTTACAGGTTGGTGTGAGTATAGCAATAGTTGTGATCTCCTGCTGCTCTTCAGGAGATATGAAGGTTCACTTTATTAAGGCATTCATAAGTTTTGGAGTGTTAATTGATTGCCCAAGCACTGCAGTGCTCTGAGCCCTGTATGTTTTTGCCACCTATCTGTTTCCTCTAGGGTTTGTTAACACAGATGGAGAAATTCATATGCAGAAACCCACTTAATTCCAGAGTTCTTTAAAATTTAATCCCCACCTCTGAATGTCCAGTTAGACCGATCTAAAACAATTAGGGAATTTGCAGTTAAAGTAACAAAAGCTGCGAAACAGCCTTTGGAAAGGCAATGCTAACTGCGGTGTTTTTGTGGGACACACTGATTTATTAGGATATACAGTGATGATAAGATAAAGTTACAATGAGCCTGGTGGGGAACCCAGAGGTCATGATCCCTACAGTATCACTGGATTTATCTGATCTATATCATGAGGGCTTAATGGCGACTGTTGTTTTTTTAAACAATACCTTTTGTTCTCTGTTAAGGTACTTCTTGTTGGCTTTGGACAGCAATATAAACAGTCACAGCCACCTGATGATAAGTGTTGGCGAGGTGATAATCAGTTTGTTTGCCTTATAATCCCTACAGTAACAGAAGGAATAAAAAAATCTTAAAGGGTATTATACATTACCATAGAGTAATAATGATAGTTCAGCTATTTGTGAGGAGAGACAAGGTTTGCAGGGAGAAGCAATCTTTTACCAGACTAATTGGTGCACTTACAAACAGGAGAGTTTTCTGTCTCACACTTCTGTATTGTATTTTGTCCCTTTTCTTTCTGCTGCAAGCACAGAATCTTTTCCTTTTTTTCCCTCTGAAACCCCAAATGGGGACATAAAGTTCTCAGGAAAAAAAGACTGAAGTCCTTGCAGAACACCGTGTGCATCCCAGAGCGGGCATGTTTTCTCTGCCCTGCCTGTGAGAGGTTTGGTGGAAGGTGCCTGGGGACAAGGACCCTGCAAGCCACAGAGGGGCCTAAGAAAACTACCCTCAAGTCCTTTAAACAAAAGGAGCCCTTTTTTTCTGTCTGTGATGGGTGTTTTGAGCCTCCAGGTCATCAGCAAATCCCTATTAGGTTGCAAAATCTATCGTAAGCGTAAGTTTGGTTTTCTCCAGGAGGATTTTTTTACTTTCACTATTTCACATGGCCATTTCATAAAATGAAACCTAAGGTAACACTTAGGTTATAGCTACGAATATGTGTATGACTGAGTTTCCTGTGACTACAGTTCAAACACTTGTTCCTCACTGTATCACACTCAACCCCAGCATAGCCAAGGGACATCCAGTCAGTAATCAAGAGATGCAGAGAATTAGTTAGAAAGTCCTAAAGAAGATGTGACTATGAAGATTGTAGGACAATACTGACACCCTAAATCATCTCTTTCACAGGTTCAAGCTTCCTACTATACATCATCTTTCCTCATACAGGAGTCATTTCACATCTTTAACCATCTTTCTTGCCCTCACTGTATCTTTCCCATTATACTATATTTTTTTTTTTTTTGAGATGGGAGAACCTTTTCTGAGATAAGTGCAATTTTCGTGGTGTAGACTAAAAATGGATTTACAAGACAGCATAACGACATTTCCTGCTTTTATTTCCATTCTTTCTGGTAAGTTCTAATTTTTAATCAGCTTTTGGATTTCTACTGAGGTCTACCAAGTTATTCGGCAGCATTATCAGTAATAACCCAGGATCCTACTGCTCAGTAATGTCAGCTAATTTTACATGCAGAGTAAGGAGCATTTTACCCCACATCAGTTGCTTTAACTTTTAGCTGCATGGATTTTGTTTCAATATTTTATCACCTGGTTACTGCAGGCTCAGTGTGGCTGGCTATAAACAGACAACCTATGCCAGTGTCAGTACTAGAGGACTTCCCAGCCCTCTCCTCTGCTCTAGGAAGCCTGCTGGAGCTCACGGGTCATGTCCGTAAGTGTTGTGTGGGCATCTCACATCCTCAGGTCTCTTGAGTAATACCACGCTCTATGTTCCGTGTACTGAATTTTACCTTCAGTCTCTTAAAGTCCTCACAAAATTGTTCCCAGTCAGCTTACCTTGAATAATGCTGAATTCTCATCAAACTTTCTCACTGCCCTGCTCAACCAGGTCACTTATGAATATATTCAAATTGCAAGTACTAGATTTGGGCATCCATCTGGGGAGTTTTCTGGTATTCTGTTGATTTGGCCAGTTTTAAAATACCAGAAGATTGTTTCCCACATTTACAGTCCTTTAAAACAAAGTAACCTCTATGCATTTTAATCAGTGAATAAAGTTTATTCTTACAGATGCAACACAGATTTCTCCTGGATACCGGGTTTCAATGACTTTTATTATCATCTTACTTCAGAAGGCATTCATATGTCTGCCTAGCTCCCCTCTTTATTTCTTTAGGTCAACACATTGATGCTGAAAAGGTCTGTAACAGCTCCTGTCAGTTGTATGGACAGAAGTATTTGGCATGTAGATTCAGCAACATGACCTGGAGACCCCTCACACGAATTTTTCTCAAGATCTCTGGCTTCTTAAGGACATGGTGGTGTCACTCACAGTTTAAGATATTGCTTTGTAAGTCCTGCATGTTTTCATAGTCTTGACAGAATGCTAGTTGTGCAAGGAGGTTTGCAGTATCAAAAAAACTTCTTCAATAGAAGAGAGAGCATCATTTTAGTTTTTCTAGAGACAAAAATGGCTTTTGTAAGGGAAGATTAGACCAAAGCTCTGGAATCCTTTAGAGAAAGGAAATTTAGGTGACTCAGGAAGAAAGTAATTCTCTAGGCTGCCTTCCATTATTTCTTATAAATTCTCAGTTCAAATTCAGCCCTGGAGCAGGAAGATGGATTAAATGGCTTCCTGAGATGCTTTACATTTATTTCCTGTTATGACTTTTCAAAGGTTATGAGAAATGAAGGTAGAATGAAAGGAACGCTCCCCAGAGTTGTGATTCTTCCAGAGAGTCCCTGATATGTGTTTTCCAATTAATCTATTAGTTTCCAGATGAAGAACTGGTGGAATTGGTACAGGTGGTCATTTAATAAAAAAAAAACCCAAACAAACCACTGTTCAATTAAAAAATAATAGTCACATAGCCTGTATTGCAAAACTATTTTTATTTTCTCATCAATAAAAAATGGCATAGACAGTCTACATAATGTGCTTATCCAGTTACTTTGCTATGCAATAATATGCAGTAACTTGCACTGTTTATGTGAAATGTGAATAACCATGTTGAGTGATGTTCCTGGTACAGACATAACAGCAGCATACCTACTACAGAAACAAACTAAAGAAATTATCTTTTCTCCAAAAAATGTATGAGATGACAAGAGGCTATGAGACTAAACATCCAACTTGAAAGCAGCAGTGGTTTTCTAGCAGTGAGGATAAATAAGACCCAGAATAGAGTACTTAGAAAAAAAAAAGGAAGGGGTCACTTTCCAAGAGGAGGAATATATGTGAGAAAGTACACGTTTTTAAAATTACATTTGTACAGAATGGTGGGCTAGATGACTTCTTTGAGCCCATCTAGAATTATTTCCTATGATGGCAGCTCATTCTTCCACTCTTCCCCTTTTATCTCCAAACTGTGAGATATCTGTGAGACTTCATCTGGAAAACCTAACTACAGAAGTTGCAGGAAAATCTGGTGTTGATGAAGCCTGCTTTTGGATGATAGACCATCACCCAAATGAATGCGGCCTCAGACTCCCATGCAACCTCCAGTGAACCTCCAGAGTTTCTTCATGTGAGCAAACTTCATCAGCCAGGGTAAGATGCAGTGGGTGCAAAGGGCAGCATGTACACATGTCTGTGGTTAATCATTCTTGTGATTTATTTTCAAATGGTGTTTAGTGTTTCTGCTGACTCTGGCAGACACAGGCATGGACCCAGCCCTTGAAGATGATGTTGGCTGTCTGCAGTGGAGCCTGTTCCTGTCTGCAAGGAACTTGCTATGACCCCTTATAGAGTTGAGGAGGTAAACTTGGGCACAAAATAGGCTGGCATGAGATTGGCTCAGTTTCTGACTCTGTTGCTTGTTTTCTGAATTACTTTGGGTTGATCTCCAAGCTCTCTGTACCTTGATTTTACCACCTGTAAGTTGAGGCTGGAAGTTGTGGTGGTCTGTCTTATCATTTTGTAGCCTAGGAAGAGGAATGGCTGTGTAAGAGCTAATTCCTGCAACACAGCAATACCTAGAGCTCCCATCCTATTAGCTAAGCATTGTCTGCTGGAATTCTGTGGATCACACCTTGCCCATTGACCAACACTACCTCCCAAACACCTGAGAGCACATTCCCCTAATTGCCTGGGTTTTGTCAGTAACAGTGAAATGTGCTCCAGAAAGACTGCTATGATAGCAGAAAGGACAAGACATTGGCCATGACTTCATGCCACTCAGCTGTCCATAATGCCAGAAGAAACTTTGAAAGGTTGTAGATTAAAGCACTCCAGTCCCAAGGTCTGTTACCTATGGGGACAGGAGTGTTTCTCTATCCTGTTATTAAATTTTTAGGTGTCTCTATCACAAGGAAATAGGTGTCCTGAAACTAGCATCTGGCTCCTAACTTCAAAATTCTGGGCTACTTTGAAGGCCAAGATGAACAGAAAGATGAACAACTAATGGCAGCAGAAGTGGCACAACTTGCATGACATTCTGGGCTGGAACTATTAGATACACTTCCTTAGGTGAGGAACAGGCTATTCTATGGAAAGGTGAAGGTGTAGACTCAAATTAGAACTTCATTGTATGAGAGTAGATCAATGCAGGCAGCAGGTCAGGAACACTGAGAAAAAAAAGAATTTTACAGGATGGTAGCTAGCAACACAAAAATATCCTTTCCATGCTAAATAGTAAAAGGCAAATTAAGTATGTATTATATTAAATGTCTGCAGAAAAAATGAATGATGCAACAAATTTCAGCTTTATCATAGCAAAACTAGAGCAAATCTTTTATTCCCAGAATCAACCTTTTTTATTTACCTTACTGAAAGCATCTATTTGGAAAACCTATTAAAAAGTTACACAAAATAATGTAAACTGCATTTGGCCACCACGTAAAAAAGCAAACCCAAGTGTTCCATGTGGCTTCACACAGCAGAATTTTCTCCCCACCAACTGAACGCAAAACAGTTCATTTGTGAGGCCCAAGGGAAGAAAATAAAATTTTACAGGGTTGTGTTTAAAACAGGCAATACATGTCAGAAGGAGAAAAGAATAACTGAACTCAGCTGAGCTCTTTGGTGTCAGAAACCAGAAACCAACTGAGTAAGAGCTGCTGCTGCCTGAATATAAGTAGAATTCATTTTGGGGCTCCACCTAGTTACTGGGGAAATCCACAGGCAAGTCTGTCTGCAGTTCAAACATTGACCATCCCCTCCTGTATTCTCAGCTTGTGGAACTCCCTGAGGTACTCTTTCTTTAGTAGCACTAATAATTCTTTTGAAGATTAGTCTAGTCCAGCCACACAGGACAGCTGTGATGGGTGAAAGACAGCAGAAATGGAGAAGAGAATAGTTCATATGGGACATCCATGCTGTTCGTTATGCAGAGTCTGATCTCAGAAGAGAGCCAGGAACTCCTCTGCAGGAGGAGCACTGTGCTGAAGGAGACCCAGACTGATGATCCAAAGCCTTTGTACCTCTCCCCAGCAGCAAGTATAGACCAAGGTCAGGGAAGGTGCAGATGGAGCTTGTTTCACCTTGCAACCCTACACCAGAAACTTGGCCATTAGGTAAGGGAAATAAGACTGTTTTAATTCACAGTGGGAAAATCTGAGACCACAACCTTAACATTACAGGAGTTCAAAGGTGAGGGGTACAGCTTGTCCAGACCAAAGGGTTTAACCATAGCGTGCCAGGTGATGAAGGTATGAGGAGAGAAAGAGCAGCAGCCAACAATTCCTAAGCAATTCTTGTTATTTTGCCCCAGGGTCTGCAAAGCACATCTGCATCCTGTGGCTGTGATGAAGAGGAGGGAGATGTTAGGGTGGAGGGAATCCCCTCTGCCTGAACACCTTCCTGAGAAAGGTGGCTCTCCTGCTGCACCGGAGCTGAACCCGAGGATGCTGTTTGCCTGGAAGCCCTGAGCGGTTCCAGATGCGGCTCGTCGGGTGGTGTGGGGCCAGCACACAGGCAGCTGCTTCTGCTGTTCGGCAAAACCCAGGAGGGCAAAGCTGCCCTGGCTGCATGTAAATACTTCCTCATGCTGTAGCAAACCCTGCTAATGAACAGCCTGGCTCCTCTTGGCTTTCAACAGGCTGCTTCTCTGACATGAATTTTTGAAATTGCTCAATTCTTAATCCATGTATTGTTAATACCAGTGAGTTGTGCCTTATTTCTGTTAGCTCTGAAGAGCCTCACTGCTCCCTGCAGAAGGCCAGCCACCACAGTAGTCACTACTGTCAGCATTCTGCTGTGTGGTTTGGTCGTCACCAGCTTTCAGCCATGGCATTAACTTCATACCTGGGAAGTGTGCTGCTTCTCTGAAGCCAAGGTGATCTTGCTTTAGAGAGCTCCAAGTGGTCAGTTATGAGAGTGGGCGAGTTAGTGACCCATTTCCAACAGAGATACTTACAGAAGTGCAAATAATGAAGTGTCTAGAAGTGTTTTCAGTTTTACCTGTGAATGTCTGGGCTGCTGCCTCCTTGTACCACATCTCTGTCTCCCACCAACGGCAGCAGAGGCTTTCAGACAAGCTGCTCTCATCGCAGCCGGTCCGTGCTGTACAAAGGGCAGGACTGTTGTACACTACAACCCATCACAGTGGCTACATGATCCCGTGCTGGGGTGATGTGCTGCCTCAGGCAGAGATCAATACTCATGTCTGACCCTGGTCCTCCTTTGGGGCAGTCTCAGCCTGACATTTTAGCTGGTCCAGCTGGCTCCGGTGTGTAAAAGAGCTTAACAAGCAGGTCGCTGTTTACACTCGTGCCACTTACTGTGTATGCATTCCAGGTTTCTAAGCTTTCGGTGCAATATTTTTCATGAAAAAATCAACTGCCCGGAAGAGGGTTTTAGCTCTGCACACATCTCCTCAAGCTTCTGTCAGGTATGGCTGCAAGCAGTAGCTGCAGAATTTATAAACGGGGCAAATTCATTACCGAATGTGTAATGAGCCAGGCCTTGGAAATGAAGGACACCAGTTTCTTTCTTCAGCATCCTGTCTGGTCCATCTGACATGCTCAAGCCAAATAGGCACCATCAGGAGCATTCACACTCTGGGCAGCAGTGGGGAAAAGCAACAAAGTGGCATTTCACAGCCTGAGCCACTGCTATTGTTCTACACAAGATCTATAAATTAAATAAGGTCTCAAAGCTTCTCAGTAAATAAGGGCTTCTAAATAAATGCCATTAAAAAAGGACAGTCTTGGAAATGAGCAAATTTCTCTTTCTGTGAGAGTCTTACTGTATGCTGACCATGAAAAATGTCTTTGTCTCAGTCCTTGATGGTTTACAGTTTGATCTCTATGTGGAAACAAGTGACAAAGGGTATTGGAGATGTTCTATTTTGGGAAATCTATAGGAAAGGTTAATTTAGGTAAATCAGGGAACAGTCTTGAGATTTCAGAGAAAATCTGGAGAGGCTTCCAGACTAACAACATTGGATCGTGCTATTTTTCTGAAACACCTTTAGCTGTGGCTAGACTTGAGGAAATTTAAATGAAGTCTATAATTGGGACAGGTCCAGAAGAACGTTTCGTCTCCTCCAGTTTGGTACAGCAGGAAGGGGTGGGAAAGGTGTTGATAAACAGAAATGAACGGAAATGAAAAGACTGCCACAGCTGGCTGACTTTCTAAAGTGTGTGAGACACACTTTTTTTCCTTAACTCCCAGTGATGAGTATTAAGGACCAGATTCTGGTGCCCTACCAGACTAAATGAGGAGCAACTCCCAGACAGCTCCTCATCTACACCGGGAGACACATGTGAATCTGGACCCAAAAGAAAAGCCAAATGCGCCATCATACTGGGCAGTGATGCAATATATCAGAGCTAGAAATCAGGCCACAGGCATTGCAGCAAGGACTAGAGGCACCCGACTCTCACATATGCTTCTTGCATGTGTTCAGGCTCAGCTGATTTTTCTCTGCATGACCTAAAATTTTTTACATTAAGTCTCTTCAGCCTTTTCCTTAAAGAAATTGCTTAGCTCTGCTTCTTGGGGGACAGATAGCCATGGAAGTCACATGTTTGGTGGTTACAGAGAGGGATGCCTCCAAGACCTCTGTCACCCAGCTCTCATCCACTGGTTTGAACATCTTGAGTCTGTATAAAGGGAGAAGGAAGCCATGAGGACCTGGCAAAGCAGTCCTTGAACTGTAGCTGTGGGAAAACATACCCTTGGATTTATGAACTGTGGCACAAATCTCCCGACTGCCACCAGGGATAGCTATGGCCTCATTTGGGTTTGTTTCCTTGCCTGTTGAGGAAATCCTCCTCCCTTACCCCTTTTGCCATTGGCATGAGGCTGGGCTGTGCACCCACTGCCTTCCTGTGCTGAGCTGGCTGTGCAGCCTCCGTGTGTGGGAAAAAATTTCTGAATTGTCTAGAAATAAACAGTCAAGCTATCCTACCCACACAGGCAAATCTGACACTATAAGCCCAACACTACATTCCTTTGGGCTGGAAGTCCTCATTTATGCCTTTGTAATTTTATTGCATGCATTTTTTTCAAGTAAAGCAGTCTATTGCTTCTCCCCATAGAACCATTAGGTATTTGACATTTCCACCAAAACAATAGTGTTTTCAAATGGTGCCAGTAAAATGCTGGCAAAGCCAAAGTCTTGAGCAGTGCTGGAGTGATGTCTTTATAGCTCCTGTGCAGAGCAGAAATAAGACAGTGTCACTTGCAAGTGAGGAACGCCGCTCATATATTCCTGCCTGTCTTTTGGGCCAGGAAGGCACAAGCTTTTCTGAGCGGTGTTTAGACCCTTGATTTGGTTGACAGACTGTAGACCTCTGGAGTCATAAGCAATGCCCTGTGTTGCAGAACTGGAGAGCAGCAGCTACAGTGCATTCCGCTGTCCTGGAGCAGCTGATGGGGCCTGGAGTCCACCCTGTGGCATCTCAGCTTCAGGCAGACAAACCTCATTGATTGTCCCGTTCCCCTGCAGGTGGTCTGATGAAATCAGCCTTAGCAGTTTTATGGACATGCTGATGATACCAAGCAGAACATATTCCAGCAAGCTAAAGTTCAAAAAATTAAAATTAAAATCAGAGATGTACATTTATAATTAAGTTTCAGGGTTCCCTCATCCAAAATCCATTATACAACCACAGAGCTCCAAGGCAATTGTATGAAGTCCCTAAATTTGTGCTTAGCTATGAGATCTCCCTCAGTCAGCCATCAGACCACCTGAAGACTTGAGGGTTGGAAGAGGTACCAGTTCCTTTGTTAAATTGCTCTAGTAATTAAACCGTCTTACTGTTAGGAAAAAAAAAAATCATACCCTCATTTGAATCTCATTTGTCTGTTATCTAAGATAAGGTCATGCCTCTGGCTTGTCTGGTGAAGATGTTGAAAATTGCTTCAATTATCCCTGCTTGTCTGAGTGTAATCCCTAAAATATCAGATAATTAGAGCTGCAAGGTAGTGTTGTTGGCACTAAGCCTGCAAAATGAATGATCGTTTTCCCCAAACCAGGGTAGAATCTTTCCTTCTCAGTTTACTGCTAAGTCAGCAGTGTTTAGTTTCATTTCTTCACATTGATATAGAAGGAGATGTGCTGGTAATACAAAAAAAGTGTCATTAGACAAGGGAGGCAGAAATGACAGGGATATTGTGTATTCATTAAAATGTATAGGTACATATCTGAGATGGTCAGATTTACTGCCTCCAGTAAAGAGAAATATTTCATGCAGCCTAGGGGTGTGTGTGATTTCAAAACTGTTATATGTAAATATCTCCTGGACTAATGACATGTAAAAAGAAAAAACAATAAAGCCCAGTAGTAATTCCTGGTTGGAATTCAGATGTGAACCAGAACATCTATAGTCGTGTTATTTCTCTCTGGCTTCCATATCATCCAGCAGATAAACATTGTTAGCAAAGATTTGCTCTGAACCCCTCACTCTAACCAGGAAGGAAATTTCTCATTGCTTTCAGCAGTGCTGTGTCGAGCCCCTTCAAGGGCTTTTATCCTCACCACACTTCTTTGAGGTTGGCAAACAACATTATCTCAAGTCAGCTAACGGCAGACTGGGGGCAGGGAAAGGTTGGAGGGTAAGTTCTTTCACCTAAGGGAAGCCTGGACAGGGACATGAGCAGGGACCACACGTTCCACACGTGGAGCTGATGCATCTGCTGCCCTCTCCTGCCCTTCACAGCAGTTCCTGCAGCCAGCCCCTTGGAGGGGAGAATGGGCATACTGTAGGATGTACTATGCTTTTCTTTATTAGGGCATAAAAGATGTCATCTGCTTGATTAAGGCAGCTTGCTGAATCTGGGGCCTCCTGGATTCCTCTTGTGCATTATAATTCATAGCTGAATTATAGCTATGAATAGCTGACAAAACAGGTATATTTTTACTTGATATTTCACAATTTACTCACAGTCATTTTAGATTAATAAGACCATGCTTATTAAAAAACAAATCTTCAGCCCCGAAGACAATAATGAAGGAAGAAAACATCCTGCCAGTGCCCACTAAGATGTCTTTTGCAATTGTGGTGGAGTTTAATTAATTTCATGCAACTTGGACGTGTACATCCACCATGCAGGACTGGACCTGCTCCTTAGCCTTGGCTGAGCAGGCTGTACTAAACCTTTCTCAGATGGAACCTTTCCTTTCTTCCCCAGCTGTCCTGCTCCCAGCAAAATAATCTCAAAGGTGACACAGGGCAAATGAAAGTCCCTGCTGAGGCCCTGGTGCAGACCAACAGAGTGGCTGCAGGGATGTGAATGGCAAGAGGGAGGGCCGACGCCTCGGGAGCTTTTCCATCAGCATCCTGCTGCGTACCAGCTTCCTACACGAGCAAGCCTCCACACAAAAGAGTTAATCACAAACTCATCATCCTGAAAAAGATCAACACAAACGACTCTTGCTTATACATTGCCGGGGTTGTGCTAACATACATATCCAGGCTGGGCTCCCCAGGGTTGGATCCAGCTGCGTTAATCTGCTTCTATCCAGTGCAGCCAGAAGCAACTTAATCTTCTCTGTCAGTCTTGCTTTTAAAAGCAATGTGAAAGAAAAGCAGGAAAAACTCAGACAAGAGTAAAAAGCTTTTAAAGGAGCTAAAAGGAGCCTGTTTTGTCCGGCTGCTAATTTGAATTGCCCACTTTTAAAGCTCAGCTGGTTGTGCTCGAGGTAAGGGAAGCAGAAGGCTGTGCTGTCATGCAAGGCTCTGGGTCCTGGGGATAGACCAGGCAGAAAGGCAGTAATTGAGTTGGCAGAAAGAAATAGTGTAAATATTTTGCCTGCCACATAAAGACCATTTAATAGAAGTTAAGGGCAACAAAAGGGATGTGGGTGGCTCAGGTGGCTGTGAGAGGTTTTCACAGACTCTTGGAGGAAGCAAGACAGGATGTATTTTACATAAGAGTCCATTTACTGGAAACAGCCATTGATGTGTGGGACCATGTATGTAGATCCCCTATTTTCATGCAGAAACAAAGCACTCTTCCCTCTTTTCACAATAAATAAAAAAGAAGATGGGCATTGTCACACACGGTGGTGATAAGAAGGGGATGGAATGAGGTGCCACTGAAGGTTCTGTTCCAGTAAGAGCTGGTTAAGGGCTACTATGGCCCTGATCTGATGTCGCAATGTACCATAGTGATGTGATCACTGTACATAATCCAAGGAATATAAAAAAAATAATCCTGCAAAAGAAAATGTCCCACAGGCAAGCTGCAGCCACAACCCCTTCAAAGCTGAGAGAAACAAAGCTGCTCAGCCTGTATGCTCTCTGCCTCAGTGCACAGTGATAAAACCTTAATTTGGACAACAACATGTAATTATTTCCCCAAACCATCCCAAAATGGAGCTTGCAAAACAAAACAAAACAAAACAAATAAATGGTTTTCAAAAAATGCTTTTTTCCCCATTGTAAATTTCTCTCTGTGTATTTCTCTACCCTTTGGTTTGCTCTGGCTGCATGAAGCTGAAAATTATTTCTGTGACAAAATTCATGAGCAGTCCATGTACTGCTTACATCTGACATCATTATGACATAGAAGTCAGCATGTTGAGAGAATTGTTTGGAAAGATTTTCATCCTTTTTTCTCCCACTAATAAACTGAACCAGGCAAGACTCCCTTAAAGAGTGCATGAAAGATCATTTTAAGAAACACCTGTGTTTCTTCTTCAACTCAGGGAAGAGAAGACGCATTTCAAATCAATACATGTCATTCCTGACCCTTTTGGTGATGTGGTTCACCCAGAAAAGCCCCACTGGAAGTGTTTTCCCTGGGGGACAACATTGCTTTCTCTGCTTCAAAAGTGCACTACGAAGCTGTAGGATCTTGTATAATTGTATTTGTTCCTAGCACACAACCCACTGTTTGGTGTCTCCCAGGCTGGCGCTCAGGTAAGTACCAGCTTAGTGACACATATAAGACAATCTTTGAACCCTTGAATTCCACCTGGATCTTTGGAAATTACTCAGATTAAAACAACAACACACCACGTCTGAGGTTGCTCTGTGAAGAGCACTGCTGAAAAGCCATGCACCAAGTTGAATACAAGAGCTCATCCTGCCCCTCTGGGCAGTGCTGGGCTCTGACCCTGTTCAGCAGCTGTGGCTGAAGGCACACGGGGTTCAGCTCAGCCTGCACGTAAGTGAGCATGGTGCAGGCAGGAGAATAAGAAGCACTGGCTTTCCCATTTATTTCAGAGTTTGTCAGGTGAAGGACTGGAGAAAATACAAGTATCTCAGTATTAGAGGATATGTATTTAAGACAGTACGTAATGAGTAGCATAATTTTGACTGTGACTCCCTGAGATGGGAAAAAAATTCAAAAACGCACATTTGGCAAGAGCCTGCAAGCTAAGTCTGATTTTAAGCAAAGGGAAAGAGTGACAAAGGGCAAGTTAGATCATAAAGAGTAGCTTTGAGGCTTTTTAGAAATATAAACAAGTGGGAAACAAGAAGTAGTGGGAGATCTGTAGAAAAAAAGACAGAGGAAGATGAAGGAGATTTTATATTCAGAGTTGCAAAAAGAAACACTGAACATTGAATCTTAGTGAACATTTCAACAAGCCATGATAGAATCTTCAAAAAATATTTGCAGTTCAGAAATGAGGGAAGATTAAAGAGAAGGCAGCTGAGGAACTGAGCAATGGGAGAATGAAAGGAAAGGTATTAAATCATTCCTTTGAATTCTTTATTTACTTACAAAACTGGAGAGCTGCTGAAGACATTTGTTGACATTGGCAAGCAATGGTAGAGGAAACAGGAATGAGGATGGAGAATAAAAAGTCTGAATCAGGTTCAGCGGACAAGACTGCCTATCCAGATTCACATTTCTTATTAATTACAGGCTTATTTCATGACCATTTCTGTCCTCAGTTTAAGTCACCAGGATCCCTGGCCATGCACATCTATACCTAACTTGCAGTGCTGCTCCTGCTGTCAGCTTGATATTGAGCAGCTCCCTTAAAAGTATCTTAAGACCTCTTGAGGCTGGGAAAGAGCTGAATGAAATAACTGCAACAATGATCCGTAAAATAGGTAGTGGAACCAAAAGGGTGGATAGGTGTATGGCTGTTCTTTGCTTCCTTCAATACAAAAATCAAAGGGCAAAGAATTAAACTACTGGGTGCTACTTCCAGAGCAAACAAGGAGAGGTGCTTCATTGGCTGCATAGAACATAGTTCTACTATGGTCCACAGCATGGTAGGGTTGCAAATATTTTCTTCAATTAAAAAACTCCCAAAACAATCAGGAGCATAAATGAAAAGAAAATTCCATCAATGAATATTAAACACAAAAAGATTAACTATTACTCAAGACCCCCCTGAGTCACAAGTCACAGGAGGCTGGGGCAACATTCCTAGGAAGCATTCCTGCATGCTTGCCCTGTGCTAACATCCTTTCTTGGATAACACCTGCTGTGTCTCCTCTGCTGCTGGAGGCAGTACACCAGACCAAATGGACCTGTGCTCTGATCCAGTACAGATGTTCTTGTATTAAGTTTGTGTGCTGCACTGTGAAAACTGAGGAATTGATCTGGGTAAGAAATAAGCCAGCAAGTTTTGATTTTCTTGTTTTTTAACCCTGATTAGTTCCCTGATCTTGTTCTCTGAGTAACCAAAGAAATGATTGGATTGCCTCTGCTAAGGGAGTGATAGGAAGAAGGATAAGCATCCAGACCTTGGTGATGGGATGAATGAGCAGAAGAAAACAGAGTTGACTAAGCCGTTTTAGTCACTGAAAGAAATTCATGTGAGGCCAAAAATAATGATGGAGAGTTTGTGCGAGTGAGAAACCAAATCTTTTCTCTGTGGATAATTTAATGTCAATAAAGACTGCATAAAGCCACACAAATCCCAGTGTTATTTTAATGGTTACACAGAAAAGACTGAAAGGAGCCTCCCAGGTGAGAAGCCCAGCCTTTTCTCCTGCTCCCCTCAGCAGCAGCACCGTGTTGTTGCCACCACAGGGCAAAAGGAGCACATCTGTGTCCTTCCCTGAGCTGGGAGAGGCAGAGCTTGGCATTCTTGAAAGTGATGGAGCAAAAGTCAGTATTATCAGTTTCACAGAGCTAAATTTCTTTTTTATTTTCTATGGAAAACACTAAGGATAATTTTGCTCTTCAATTAAAAGCAAAATTCTTCTGTTTGTTTTCTGGTTTGTTTTTTAAAACTGTTGAAAAGTGCCCTGTACAAGAACTGTGGCATTTCTGCTCATATCATAACACTTATGTTAATGTATCCAGGCCAAAAAATGAAAGGAAAGGACTGAATCAGAGCTGGTCATAGTTTTGGAACTAAATAATAAGTTTTTCTGGTTTTCACGTGGCAGTTCACCTTTATTCCTGACACTACCTTGCACAGGTTTTAGAGGAGCTTTAAAAGTGGGTGTAGATGCAATGCTTCCCTCCAGCTTTCATTGACATTACATCACTGTGCTGTTCCTTCTGCTTAGGTGATGGGTTTATATCTGCTTTTGAGCTCTTCAAGCCACCAAATTTTGGATGGTCAGACAGATTTTGTAGAGAGCTGACTGATAACTGTTCGTAAAAACCTATTATAGTCCTTTGTTTTTTCTAATGGTGAAGATTCTTTGGGGTTCAAATTGTGCCAGTCTGTTTTCCACCTGGATAGATCACAATGAGGGTTTGCTCCTTCTTCAAGTCCGCTGTGGAGATTGCTGAAAAATGAAGACCGACTCTAGATATTTCCAGGTAAGGTTTCATAGCACATCCTTTAACTGCCTTGCAACACCTCAAGCAGCCAAACATTTCTTAACAGTCCATGTGACCCTTAGCTGTGCTTAACAGAGGGTAAACGTGGAGGGAGAAATGGGCTGGTGAGGAGAGCACTGGGCAGAGGTCCAGAAGGCCTTTAATGGATTCCTCACTCTGCAACAGTGATTAATCTTTACTCATTTCTGTGTAATTAGTCAGGTCCTCATAACAGGAATTAGCTGTCCCTATTAAGTGTACATGACTTTGTGCCTTCAGGTGCAATTAAAATTCAGGCAATGAGTGTTGTTGCTAATGCTGGTACTGTTAGTCAATAGTTGAAGTAACTGAAAAAGTTTAGAAGTTTTGAAAGAACTGAATGTTGAAAGAAAAAAAAAAAAAGGAGAAAATAGTTTAGAAAGTGATTTTGTCCTAGAAAAATCTTGTAGTTTTAGCACTAACCTACATCTGTTCCTTGGTGTGCCACAGATTTCCCACATGAAATGTGTCTATGATCCTTTTCCTGTTCTCTAGTCTTCTGTCATTAAAACGGGATTATTAATACTTAGAGGGGAACCAACAGTGCTCTTGAAGATTATGGGAGATGAAAGGAAGCCAAATCGCTTATCTGCTCAGAAAGTCCAGGCTAAAGGATCAGATGATACCTTCACTTCTATGTCCTAAATTCTAAACACTTGTCCTAAATGTCTATGCATTTCTTGGAATTACCTATTTTTGCAAAGGGTTTGATGTAGGTTGGCTATAATACGGACAATACGTAGTCCCTAAGATCTGAAGCGTTAGTTTCCATCTGGAGATTATTTCTTTTCTGAGTGGGTTCCTAGTGCAGTGGATTCTTCTTTTGGACTGCTGAATGGCAACTCTGGTGCTCCTGCCACTTTTGTGAAACTTCACTTGCTGCTGTTAACACCATTTGTAGGAGAATATCTAGGGAGAATGTGGCACTTCTTGTTTTCTGCTTCGAATGACAAATTCTTACCAAACAGGTTCGGAGGCCAGAGCATGTACTTCAGTATCCTCACACTGTGATTTTACCAAAAAAAGTTATTTTAAAATTGTGTCCTTGGGTCAGTCTGCAGAATGCCACTGTGTAAGGCAGAATGCCACTGTGTAAGGCAGAGTGCCACAGGAAGTGTCCATGTACCTGGTACATGCAACCAAGTTATCACAACTTACTCATTGATAAGCTGAGCAATTCAAATTATATCATCATGAAAAAAATGAAAACTATAAAATCACTGAGGAACATAGTATTCTATTCTTTCAGGTGAAACACTTGTCAGCCTAATAGTAAATATGCCCTTTCTTATATGACTTCCCTAATGAGATTATTCTGAGTGATTCTTTTTTCACCTTAAGCTCTAGCGGGAATTCACTGTTTCAGGTTTAAGAAACCTGCACTACTGAAATATTATCAAGAGAGGAAAAAAGTGCATAATAACTATTTCAATGGTGTTAGAAGCTCAAGCTTCTATTGCAAAGTCAATTTCAGTCTCAGTAGAGACAGGTACTTTTACCAAATTCAGCAGAAAACTCTATCAGGATTGATTTGGAATTAGAAAGTAGAACTGGAAGGGACCCTGATTGATCTTGTAGTTCATAACCCTCCAGGCAGATCCAGCCAATCCTGAATCACTCATGGGGAATGTTTGTGTAACCCCTTACAACAATCCTCCAATAAATGAGATTCCATGACTTCCAGGAGAACCTGCTCCAGGCCTCACCATCACTACTATTGAAAATATTTTTCCAGCATGTAACCTAAACTTCCGTTGTTTTATTTTAGTCCACAACTTTGAATCCATTCCCAGCAGGCATGGAGTAAAATCCCTTCCTTTTCACAGACATCATCTATATTGCAAAATATCACAGTCCTGACTGAGTTACAACAATTTACTGTGTATTATCATGTGTTTACAGAGCTGTGGTGTTTAAGTGTGTTGGTGTGCTCAACCCACACAACAGAGAAGTAAAATGCTTTGGTGTCACCCAACCATGAAAGTCTACAGACAGCAGATTGTGTGTATCTGTATCTTCAGCCTCCAGCTCAGAAAGAAACACTTAAATTTTTGAAATTTTCCTAAAACTGTTCAACCTGGGCTTCACTGGATTAGTGTAATGGAAAATTTGAATTAACAAATGCTTTAAGTTTGACAATG
Source organism: Oxyruncus cristatus (assembly GCA_013399855.1). NCBI lineage: Eukaryota > Metazoa > Chordata > Aves > Passeriformes > Cotingidae > Oxyruncus > Oxyruncus cristatus. The sequence continues at coordinate 1,231,690 of VXAY01006568.1, read as the reverse complement.
TAGTAATCAAAATGTAGAATCTTGTTAGACGATGTTAACAAAACCACCATTACTTCTGCTTGATTTATGCTGGTATGTGTTTGTCCACATGTATCCAGGCAAATGCACTTCAATAATTCCTTTCATATCCTGCTTTTTCTTTAAATATTTTTGAAATGTTCATGTCAGATAAACAAGAAAACAGAAAACTGCACTTCTGTTTTAAAAGCTTGGCTTTGAATCTCTGATAGTATGAGTCACACAAATGTAGGCTACATACTTTTGTGAATAATGCATCAGTAAAATACTTTCTATTGGTATTACAGACAATTTAGGGAGCTTTGCTGGCTGTAATATAACTTCTAAATTTTTTTGACATAAACTAGTTTATGTTATTTTTCTATAATGTGTAGGATATAACAGTTTTATTAATGTAAATTATGAAAGCTACAACCTTTATGCTTTTCTTTAGCTTTGGTGGGAAAACAGAAAAAGTTCCTTTTGAAAGAAAGCTTCCTAAGCTGTAGGTTTAATTTTTTTGTTGGCTTTGGACCTTCTTATCACTTTCCTCTAGTTCATGATGATTCTGGCTTGCACAGAAAGCAGTGATGTTAAATGTTGCAGTCAGGACCACGCTGGAGTCAGTGAGAAAGAAATGCCACATACATTGCTGGGTGTGAACAGCAAACTTACAACACAGAACACTGCTGCACTGTTATTTTAATGGTAGTGTCAATTTAATCCATGCAAAAATACAAAGCTTTTAGCATTCACAACAAATACATTTGAAATTGAAACACTTTAAAAATGTAATAATAGTACTCTATTTATATATTTATGTCTGTAAGAGGACGTGATCACTCGAGGATACAAAAGCACTTTACTACAACTATTCTATTTGAAATATGACACTTTTTGAGGTAGGTAGGCTTTATTCCCTCTATTCCCTCATTCTGCTTCTTTTTTTTTTTCCTATGTACAGTGGCTAAGAAATTTGTTTAAAGTGATGCAGAACTATTTTCGCTTAAGACAGGAGTTTTCTAACTCCACTCTCAGTCACTGCCTACAGCACTTTTTGTCTCTGATGGTGTGGAAGTCACCATCTACATACACCTCTGAGTTCCAGGAGTCATTGAGGGTTGCAAGTGGGTGAACCCAGACCCTATTCTCATATTTTGATCATGCAGGCAGGTGTAATACAATAATATCTCTACACATTTCCGATGTAACAATATTTTGTTTTTTAGGAATCTCTTTGCAAAGGCAGTGTAAAAATAGCTATATTCTACCTAACTGCATGCAGACTGGCTTATTTTGCCTCTTCTTCAAACGATTTTCCTTCCTCCTAGATTCCACACTGTCTGTTACAGATGAGCATAATCCCATCTTTTTTAACCAATCACTTCTTTTTAATTTTCTTTCCTCTCTTTTTAATGGATGCAAGATAAAATTTATTCTGAGCACAAATACAAGTGTGAGTGGAAGAAATATCTGTCGTTATAAGCAAAATTACTGGAAAGCAAACTTATTCGCTATTAAACCACAAAATACTGGGAACTGTAACATCATGTTACATATTTTTAGGGATTACATTAACCTGCTTCTAAATCCTAATTATCTAAGTAAAAAAAAAGTGACTTTTCAGGAAACTCTTTCCTGGTGAAAATTTTCTTGTTTTGACAGTGTCCAGTGTGTGGCAAACACAGAAACACGTAATATATGTGCTTTCTAATTTTTTTTTCCTCTCTCTTTCTCAGGATGGTACATTTTAAGAGACATTTAAGGAGGATTTAACTGGTGCCTTGAATCCTAGTATAGAGGCCCAGAGAAGCTGACTCTAGTCGCAGGCTGGATTGTGGTGGTGCATCCCCCCAGCCCTCTCCAGGCCACACTCTGATCTGAGAACTATTTCATGTAGGGCAGATCATTGCCCTGTATGAACTCAAGTCTGCAATAGATTCCTCTTACCACCACTAACCCTTAAGATTTGGTGGGAAAATACATGCTTACTCACTGTTTGCTGCGGTTTTTTTGGGGTTTTTTTGGGTAGTGGTATATAATACCACGATACACACATAGATCTTATAATCAGTTTAAAATGTTGAGTCACTTTACGTTCCAGATTAAGGCTGTAGTATCATGAGCATTTTAAGTCAATATAACCCGGCCATGCTGCTAAAATGCCTACCAGCCCCAATCGTCTCATCCTGTTCCTGCACCAACCTTACAAGAAGTTGACTCAGGTTAACATTAAACTGGCAAATAAATGAGTTTGTAACAGGAATTATTACTCTGATCTTCCTCATGGGGATAAATCAGTGTTTGTGCTGGGACAGGGAAGGAGCAGCACAGGAAGCTGCAGGTTCACATTACTTGTGATTGTACAGTGCTCGAGGAGAATTTTAAGGGGACAGTCCCTCAGCTGGAGTGTGTTTTCTTTCATAAAATAGTCTGATTTTTCTGCAGAACAACGCTGGATGTTGCATAAGTGCATGGCTCCTCTAGACATCAGGACCTTTTCCACAGGTAGCACAACAACAGTGGAAAGGCACAGTTTAATCATCCAACCTAGAAAAAAAATCCCAAATTAACTTTTGCCTGAGGTAACAGAGTTTGTAGTCTACTTATTAGATAAAGGTAGGGCCTGTAGAAAGCATTCTTAGCCTAAAAACATAAAAATATATTATAAAGTTCAGAACTTTATTTTTGTAATTCTCATAAAGTCTATGAGATAACAGTGTTTGCCTACTGAATTAATTTTCATCAGGCTTCATTGCACAGTCTGTTTTCCCGATATTTCCCAGGGGCAGCTGCTTGAAGTTCTTGATTTAAATCATTAAATGCTTGATTTATAGTACAGGCTTCCGGAAACCTTAGCATTTTTCCAACTCCTATTGCAGTGTATCCTTATCCTAACCACGTTACTGTTTAAATATATTTGGATGGTGGGCGATTAGAATGAACCAGCCTGTTCATTTTCTTACAAAGGGGCAAGAATATTTATCTGACCGTTGCTGTAACAGGCATAAAGCATAACTCAGAACAGCCTTGTTAGCAAGTTGGAGGCAGACTTACTGATTCATCGTGTTTGAATATCATTAGCTGACAAACTCTTGTTTCTAAAATATATTCCCTTTGGATAAGACCATTGTCTGCACTGGAAATAGCTGATTATTTGGATGCTGGAATACATTTAACTTTTATTTGTCTTTCTTGAAACAAGACAGAAAGAAGTTGACACGCCCAAGCTAGGAAGACATGTAGCAATCAGGCTGGAGGGCTTGCTTTATCTAAGACTTTTCACTAACTTCCAGCTTCTGCTCAGAGTAACTGCTCACCTTTGATTTTTGTTTAAAAGTGCACAGAAATTTGTGTCTTCTTTGGTTGTTGGAAAGAAAGATATCTAAAACTCTGATATCAGCAAAGACCCACACTGGCCTCACTGACCTATTAAAAGGACCTTTGCATCATACATAAAATGATAACCTATGCTAGAAAGCAAAGAGCAGATGATGCTATTACTTTTTAATGATATTTCTATCATGATAGGCTAAATTCAGACCTACTGGAGTCAGGCCCCAATACAGCTGAGGACAACTGATGTTGCCTTCATTAGCTTACATTGGAGTGACAAAAGTTTTTCTGATTGCTGACCAACTCAAAGCGATAAATCACCTGTTTTATTCAAATTTGTTTGTTACACTTTCATATTTCCAACAATCTTCTTAAAAGTGGGAGAACAGTGAACATAATAATTTGCAGAAAATACTTCTCAGTCCAAGTGTGTTTGTGATATTTTGTGATAAGTTTTGTGAATATTTCAACACTCCAGCATTGCTGGTGAGAATACTGGTACAAAGTCTATTTAACTGGAATGCTTAGAAATTTGCCGAAAGCAATTGTTCACAGATGGAAGTTGGTGGTGCTCTTGCAAGTCTCTTATTGTTTTCTGTTTTCAGAAAACAGGACTTTAAATAAAGTGGTGCAACTTTAAAGAGAACACACTAGGAGTAGGACAAATCATGCCGACTCCCTCCCCCCAGCATCACTTCTTTAGCCAGCTGAAAGACTCCGATATTGTGTTTATGTTTGACATCAATCATTTGTTTCGATTTACAAGAACAAGGGAATTATAGATGCTGACAAGAAAACTGTGGGAACTACACTGGAGTGATTTTGGATGTTATGAGTCAGGGTTACTGCCCCGTCACTTTGCCAGATGTTACTGGCCCCTTTGGCTAAAGCAGCAGCACTTAACTGTGTGCTTCAGCTCAGCTGCTCAGCCACTTCATAGCCTGGTGTGTTAACCTCCCCTTTGATTTTTCCTGTTCACTGATTTATAGGATTCAGTTGCATCCCATTTACAGGATTAATAGGATTCAGTTTCATCCAAAAGGGGTTCAGGTCATCCAGACTACACTACTGTGAACCAAAACACAGAAAATGGGAACCATTGAGCAACTTACTTTGAGGGAACCCATAATCCTGACTACAACCATGATGGAAACACATTCCCAGCAGGTAACAATAAATAATATGCAGCAACAGTGAAGACAAATTGGTGAAATACGTGAACTCTCAGAGGTAACATAACAAAACTGGATTTTTGTCCTTACGCAACAGAAGGAATAAGCACTAAAACAAAATCTCCTTTAAGGCCTTTTCTACAAAATACTACTTTCAGTTTCCAACAATTGTTAACATAGAATCATACAACAGCCTAGGTTGTGATGGACCTTGGAAAACTACCTGGTCCAAGCTTTTGTGGGAAAGAGAACCTGGATAAGATTATCTGGCAGTCTGTACAACCAGATCTTGAAAAACTCAAGGGATGACAACTCCACCACATCCCTGGGGAGGTTGTTGCAGCGAATGATTGTGGTCCGTGTAAATTTATTGTTTTTTTATATTGAGGTGAAACCTCTCCCAGTACAACTTGTACCTCTTGCTCCTTATCCTCTTAATGTGGCTAACTGTGAAGAGAGAGACTCCATCCTCTTTGTGGGTGCCCTTTAATTAACAGAGTATTACGATGAGGTCCCCACGAGCCTTCTTTTCTCTGGGGAGAAACCTTCGGTCTCCTTCAGTCTTCCCTCACAGAGCAGTTCTCTAGCCCTCTAATCACCTCTGTGATCCCTCTTTGGTCTCTCCCCACTTTGTCCACATCTTTCTTGAATTTGGGGGCCACAGCTAGACACACTACTCCAAGTATGGCCTGCAAACTTGTTGTCCACCAGGACCCCCAGCTCCCTTTCAGCGATGCTGCTCCCCAGTCACAGTTCTGCCTGGCCGGTCCTGGCCTTTTTGTTGTGTTGTCCCAGGTGCAGGACCTTGCACTTGTTAAACTTCATACAGTTCTTGGTCACCTGTTCTTCCAGCCTTTCATATCTCCCTATAAGATATCTCTCCCTTCTGATATGTCTACCTCACCACCCACTTTGTTGTCACCAGCAAACTTGGCTGGCTGCTTTCAGTGCTGTTGTCCATATCATTTATGAAGGTGTTGAAGAGTGTGGGACCAGTGTCAATCCCTGGGGGACCCTACCTGTGGCAGCCTGAGTGAAAATCATCAATCACCACTCTCTCAGTGCAGCTCATCATCCAGTTTCCCTCCCATGTCAGAGACCCATCCTGATGCCCATCCTGCCTGTATCTTGCCAGCTTGCTTATGAGGCTGTAGGAAATAATGTTGAATGCTTTGCTGAAATCCAAGTAAACCACACCCACTGGTCTCCCTCTATGCACAGAAAGAGTTACTTTTTTGACACTGTGTTCAGGTCAGTCTGGTGTGATTTGCCTTTGCTAAATCCATGTTGACTCTTCCTGATCACTTGCTTCATTTGTCCTGTAACATTTTTTAGGAAGACTCATTACATAACTTTCTGAAAGTCTTACTTCAGCAAGACCAACAGGCCTATAGTTTTCTGGGTTCTCTTCTGGGCATTTTTTATTATTTGTTATTATTATGGAGCAAATGTGAGAAACTCAATATGGATTCAATATGAAAAGACTCCCTGCTTCCAGTCACAGGAAAGGAAATCATCTTCTCTCACTTTGTAAACATATGCAGTGTTTGGATATCCTATACACCTTGTTCTTCTCTAGGCCTTTCAGGAAAGTTGTGCAGAGTTAAGAAATGATTTTATTCTACCTTCTCTCCAGTTGAAAATGCATCCTTGTCATAGCCATGTTGTCTGAAACACTGGGGCTCCTCACAGAGCATGAACTTTGTTCAAAGCAAGATGCAGATCTGGCAGAGCTGAGCTTTTGCAGGGCATCATTTAAGATCTTCTCAACAGAGACTGAAGTAAATCAAGCTTTTGCAGTCACCAGTCTGATCTCATATTATGTGTTTAAATTAATGATTTCTGCCTTCCTGACAGTTCTGCTGAGTCATTTGCCCAGATGAAGTACCCTGCTTTGTCTAATGGTTTGTTTTAAATCGAGGGGCTTACAAGTAAACAAGAGAGTACAAAAGCCAGGCTAAAAAAGTGAATCCCTTACTTGGGATGCCTAATTAAGTCAATCACAAATGACAGTAGAGATATACTCCCCCCAGTCTGATGAATGCTGTTTGTCACCTGTAGTTCTCAGAGTTTTCAAGGAGTAAGCAGCCAATCCTAAAATACATGTGGGAAACCAGAAATGCTGAGAGATGGCAGTGATTAGTAAGACATAAAGATGAGCGTGAAGAGAAGCCAGGTCTTGGTGCTTTGGCCAGGCCATACTCTTGTACTCATAAAACAAACAAAGTCAGCTTTTAGCTGGATGTATTAAGAGTTTCCAACTGGATCTCTCTTTAATTCTCTAAAATCATTCTTGTCTATTTATGAATTTACTATGAGGAAGGAATGAGAACCAGCTGCATGATACTGTTCGGCTTTCCTTAGAAATATGGCACTATGAAAGGGAGGTGAGCTATCGTGTGGGGTTAGCAAGAAAGTTGTGATTGCTTCTTCTTTTATCCAATGGAAATTTATAGCAATATTTTATATTTATTTTTGCCTGCTTGTAACAGCATCTAAGATGTGCATAACAGATCCTGTTTACTGGCTAAGATGCTTCACGGATGGCAGTTTCACTGAGCAAGGTTTGGTCTCCTTGGCTGAAATCTGGAAACCCCTTTCTGAAAGTTTGTGCTTTTTATAGTACACTTGTATAATGTTGTGGTTACTACATACTTCTCCCTTTCTGATGAAACTCCTGGATATCTGTACTGTGAGGTTTGTATTATTTTTAGGATGCCAAGGAGAAGATTCTGCAATTTAACTTTTGAGTCCTCTTTTGTCACTTCCTCAAAAATTCATTCCAATTTTTTCAGCCATTGCCTTTTCTGAAGCCATGGTGACAAAGTTCCTTTTCCTTTCCCACTTATTCTTTTTCTTCTTTAAAAAAAAAACAAAACAAAACAAAAAACAGAAAAACAAACAAACAAAAAAAACCAAAAACCAAAAAACCAAACCAAAACAAAACAAAAAAAACAAACAACAAAAAACCCCCAACCAACCAAAAAAAACCCCAAACATTCTCCAGATCATTTATGATCTCATTCTCTATTAACTTCAGAAAGATCTTGCCTACCACAGAGATCATATTCACTAATCTTTGGCTTCCCGACTCCTTCTCAGTTCCCTTCCTACAACACTTCCAGGAATGCATAGATAACTATTTTGGCATGAAATCTGAATTTCAGTTTGATTTGAGTATTCCATATCTACTTATCAACCTTTTTACATAGCCTTTTCTGAAACACAGAACCTAATTTCCATTCCAAGTAGCCATACAAATTAGCTAACCAGTTAATCAGTGATTAGTCAAATTATTTCCCCTGGCATTAAATCTGAACTGTCCAGAAATCTTCTACTGATTGCCTGGAGAAGGTGACTGTCCTTGTTGTCATTTTTAGTTAATTTTACAGTGGATACCAAAAACAGCAGCACCTCTTTTTCTTCACATGCTTCAGATTCACAGCTGGGAAAATCAGCTCAGACTGAGAAATATCCATAGCCTGAAGGTATTTATTGGAGCTCTGGCTGCACATGGTGAGTTTGGTCTGCAGAACGGAGTCCTGTGATTCCGCCTCTCAAAGGGCTCAGGACTAAGACGATTCATGGCCTTTTTTTTTACAGGCTACCTGCCAGGAGGTGAATTTCATTCTTACAAATCATAGTAGTAACAGCAACAACAACAATAACAAAAGCTTTGAGCTATGTCAATGTCATATGCTACAGCTATTCCCAAAACATCCCAGAAGAGCTGCTTTTCAGCCGTTCCCTCTTGTCTTCTCGAAACAACATCATCACTTCTGCTTTTCCTGACAGAACTTGAGAGTTTAGTAAAACTTCGCAGGCTGGTTGCATTTGGGGCTTCTGCTTGGAAATACCCAGTTGCTCATCACTCCAAAGATATCTCCAAGCCTTTTTTATGCTACAGTTACTTGGAGGAGCAGCTAGAGTTTCCAAAACCACTGCAGATGTGATAGGGGAGCTCCAATAAGAGGTGCAATTAGGGGTGTATTTTAGCCCTAACTGTAGACCCATACCTGTGCATTTACTCCTGAATTGAGTCTCAGACCCAGTTCACAAGCTAAACTGAGAAACTCAGATGTTCAAGGACTTTTAAAAAGCTGAGTTTCCCCTTTACTTAAAAACATCACTTCTGGTTTGCATAGAGGGCTTTGCTGAATTAAGGGCACCACTTCTGCTTCCTTCAGTTTCTTTTAAAGTGAAGCTGCTGGCATCACTTTTCAGCAGTTTTCTCCAATGGCAGTGTAGTAAACAGGGCATAGAGAAAACAACCCTACTGTTTCTGCTACTACCTCCAGAATCAGCAGAGGGAAGGGATATAGCTCAGAACGTTTTGTTAAAGGATGAACCCATCAAGGTATGTTTGCCACCTCTTAACTCTGGACAAGGAAATACCCAACTGTTGGGTTTTTTTTGCCAGAACCACGATTTTCTCAGCATTTCAAGCAAAACTGGTTGTTGAAGTTGATTCTCGCAAAATGGTGAAATCCATAAAACTGTCAGCTCTCCCCACGTCAGAGGTGGGACTGTGTGTCAGCTCTGCTGGCACAATGCCCTCTTGCCTCTCCCCCATTCCCTTTGGCAGGCTCACAACTTACCAAAGCGCCCGCCAGGAAATGTGCTCATTCCAGCGTCTGGATTGATGCAGCACTGACTCGTCCTGCTGGCATCTCCTCTCTGCACCAAAATGTTGCAAGGAGATGGCAAAATAACCACACTTCCTTTTAGAAGTTATATTGTTCTAGCCTCCCCCTTCACAAACTGTTGGCACTGTCGACTAAGTTAAAGAATTTTGCTGCCTTTGGGTCATTCTGAAGGACTTTAGTAGGTGCCTGGTTTTTTTTTTTTTTTTAAGGAAGGAACTAGATATATGTAAACAGAGAGTTAGCAGATCATAACATAAATAGCTCTCCCTCCCTCCTACCAAGTCATTTGCTTTCCTAAATGAAACCAGTGGTTTGTGATTCTTCACATTATTCTTTTAATGTCATGACCTGTGTGTCAAAGTGAGAGGTTGCTTGTGGATTTTTCTTGTCTTTGAAAGCAATACTTTCTCTAGAGACAAAGAAGCTCTTTTACAACACTCTCAGCAATTGCTGTGAGGTGGGAGCTACAAATCGGGCAAGCCTGGGCAGTTGCATGCTGACATTTTTCATTCCTCATGTCCCACAAGTATTTCTCTTTCAACAAGGCTTCTGTGTAAGTGAAAAGGAACTTTTTTGTTTCCTTGATTTAGTTATATTATGTTTTAAAATTTCTCCTTTGGCTCCAATTTCCCTCTGGAACTTGCCCTGGCCATAAAAAATGTCACACAACCTTTTTAGTTTTTAAAATTGCAAATTTTTATTGTTCCTCTATCCCTATCAACAAATAAGGGAGAAATTTACTTTATTTCATTTGCATTTTCAAAACGTTTGCTAGCTGTTTTCCACAATAGACCACTCATAGCTTTGCACCTCAAAAATGAAAAAGTGGGTAGATCTGACCCTTGAAAAGATGCCTTTTCCAACTTTTTGTAAACATTAATGACCTGTTCATAAAGAAAAGGGCAAAAGTTCTGCACAAAGACATACTAAAATGTTGGAAAACTATAAAGTCTGTTGGAGAAATAAATTATGATGGTAGTTTTGAGCAGACACTTTGGGAAAGAGAAAAGAGGGCTGTAAATACACCAGATATAATCTTTTGATGAGACTAGGAAGTTTCCATTAATGTTTCTGGTGATTTTCGTATATACATGAGAGCAGAAGAATATCTTTACCACATCAAACATCAAAAATGTCGGTATATTTAAATATTCTGCCTCCAACACTGTCTGCAGTGGTCATTTTTGCAAGAGCATCCGAATGGAGCAGGAATGCAGTGATACCTCCATGACATGTGCTCCCATTTCCAGTGGCTGGCAACTGCAAGACTGCCTGGGCCACCAGCATTTCTTTTCAATTCTTCCAGGCATATCTCCAGCTGTGTTTTGACCTTATATACTTGTATATCACAATGCCTTCTGGCAAGAGGTTTCACAGCTTAATAGAAAGCTGTGCATAAAAACCCCAAAAACCTAGTACCTGCTCATGTTTGTTTTGAATTTATGACCTATTGTAATCAATGTCCTCCTTCTCAATTTTCTATTGGGAGTAACAGTGATAAGTAATTCCTTATTTCCTATTCACCTTTTCCATTCTACTTATGATTGATTTTACAGTCTTCTCTCATGACCCTTTTTAGTGATTTTTCCAAGACTTAAGATTCCTTAAGTCTACAGCTGTTCACTGTATCAAAACTGCTTAGTGCCTTAGATCTTTCTTTTAGAATCACAGAATCGTTTGGGTCTGAAAAGACCCTAAAGATCATAAAGTCCAGTCATTTTTGCTTCTCTATAGTTCTGATTCTTCTATATGCTTGCATAGAAGAAACAGGTTTGATATCCTTTCGCTTTAAAAATATACTGGCTACCAATAATGGAAATGTGATGGAGAAAAAACCCTGACGGCTGCTGCTATTTTAGGCCAGAAAACAGTCAGAAAAGTGCTATGTGCTGTTGCCTTCTGCTGAGGACAGATGTTAGTCATGTTACTTAACGTAATACTGGAAGGTTGTTGGCTCAGATCCAGACAAGTATTCAGGTTTCCAACTCCTGTTTGGGCTTCTAACACCTGATTTAATGGAAAGCTGAATTCTTGGTTAGATGTGGTTACAGTATGAACCTCAACAGAAATAACCTTCAGCGTGCATTCATGGGGTTTGAGCTTGCCAGATCAAGGTATGAATTCTGAGTGTAATTAAATGGCAGTGCTAAATATTTTCAGAGGTATTATGAAAAAGAGGAGCTTGGTAAACTGAGACTATCAGGGACCTTGGAAAGTACTTTTATCCTGGATCATACACATGGATGTTCATTCAGGATGGCTTTGCTCTTTCTGTAGCAAATTGTTGCCTTCCTGGATTCCGTGGAAGAGTTAGGTAATCTGTATGAATGCTCCATTGTGTTATCCAACATGGTACTCCACTGTATAGAAAGATGGAATGTATGGTATTTATGGCTTTGTGCAAAACAAAATAAAAAAAGTTTGGATTAATTATTACACTTTCTTGGAAGAGGGCAGGTTTAGTGATGACATTTTCCTGTAAGAGGAAAGGAGCAGCAGAGGACACCTACCATTCCTAGCAGCTGACTTCTGGTTAGCATTCAGTGCTCCACAAGGCAAACCCCCTCTGGTTACTATAGATTTAAAATCCCCACAGGTACAGTGCCTTGTGCAACCAAGGCATGATCTTGTCTGATTCAGCGTTTCTCTTTAGTGGGAATTCTTGTGTGGGTAAAGTCTGTGTTATCCCTTGACCACTCTGACAATTTGCTCTCTAAGACAGTCATCTCACATAAAGGTCTTGTGTTCGTTTCTGTTACCAAAAAAAAAAAAAAGGAAGAAACTAGACAGAAACAACAAATGTGCCATTTTTTTTCCTTTAGATTCCAGCTTTCCATTGGAACTCCTTGCTTCATTCATCTGCTTCCACCAGTATATACTGGATGAGTGTCTCTTTACACAGAGTGTAATTCAGATTTATGAATGCAGTTTGTGTAAACTGGACGTTTGCTGCATTTCCAGATAAGATGATTCAGCCCTAGAGAATTTGCTTTCTCTTTTCCATAGTTTGAAATACCATGCCCCAAAAGTAGTCTACTTAAACACTACTGCTGGAAACCATGAAGCACAGCAAGCAGGCACTCACTTTTCAAGGTGGTATTCTGAGCATGGGGAATTTCATTGTAACCTTCACTTCCTTTAATTTACTTGTATTCCTAGAGTTTTAATAGCATAACTAAAAGACATGGGGGCAATAACTAGACCTAAATTAGAGATGGAATACAGTACCCAAAGGCTCATGAGTTACATCTGCTATTGTGCTGCAGAGAAAAGTGGATCAAGTGTTTTGTTGCCTGAGGTAAGGTTGTACATGCAAGGTCAGAAGAACTATGAAGGTTGATTGACCACTGCTGAGGCAAATCTCAAGATCACAGTGAATAGACCCTTCCTGTGAACGACTCTAGGCAGAAGAATTTCTTCATAAACCGTGAAAGCCTAAGATTGAAAACCAATTTCATATCTTGCCAAATGACTTGCTCCTCTCTGAGAGAGGTAGAGAAGGACTGAAGAGAGAAATTGAGGGCAGAATGTAAAAAGAAAAATCCCTGATGTGGCATGTTTCACAGTATTGCAACACAGCTTGATGCAACCAATTGTTGGAAGTGCTAATAGCTCCATGACCTCAGGTCGAAAGCATACAGCTCTGATTCAGAGAGGAATGGCAGGGTTTCTGACCCGACCAGATTATAATAAATGCTCTAGTAAACCATGAGGTGCCATAACTTGCTTAAAAAAATGCAGGCAAAAAAGGTAAGCTGTGAAGTAATGCCAGCATGTTGTCAGAATCACGTAAGAGTGCACGTGGACAGAGGCCGTCATAACATTTATAACCACAAAGTCATGCTTTCAGAAACAGCTGAGATGGAGAGTTAGGAGGCAGATTTGCCTAAGGCAGTGAGTAATTTTTCCATCCTCTGTGAGAGGCCTGAGTTATCCCAGCCTTGGCAGCTGGCAGAAGCCATCAGGAAATGTGGAGCAACCATCATGTGTCCACAGTGCTGCCACTTGGATGGCATAGCCCTCACTCAGGACCAGCTGGCATCGAGTTGAGCTCCCAGATATGCCCAGGCACATGGAGATGTATGCACTGCAAAGGGTGATGCTGGCTTGTACTGCAGCCACACTTAAAAGACTTGATGCTGCAGGGAGCTTGGACTTGGGCACTGCTCAAAAGATGATGACAAACTGCGCGATGCACGTTGTCAAGGTTTAGCCCCTGTGCTTTCTGCACAGTGTTATCGACCCATAATTGGCTACTTAGCCAGAATTTCACTTGGAACTAACCATCTTCTACTCTAAAACTGAGGGGGATGGGCTAAACCATGACACACATGCACTTTTTCCTCACCTCAATTTGAATTACTAATCCAAGTGTAAAAAATTTTTCTGAAGATTTCTCAGTTAGTTTCTATTAAAATATAAGAAAGCCATTACAAAGAATAGTTCTCCAGTAATTTTGTCCTCTCCACAACATTTATTAAAAGTACGATGGTACTGAGCTCATTTTCATGTTGTCCTGATTGACTCCATTTCTCATGTTCATGTAAAATTGAAGCATGGGGTCCTAAATACACTACAGTTTAGCTTTACTCTTTGATAATGCATAGACATGTATTCATATACTACACCACACTGTATGAACTGAGTACGTTAAACATTTAAGGAAATAGAAGATTAGCAGTTGGAATAGGATTTATAGAAAAGTTTTTCTGCTCTTACTATTTTAGGAAATATGTTTAGTTCATTTTATATAAATCTTGAGGTTTATAGTTATTCCAATACCCTAAAAAAATCTGACATCTGAGATAGGGGAACATTTGGCATAAATCAGTATTTCTGTGGGTTTTTTTTCTCTCTTTTATCTCATTTCCTTTCTTCTGTTTCTGATTTTTTTAAATGATATTGTCAAGCACTGGTTCTTTGAAGGAGGCAGACCAGTCAGGAAATTATATGCTCCATTTAAAACAGTGATAATAAAGATTTGACATTTAGGATAGGTATTACATTTCAGAAAATGTGTAGGCGCTGTTATCAGTACTGGCTCACAGATTTTATCTTCACTACAAAGAGAAAAAATAATATATATAAATATTATATATTTTTTTCCTATATGCATTTGCAATTATAAAAGTTGTGCTTTGCTTACAAATAGCAGGTACAGTGACATTCCTTTTAGGGGACCAACACTGGGTGCCAAGTCAAAGCTATGGAAACTTGCCATGGGCTCTGCAGACACGGGCTTGGCTTCTGTTTTCCTATTGTTTGCTTCACTTGTGTCAAGCCTTATTTCAAGAAAGGTGATGGCAAAATTCCCACTGACTGTGAGGAAAGTGAGGTTTGGCCCTTGGTGAGCAATAAAAGCTCTGTGAAGCCCGGGGGTGGGAGTTCACTCTGGCTCCTGTGGGGCTGACATGCGTCGCCAAGGTTCACTCGCACCCCACCCCTGCACACCCCTTCCAGCTCTGAGGTTTATAGGACTCTGTGGAAAAGCCCCCACATTGTACTGCATGGTATGCTGAGCCACCGAGGAACTTTTAATCACTCTGGCTCATGGCTTCAAAAAGAACAGCCTCACTGCCATTGCATAATACGTAGGAATTATTAGCTTCCTTTGTTTTATTTACCTGACTATTCGGAAAGCTTCAGAAAAGCTGTTGGTGGTGGCAGTCACCTTCAGAGGAAGAAATAAGCCTTCCTTCCTGGAGAGTTCTCCAGGATTAGGCACCTCTGTCCCTTTCAGGCTGTGGAACTGCTGTAGGAGAGATCCCCCTTGTCCTCAGCTGTGAGGCTGACACAGCCCTCCTGGTACCTTGTCTGGCCACTCACTAGATTTGGAACACAGGAGAGAGAGTAGGAGAGCTGAAGCACAGGTGTCCAAGGTATATAAGAGATCTGCCTGTCTCTGGAGAAACTGCCACTTCCTGGCATTTCTGGTGTTTTTTGAGACCCTTTCAGCACCCCATGCATGGTGCTTGCAAGGACTTTGCCTTTGAGACAATGAAGCTGCCCATGCCTGTGCAATGTCCAAGGCTCCCTAGAAATCATAAAGTAGGAGTTTCTGTTCCTTTTTCCCTGACATGCTCCATCATATATTATCAGTAGCAGCTGGGATGACTTAGAACCACTTCAAACACTTTGTTAAAGAAAATGCCCAGGTTCCTTTTACTGTTGCTGTCCTGCCACGGTCAGCATGTCCTCTCCCTTCTCCCCCCATTCCCAGCTCCACCTGCGGAACAAACAAACTCAACAGGAAAGTCCCTGCCAGCAGCAGGTGAAAGCAAGAGGCCTGAGCAAGCTGGAGTAGATGGCAGAAAGCAGAGAAGAGGTTGATGTGTGCATTGTGGGCTCTCAGTTTGTCTTGGCTTTCAGGACTCCGCCAGTTGGTGGCCCCAGGCAAGGCTGTCCTGGCTGTCACACCCTTTCTGCAGACCACCAGGTAGTGCCTACTGCCAGCTTTGGACAGTGGAGACCATTTTTTTTCCAAAATTTTCTCAGGAATTAGGACATGGTCAGAAACTGAGACACAGGCAAAAATAAAGTGTCAGTGGAAGAAGAAGACCCTTGTTTCTGTACCACTCATCTCTCTGCTGCAGAGAGATTTTGTTCCCTTGAATCAGTGTCAGCCATCGCCATAGAACTGACAGCTTCCCCACTTGTTTTCCAAGTGATTCTTTAATGCTGCTACTATTTCACTGGCATGGAATAAGCCAATGTTTTAATCTTGTACCTGATAAATTCTGGAATATGCAGGGGAGATATACATGGTTTTACTTACAATAATTTGTAATGTTTGAAATTCAGTTTAAGTCATCAGGAGAAAAAAATGTCATGACACAGAGAGAGGATATACAAATACCACTATAGTACATGACACATTCCACTGGTGTTAACATCATCCAGCTTGCAAGATGAAGAGCAGATAAATCAATCAATACTTGGTTTAAAGCTACTGCGGGGACAATCTTGTAGAAAGACTGATGCTTGACAACCAAATTCCATGATGGCTTTCACTGCTTCCACATTTACTTTCATTGTTTCCTTGTGAAGAAAGATATGAGTGAAATAATGTTCACACATGAAAAGAGGACCTGTGCCTCTCCGACTTGTTCAAAAATCGCAGTCTACATAACAAACATTTTGTAAATGCTCAAGAGAGGTAGGTAATAACATATAGAAACATTTTTTTGTATTGATAAGTGTAGAATAGTCGGTATAAATGTCAAATAACCGTTTTTTGCTTGTTGTGCTATTGATCCTATTCCCCTCTCTGTAACTCATCTGCTGTTTTGGATCATATGTAACTGTGAATAATTTATGTTCTGAGATTTTTCTTTTGATTCTTCCAGGGTCTGGTGTTTCAGCCTTAACATGTATGTCCTGTTCATGCAAGAATACTCAACATAGTTGCCATAGACATATACTGACAACTTCACTTTCCTGCCAGAACAGAAAATGTGGTAATGTTGAATACTGTTTTGGACATAAGTCATCATAACTCTTGGAGCTCCTGATAGAAAAGCTGCAAAAAAGGCTCTAATAGGAAGCCTATGAGAACAAGACAGAAAAGAATAACTGAGACTCAGAAAGATTTTTATGCATGCTGGCAAAGCTATCCCAGCAGAAATCCACTGCTTCCATTATTATGGATATTACAAAATTGTGTAGGAAAGCTTGGAATCAGAACAGCAGTTTGCTTGGTGTTGTGTAAATCATTGGCTGCTACACTCAGGCAGAAGAAGTCGGTCAGGATTCCAACCATCTGGAAATGTGACAGCATAAAGGAAAATACCTTCCAATTTTATTTGAGGATAAAGTTTTTTCAGTAACTTAAGAATATGGGGAAAAATTTCCTGATGGCAGTTGTCAGACACATTTTAAATATCACCTTTCAACATTCTTTAAAGACTACAAGAAAGACCCTGAAAATAAATGCTTTCTCTGCCATGGAGCCTGTTGATAGTCTATTTTTTTTACTTAATGAAGTAAGCTGCTTTCACTTCTGCACACCTTGAGGTAGGGTGTGTTTTATAGGTTATACAGGTATTTCCTTTCACCCCACACAGTGGACCTGATCTTACAAATACTTCTGTGTTGATTTGAACACACAGAATGAACTCCCGATTAAAGAATAATTTTGGGTGTGGAACAAATTTACCCAGGGAATTGAATAGAACACACTGAATCATTAACCCATCTTCTGTCAAGCATATGAAAAATGTTAAATGTTGGGATCAGTGATATTTTCAGGAAACTTGACATGCAGCATACACTACTGAGAGATAGCTGGTACTGCTTCATAGGCAGCATTGTACTGCACATTATTGAGACATGACTGTTGTCTTTGGTCTTGGACTTGACAGCCTTAAGGAGGCTGTGGATAAGGTACTTGCTTGTTGTCAGGGCTTCTTATTGTCATGGTTTTGGATACATACTATTGCAGCCCTATTATCCTCATGATCATAATGTAGCTTATTTAATTTAATATTGAAGCAACATTTCTTCTACAATTGTGACTAGCAAACATCAGCACAGGCAGCTGAAGCAGCCTGAACATTCAAACAAAGAGGAACCAGGATCTGAAATGCTACAAAAA
The DNA here is from genome assembly GCA_013399855.1 of Oxyruncus cristatus. NCBI lineage: Eukaryota > Metazoa > Chordata > Aves > Passeriformes > Cotingidae > Oxyruncus > Oxyruncus cristatus. The sequence goes on along the minus strand of VXAY01006568.1, from coordinate 1,213,946 downwards.
CTGTAACTGCTTTTGAAAAGCTCCTTATTTGACAACATCAGAAATCTAGCTAACTCTGACTGTGATTACCCATTTGGGAAAAACCGTTTGGACAAAACTTTACGTTTGTATGTAGTATATAAATATTAGATACTATTACAAAATTTATCATCATTATTATTAATAAGACTTAATGATAAAAACTTAAAAATATCCAGTTTTCTATGTCCAACATGTGACATTTTAAAAGACTTGGCCTTAGGGCAATTGTTTAGTGCTTCAAAATCTTGGCCCCAGTTTCCTCCCAACCCCGCGTTTGAGTCATATCAACAATATATGGTAACTCTTGCAGCTTCTTCAAAGAGAAAGCCTTGGCCCAAAGGAATTCGTGACTCTGAATCATAGTAAATAGTTTGTGAAGTTGAAAGATGAATCCATATCCTTCATCAGTTATAATCACGTTCTTCATCATGGAGCTTGCTCCAGTGCCAAAAAAGATGTTGTGTTTCTTTCCAGACACAGGAAAAGGTAATGATTTGCCCAGAAAATGTACAGTGTACACAGAGAAAGACAGATGTGGGGTGGAGGAAAAAGACAGCACACAAAGTGATCACGACAAGTATAGACTCATGACATAACAGCTGTCACTTCGTTGTGGAAAAAAAATGTAAATCCCCCTTCTCGGTCCTTAGTTTTTACTCACTCCCATGTCTCCCAAGCAATTCCCTGCTATCATGTTATTGTTTTCACACCTTGCCTCCCGACACACAGCCTGTACTCTCCAACCAAATACAAAAGAGACTGACAGGATAAAGAAAAGAGGACTAAAAGCATTCTTTGGTCACCTAGTTTCTTGGAGATATGCCAGTACAGTTTATCTTCAGGAATGATTTAAGACCCTGATTCAACAAAATTTCTAAAACTACTGCCTTGTATTATGTATGTCTTTTAAAGTACCAAGAGTTTTGGGGTGGATTTAGAGGTTACATGGGAGGATGATAGTTGAGGTTTGAAATTCCAGTTTCAGAATTTGCTTTTTATGAGTACTTTTGCTATTCACGTAACACTCACTGTATTTCCTGATGATTCTCATCAGGAAATCCATTAGCAAAGGTGGCATTATGAAGCAAAGAGAAAGAAGTGTGGAGTTAGTGTTAATGCCACCTAAGATTTTAATAAGTATTTTAGAATATTTTTCAAAAAATAATTCATGATTAACCTTTGAATTTTAGCTCATGGACAGTCAGGATGAAGAAAGAATGTTTGGTTCCCAAGTGTAAGAGTTATAACAGTTTTTTTGTTGTGAACTAGTATCAGTCCTATGGGGACACTCACTGTGTTGTTTATACTCACCAAAGTCACAGTTTATGGATGATTTATATTCAAAGGCTTTGAATCAAATTAGCAATGTTATACGCTTATTTATTCTGTGATATTAATGAGTCATTCTGAGCAAGAAGTGTTTGAAAGTTTTATGCGTTTCATTTCACAAGATTCACTGCAACAATAAAGAAAGAATGATCTTGATCATTCCAGACACTGGCAATTCAGATAACAAAAAGAATGGAAGAATGGTTTAGCAGACTTGAAAGTCTGCATTTGTTTCTTCTGACTGCTCTTACAGTCTTCAGAGGGATGGTTTTATTCCTGACCTGTGGTTTGCTTTGGCTCACATATTCTTTTTTTTTTTTTCTTAACTACAGCTCTCCACATCTTTTTTAATCGTTCTCTGAGGAATTTAATTTACCCTAATTATGAACATCTCATTTACTTTCCCTCCTTTGTATAAGTAACAACTTCCAGTCTTCAAAATCCAGCTAGTAACTGTTGCTGTCCTCATATACGTCTCCAAGATCAAACTCTGCAGTAAGAGCATTTAGCTCCCCTATCTGCTGTCTGAACCATCTTCTTTCCTTCATTTACCAAGGAGCAGTTTCCATCTGCCTTTGGTATTCCTTCTACCATCCCTCTGGCCTCACTGCTTCCTTTCCACTGTACCAGTGTGTCAAGTTTGTTATTTCTAGATGCTTTATTACCCTTATCTCATCCCCTACACTCACTGATTAATCCAGTTCCCTACTGTTCACTTATTTCCTTGATCTCCTTTCCAATCTGCTGTGCCATGATGCTCCAATTCTTGCTCTTGTCCTTGTCTTCACAGAACAATATTCCTTTATGGATCTGAATCTGGCCTGATCTCCTTGGCTACTGCATACTGCCCCCAGCAGTGCTTCTCTCCCTTGCGTGTCTGCACTCACTCCTTCGCACACACCCCTTTTAAGTTTCCTCTGGCTGCTTCCCACTGATCCACACCATCATCCCTTTTCTCTCAGATTCATTTATTGACCACCCTACAGCTATGACTACCTCTCTGATCTTGGCCATCTCCTTGGCGGCATTTGCATTTAGTTTTTGACGAATCTGTATTTTTTGCTAGTATTTGTCCTCTGGATTTAAATGCTTGGACAGTAAAAGCCTCAGGCATAGGAACTAGGAGGTGTGCATTTCTCCTTCAGCTGGTTTGCTCTCCTAATGAGTAAGTGCATGCTGACCAAAGGAAAATGTAATTCAACCTGATATCCCTGACTTCAAAATTTTCTTATCCTTTAACCTCTTTTTCTCAGCATTACATGTGGGATCTGGCAGAAAAGAGCCCATTTTGATCTGCCTCAGCTATTTCTTTTGTGTTTCTTATGGAACCCTCTCTTTATTTCTCCCCTCTTGCTATTCAGGCATCCCACCAGTTGTTTCTAACCAGATTGCCTTCTTTGTTAATTTTGCCAGTAATGAATACATTACTCATCTCTACTTTCAACATTTCCTTACCTTCAGCTTCCTCCTTGATTATCTCCAAGATGACTTAGCTCTCTCCCAGGGCTAAGGATGTGTGACATCTGGATAAATCTGGTGGAAAATACCATAATTTTGAAGATGAAAACGTTCGTGTACTTTCTGTTTGTATCCTGTAGATTACTCTTTGCTGAGTCTTCAGTTCTGTATTTCCTCTTTATCAGCATTAGTTATTCACACCTTTTCCTACTGCCCTACTGTCAGAGTCTTAAATCTGTTTTGCTGCCTCTTTCCTTTGGCCTCAGTTATGCTTTTCCATCCATCCTACCTCATCTGAGAAAAGTTTCTGAGGGTCTCCTGTTTTCTCTTTCAGTTTCCTCCTTAAAAAAATCACAAACAAACAAACCTTTCATGGCATCTTTATCTTTCTTCTTTCTGCCTTTGTCCAATTTGCTCACAAACAATTTCTTTCAGTTTTGGTGTTGCTCAAGACAATATGACCAAACAAGGAATCTTAGGATTACTCAGATTAAAAAGAATATTCTATACTTCCGCAATGCTACCTACACTTAAGGTATAATTTTGAACATAGGATGGTATGCAAACAAACATTGGTCAACATATATGAATATGAAGAATAATAGCACACCAGTTCTGAAACACTAACTGCTAAAAATATGATACAGCCACTGAGTTGACCATGACCAAAATTCCTGGAGATTGTGCAAGGCCACAGAGTTCAGTTGGACGAAACAGAACAAATCACTCCTAGTGAAGCAGTATGTCCTAATCACCTTAGTCCTGCTGAGCTGTGTGGCCTTGGGGTAGCCAGATGGTTCTGTTATACAAACATCATTTAAAGTTGAACATGACCCTGACTGGAATAATGGCATTTCTGGTAAGTAGGATTGTAGGATTAAGCAGAGAACAGGATGTTCATTATATAAAAGCAATGTAAAACACAAACCAAGACAATTTATAATCTGAGTTTTTCCAACATTTGTGTTACAGTGAATCCAAGGATTCAGTTGTTTCAATTACACCTCTTGGTCAAATTGCAATGGAATAAACATCTGATCTTTTTTCTGTAACTGTAACTTGAATTTTGTTTTCATCCACAAAAGTAGAGGCACAATCATACCACATGAAAGCCTGCACAGTAATTTAACATTCCATCATTTTTTTCCCCTTCACTAGTACTTCTCATATTCTCTGAATCAGGACTCTAGCCTCAAGGCTTTCTTTTGGTTCCATGTTGGTGCAGTCTCATGAGTGAAAACTTATAAATCTTTCCTTCATATTTTTTTTTTCAAAAAGGAATACTTCACAGAGGATGATTTTTTTTACTTGAGTCAAAACATGAATTCTGTTTTCTCCACTGTCAGTGAGCTGCAAAATTCATTTCTGAATCTGCAAAATGAGGAACTGAGCAGTGTCCTGTTTAGAAGGGGTAGTAAATCCAGGGCATAAAAGCAGTGAGACACAAGGATTCCCTGGTGGTAGGACTGTGCAAGTACCTCAAATGACTATATAATAGAAGGTCACAAAGAAGTTTCAATTCAGTGTATTTAGCTTTAGTATCCCTTTCGCAAAGTGTTTTTACTAGCCCTTGGCTTCACGAAGATGAGGGATCTTTTATGTCTTCAGTCTTCAGTAAATGCAGTGCTCACTTCTAATTGTACTGTTTTCTTTATTCTCATTGTTACATAAAAATGAGGGAATAGAAGGAAATGTTACATCTTCAACAATTTATTTCAGTTGTATCTTTATATATTTGAAGGTCTTTGCTGAGAATCTGTAGAGGTGTAATATTTCTATCTTATTTATTAGGAGTGGAAACTGAAGTCTATGTTTCCTGTTTGTATTTCAACATTATATGAAAATAATACACTTGTCTAATTTGGGATATGCTTTCAGGGTCAACATCATGAAGCAGCATTGCTAAAGGCGATGTCTGGATTTTCTTTCATGAAGGCACAAGAGAGGGAAATCGAATGAAATGTCAATTATCTGGTCTACACCTGGAGGCTCAGTGCTCTATAGAACTGTGAGAGCCTCATCTTTTCACAGTGAACACAAGTAGAGTGAATATTGGTTTTTGGTTGTTGTTTGATTTGGTTTCTTTTTCCTCACAGGAAGACAGCTTAGAAAAAGAAATATTATTGTCTAAAGCCCAAGGACAACACAAAAACTTTTCTGGACCGAAAAGACTTAATTACTTACCGTCTATCAGACAAACTGCTGCTCTGCACTTAGCATCGTGCTTCATTGTCTGACAGTAGAGCTGGCTGGAGGCTGAAATTGAAAATCATTTTCCTTTGCTCAATTTCCTTGTAAACAGCAGAAGAATGGTGTTGATACACCAGACTTCACCGGGAAAGTGGGTTGTGAAGATGTGAGATCCGTCTACAATGGTTTTCAAAAGAGGAATGTGATTTGCCTCCTACAGAGCTAAATCAGGAACCTTCAACTTAGGCTTCATTTAGTCTTTGCTATGATAGAGTCTCACAGGTCTATGCTGCACCAACCATGAACAACGAAGAATAATAAGTCAAGAAAAAGAAAAAATGATCTTATGTTGTGAAACCACTTCAGACAGCTAAGTGAGCTATTGTTAATAGGCAATTTGTGAAACATTCAGTGCAACAAAGCCATCTTGGCCTATTTCCACTTCAATTGACATTAATGTCAATTTTACACAATCTGTAAATGTATGTATGGCTTTGTAGGGTATGCCAATATTAGAACTGAATACGCATTCTTGCATTTTATTGAGAAACATGTTGGTGAATTCTGCTTTTCATCAATTTGCAGCTGAGCAGAGATACGACAGTTTTATTGATTTATTTGGAATTCAGGTCAATTCTATCACTTAATGTAAATATGTTTCATAGTATTATTTCTGATAGATTATTTGGCCCTCACAGTACTCAGGTGCGACCTCAGTGACCAGCCATTTCATTTTCATTAGTATTAAATTGCACAAATTGTATAAAAGCAAGTAAATGTGTAATTTTTGGGAGTGGGATGCATGCTGCTGTAGTAAGTATTATGTTTTACCAGTGTTTACTATACAGTTTATAGTTTTAGGGTCCAGCTTTGCTTCCTTTGAAGTCAAATGTGAAACTCCTTTTGCTTTCAGGGTAAGCTGAATTGGACCAATAAATCAGTGTATTTTCTCCATGCAGCCTTGAATTTATTAAGATCTATTACTTAATCAAAAGAAGAGTCATCTAATAACTGGTATAAGTCTGTTCAGAGGCTGATTTAGCACAGGTTTGGTAACTGAGAACACATCTGCAAAGCTCTTACAAAAGAGCTTTCTGGAGTAGACTAAAGCACAGCGCTGCCTGAGTTTCTTCAGATGGTTACTCAATCTGCTGCACTGCGGTCGTGCTGATTAAAGGATTACATACGTTCTATAGGATGTGCTCTACAAGCTGTGCTCAAACTTTCCAGGCCCTCAAAAGCAATCGTGTGGAGGGGCTAACAAAGTTTTCACAAAAGGCAACTATTTCTGGGTACACTGATGACTTACTCACAGACTTCATTTAATATACAAGTGAGTATCTTCATAAATATTCATAAATGTTCCAGAAATGCCAAGAATGGCCCAAAAAGGAAAGGGAATGTCTAGAGAAACGCTTTTAATAATGGTACAGCTCAAATGTACTGCAAGTTTTTTCTGTATCAAGCAGTCCAGCATTTGCATGAACGTTTTACTGGGTCAGAAGGCTATAAATAAAATGTCACATCTTAGCATTTAATAAAAACCACAGCATGGCCACTTTATCACTGCAGCCTTGATGTAGCAGAAACTCACAGGTATTTCTGAAATAAAGCTTTGAAGTAGTTATGGGAAATAGAAAAAAAGCATGTCCATAAGTTTTGCAAGATCAGGTCTTAAAATGACTGGACTGTTAGGATGCAGTTCCCTGCATGTATGTCAGATCAGGAATGTGATTTCACTGTAAAGCACATGAATTGCTGTGTTTGGAGCCTGTGTGTCCTTATACCTATGAACATTCCTTATTCTCAAAGACAGAAAGTCTGCAGAGCTATGACGGATGACTGAATTCTGATCTTCACGTTTAAAAAGTCCCTGAGTATCCATAGTGCATCAGCACAAAATCTGAAATAAAACACTTCCAGAACAAGAATCCAAATGTAACTCGGCGTAAAAGCACAATGTAAATCCTTTTAAAGCAAATGCATATTCTGAAGAAGTTCTCTGTTCTCTAGCCATTTTCGGTGGCATGTTTCTCAAACAGAAACATCTGCTTGAATTTACCAGCTATGAAGCTGCTATTGAGAAGACTAAGCAACTAGTGAACAATAACTAAACTCTTGATGTTTAGAGAGTAACAATTCAAAGCCTGTGTGAATTTTACCTAAAAAGAGAACTAACTCCTTTCATTGAAGCATTTTTAATCTAAATTAAAATGAAATCATCTTTTATATATTAAAGACTTGTCTTTGCTGCAAAAATAACCTATGTATTGCTCTTAATTTGAATTCCATCCACAAAGCCCTTCCATTCAATGTGGTATTATTCTTGCACACCAGTTAACTAGCCCATGGGGAGATACAGGCTACAGCTCCAGAGGGGATGCCGCTAATCCATTCACGATTTATAGTGTCTCTTCACAGCTGTGGCTTCTTTTACTCTAGCTAAACTAACTTAAGAAGCATTAACTCAAATATAACACTTTAGGATTACTAGGGGGAGAGGTGGAGAAAGGAGATGTGGCTCCCTGGTATGACACTTGCTCTGGTCAGAGGAGCTGCTGTCACTGTGTGTCCCATCTCCTTCTCACGTCATAACTTGGTCAATAAATCTGCTTAATTCTTCCAAAGTGCTCTCTGGGCTCTCTAGTGTATTGGCTGGACGTTATCCAGCTGTTTGCATATGGGTATCAGGATTTGAGATGCCCAGGATACTGGAAACAACCAAAAGGTCACAGATACAGCTCAAAGACCAACAGATACAACCTGGGGCCTGAGACACTCGTGCTCTTCAGGAAGGCAGACAGAGGTGAGGTGGGTACCCTTGGGACTTCTCGAATGGCAGCTGGTGCTTGTGTCTAAGCAACTGAAACAAGCCCTTCTTCTCCATTGATGACAATGGGAGCTTAGATGCTTTGATTTAGACATCCAGACGTTTTGATCTGTGGCTGACTCCTATCCTGACCGAGGTATGCCTTTCAACTGCCTCGGTAAGATTTGCTAGAGCTCATTTGTCAAATCTCTCAGATGTCTGAACAGATGGCTTAGCAGTTTTAAGCACTGACTATGGTAAGAATTACAGTGATAACATGATTTTATTTTACTGTGTTATAATATTAGGGCATTTTGATTATTTCAAGTGATTAATAAGTATTAAATTTCAAGAATTGCTGAGTCTGTCCAGGCAGCAGGGTAGCTGCTGCCTCACCTTATTGCTATTGGATGGTGACCACTGCTGTGATCAGGTCTGAAGGCTCACAAGCCCTTAAAAGAAATGTCAAGTATTCTTCTACATATTTTCCCGTATTATCAACAAACACAATTAGTTTTTCCTGTTGCCCTCCACTTCTGCGCAACTACCCAGCTTAATCGCAGGGGCAAATTCTCTTCTGAAGTGTTGGTGGCCAAGTCCTGCTGTGGTGGTTTCAGATGCTATTGTCCCTAGCCTGGGATGTCTGCTGGGCTGATATCCCTGTACCTGCAGATGAGAATGTATGCTTGGATCTTCAGTTCATGCTTTGGTGTGTCACCTCAGCTTTAACATGGTTCCAAAATTACTTTTGCTTTGAAGTAACTTTGAAATCATCAGGCCTCAGATACTTGCGTACACAGACCCCAGGAGGCTGGGGATTAACCCACCTCTGGGTACTGTTTAAGCTACAAGGAAAGGCGGCACATTTAAATTTCATGGAGAATCACAAAGATTTGCAAGAGATTTCTCTTCCAGTGAAAGGCACAGGTGTCCAAAAACCACAGAAGACTGTGAGTGGCCTCTTAAGTGGTGAACCTCATTTTCCCTGGAAATGCCCCAGAACAACAGCTGTGGAAGTCCCCGAGGATAAGAGCCAGCAACACCTGCACAGTGACAGCAGACACAAGAGTTTAACAATTCGCTGACAATTTGCAAATGCAGGATGAATTCACAGCAAGTCTGCTTCCAGGCTTTTGTAGTTCAAATGAAACATTTCACACGTCTCTAGGAATTGCCTCCCTGATGAAAAAAGGGTGAGGCATTTGGAAGACAGTATAAAGAATGTGATAAACAGCAATTAAAATAAAATGACAGAAAAGATAAAACCAGAATTTTTTTTCTTATCTTAGAAGGAGTTTGGAAATCATATTCCACTGGGGTCTAGACTAATTAGCTTTTCTGAAATTATTTATTTGTGACTGTGAGGACTTCCATGAGATTTATTTCTGTTGTGGAATGACTGCAGAATGTGACCTATATGGTAGAAAAGGACAAGAAAGTTAAAGGGTTTGGCTTTTTTTTTTTCTTTTTCTTTTTTTTTCAGAAAGAAGAAATACAGATTCTTAGGTACTCTCACAGTAGATCTAAGGGAGGAAAGGAATTTCTGGAAAACAGTGCACAACAGAAAACAAAACTGCACTTGCTCACTTTTGTTTTCTGAACTTGCACTAAAAAAGCCATGGAGAATAAAGCGTAACTTAAAGATGCAGAGGGAAATTAAAGTGATGCCAATACCTTTTGAATCTCTGCAAATTGAAGCAGGTTTTTTTCTTCAAGGAAAGGCTTAGAAATAAAGGCATGTATTGACATATGTAGTTATCATCCCATGTCTGATTATGGACTAAGGAAAGCTTAGAAGCTCCATACCAGTGCTAACAGCAGAAAATTCTCAGTGAGCTCAAGTAGTAGAGATCTCTGAATCTCAAACTAAATGTCCTGGGCTCTGTTCCCATTTTTAATTTGCTGACAATGCCTCATTTATGAAAAAGGGGCCATTTTCCATTATTTCAAAAACTGACTGATACTGAATTACTCAGAGGAACCTTTCTTCAGAACTTGTTTAGAAAAACAGTGATCAACATTCTAGAGGTTCTCAATATACAATAAAAATGAAAGAATATAAGGGATTCTGTTGGACAAAATGATGTAGATGTCATATAGAAAAAATTAGTTATCTACTAGTTATTTATAAAATATGTAAGTAATAATCATTTAACTGGTAGGCAGCAGCAGAACTATGCAGTCTAGAGCTGGTTGTGACATCCAAGAAGATAAATGAGCTACAATATTTAGATTAAACAAAAAAGAACCATTATAATAATACACACAAGGAGCAAAGTACCGCATTTTCTAGTTAATGCCAAAACTGAGTTTCACAATGAACTGTTTGTGAAACATTTAAAGTATAATTTAGCATATCTGAATAAATTATTTTCTACTATGTAATAAAAACAGAGAAACACATGGCATAGATTATAGCCCCAAATGCTTCAAAATTCTTGGAATTGAGGCTGCCTGGCAACTTTTGTACCAGCTGGAAGAGCGAGGACCCAGCTGGCTTGGCAGTAGCCACCATATTGTGCCTTGGCTGGCAGATGGCCATCTGACACTCTTCAGGGGTCTGTGTTCCTCCTGTCTGCATGTCTGCAGCACCGACAGCCCAAGACCGCGTTTAGGAGGAGTGGGCAGATCATTCCCAGCAGTGTCAATCACGTTGGCACTTGACAGCAGGGTGTGAAAGACGTAAGGGACTGACCGTTCCTGAAAAAGGCTTAATGATGTTGCTGGTTGAAGCATGAGAGAAGATTTTTGGGTACTTCAGCATCAAAATTTCCATCTTGGGATTGTGAAGGGGTGAGGAGAATTCAAGGGCTGGTGCTACTGTGAGGGAAGGGGGAAACGCCAAAATTTATGCAATTTTTTTCAAATCCTTGCTCACATGAATCTAGGATGCAAACAAAGGAAATGTAATAATTTGTGGTTTAGTGCCTTTAATCTAAGCATTACAGGATACTAACACGTCCAAAGTAAGCTACACACAGTCAGGCATTAATGTCAAGTTAGAGAAGTAAATGTGGTAGAGATCAAATTGGAACAAACTCCAGTTTGCGAGGGTTGAAGGCTGTGCCCAACTTCAGGTCAAGTAGTGAAAGCCATACACCAATAAACAGCCACATTGTCTCCTCTGATCTCTTCTAGTGCAGGAGAGGCAAGTTCCAAATCAGGAAAATTGTCACCTCCAGGACTTCTGGGTCGTTCAGAGACTGAGGTGTAAATAGAAGAATAACCCAAAATGAGTCACCCTTTGTTTGACAGTGTAGACACGAGAGATCACCAACAGGACACAAGTCTTTTTGAAGTGAAGCATTCTATGTCTATGTCTCAAAATGTTCCTGCTTTTTTTTGTTCTTTGTGTTCCTATGACAAACACAGAAGTTGTCCATTCTTTCCAGTGCCTCCCTAAGGCTGAACACTGTCTTCCCAGGAAATTAAAACAAACCCAATCACGATGCACCTGCTGTGGTACCACTCTGGTAACCATCTCCCTCCAGGTCCTCCCCACGCAACACAGACAGCAGTGGCTGAGAGGTGGGTGGCTTTTCATGGCCATGGGTGGGAGCTGGCAGAGCAGCGAACAAACCTGTAGTGAATGGGGATTTAATTCCACCCAGTGGGGTGGTGGCAGGAGATTGCCACATGTCCCTTTTTACACAGGATGTGTCTCTTCCAAGCAGCCCTATCTGCAGTCCATGCTGATTCAGGGGCAGACACAGACCATCTAAAGGTAGAGCTCTGCAGCACAGCTCTCCTTGTGAAAGTTTTTGTGGTTTGATTGCTGGTATGGGTGCTTTGATCTTCAGGAGGAGTGCCATCAGAGCTCATAACCTCCTTCTCCCACAAACCCTGAACTGATGACAGAGCCATGGGTCTTGTACAGCAATAGTGCCAGGCCTCTCCTACTCCATATTGCAGAGAAACTCTCCCTATTCATATGAGTGAAAGACCTGTTCAATACCTTCAGGCCAGGATGTAACACTGTGTTACCTGCTTTAAATACCTACATAGGCCAAAACATAAGATTTCAGGCACCAATTCCCACCGGAGGCAGTGTTTGCTCTCCTCTGTTTATATGAGAACATGTCCAGAACAAAATTCAGAGGTCGGATTCACTAAACTGACAATGAAATATATTCTCATGGATAAGTGTTCAATGCTTTCACACAGACTGAAAAACTATTTTTAAATTGGACTCATAAATTTATTTCCATTTGACTTTTAAAGATATTCAAGCACCTGTCTCTTTGAAAACATATCTTTGACTTTTAAATCATTTTGTCACTGCTGAAAATTGTATCCCATCTGCTGGAGACTCTGACTCTTATAGATTTTGGTTTACGGATATTCATATTGACCAAATGTTTCTCACATTTGTAAGACTTTTCTTGCTGAATGGCTTCAAAATTGTAATGTAGAACGAACAAATACATCAGGTCCTTTGCATAGTTAGGAAGACTTATATGGGCTTGGTTCTGGTAAGCATATTATGAGAACCTGGAAAGTTCCGGGCTAACCATCATGGAATAGTTTCAGAGCACTGAAGCCATGTGCCCTTCTGTTCCAGGACTTGGCCTGTGGCAGCAAGGCTGCCAAGAGTCAGAATTTGCTATTGTAGGTGCTGATGCAAACTAGGATGTCCAAATGGCTTTTGGACCCCAGCTGGTTTGTGCCCTGCCATTGAACATGGAGATGTGAGTTTTGCATCAGATTAGTCTGATCAGTGACCTAAAATTATGATAAACTCCAGATTAGTGGGTGTAGAATAATAGTAATCAACTCCCTTTTTAAAGGAATACACAGAGTTGCACTGACTTTTTACCAGTCAAGTATCCCTGACTTATCTGGAAGCAGTCCTGCTTTATCTCTGTGTGATCACAGAATTAGTTTTCATCCTTGTTTAAGTGCTGTATCTTAATATCTACCACATGGATCTGTTGCACTTTCCCATGTTAGCTGAGGCGTATCACACTGTGCTCATAATGAAGTCAATAGGAGATTTGCCTTGGAATTAAAAAAGAAAAAAGAAAAGGACTGGGCACCATGTAAAGTAAACAGTAATGCAAGCTTCTTTAATTCCCACTGCATTGCATCATAATTAAAATATTTTCTTTTAAAATTGAAAGTTGTAGCAATTCATATATAAGTTACATCTGAGGTTCAGTGGTATGTTTCTGCTCTCATGTTATTTCTGAATTATAGAGGTATGAAAGAAGAATTTGGCCTTGATATTTGAATTCACTGCTAAGTCCAAAATGCAAAAAATCTGATATATCTGGCATTTTCTGAATGATGTTGAACTGTAGGGGTACTGCTGTGCTACTTTGGTCTCCATTTCTATAGTTAAGTCACCATATATGTGTCACTTATATGTACACATTAAAGTATTTTTCTCAAATTGTGGATTATGAGCCTCCCTCACTGAGACCCTACATGTGTCCATCAGGAGCTGTGGGGAGCAGTCAGGAGCATCCTCAACCCTTCAAGCTTGACAGTGAGAAAAGGCTGCAATAATAGGTGAGTGTCTGCAAAGGTCAGGGAACAACTGTCTGCATTAACTGTGCATTTCACCCGTTCATTCAACAATGGGAAGTCAATGTGAACACTTTCAGCCAGTGACTACTGTTTTTTCTTTCTGACTTAGACCAGTGCTATGTGCTGAGCCAGGAGCAGGAAAAAAAAAAAAGCAGATAAGCCAGAGAGGATTTAGACATACACCTAGAAGACCTTTAGAATCATAAAATGATAGGATCATTTAGGCTGGAAAAGCCCTTAAGGTCATCAAATCCCACCATTAACCCAGCACTTCCAAGTCCACCACTAAACCATGTCCCCAGGTGCCACATCTACAGGTCTTTTAAATACCTCCTGGAGTGGTGACTCCACCACTTCCTTGGGCAACTGGTTCCAAAGCTTGACAACCCTTTCCATGATGAAATTTTTCCCTGTATCCAGTCTAAAACTCTCCTAGCACAATTTGAGGCTGTTTGCTGCTGTTTCCTGGAAGAAGAGACCAGCCCTACCTCACTACATCTTGCTTTCAAGCAGTTGTGGAAAGCAATAAAATCCCTCTGAGTCTCCTTTTCTCCAGGTTAAACGCCCTCAGCTCCCTGAATGCTCCTCATCAGACCTGTGCTCCAGACCCTTCACCCTTGCCCCTCGCTGAACAAGCTCTGGCACCTCAATGTCCCTTTTGTAGGGTCCCAGAGCTGAACACAGAATGTGAGGTGCGGCCAAGTACAGTGGGAGTACAGACGGTCACTGCCTTGGTCCTGCTGACCACGCTGTTTCTGTGTAGCAAAACAAGTTGCATCCTAAAGCCAAAGATTTCCGAGAGAGCTTTTAACTGGTTGTACCCCAGACAGCACTCATCTGCATTTACAGTCATCTAAATGTCCTTGAAACATAGTTACAGGCTCAGTGCAAGGAGGGTCTGTTTGAGTAAGCAGTTGGCAGGCCACGGAGATCAGGCTGCTCTGAACACAGGATGAGCATGGTCTGAGTCACAAAGTAGGGCATGAAGTCTTGTGGCTAATTGCATCAGTAAAACAGTAGATTTCTTTACATGGATTGATTATTTAGGAATTTATACTCCCCCGGCTCCCACGGCATGACAGATTGAATGAATCCTGCTACAAGATCCTTATCCAGTATTATCTGCCTGTCAGATAAATGGCTGGCTTAAGGTGGTATTATTTTCAGTTCCCTTTCCATAGGCAGCTGATCATTGGGTGTCCATGTCCTATTTTTTGCAGGCCCTGGAGCCATGTCTTTTATGGCTTTATTCTGCTATACTGCTCACAGGCCAGGCTAATTGCTTCTCCAGACAGCAGGTTCTGCTTCCACTTCTTACAGGTTTTTTTAAAAAGCAAAAGAAATGGAAAAATACTCAGTGATATTAATGTTTAAGCAAGTTCTTATTCATGTTAAAACTTATGAAAGTTTATCTGATTCATAAACTTGTCTTATGAATGCTTGTGGGGTGTCAGACTCACAAGTAAATTTAATGCCTTGTTTATACCATAACAAAGAAAGCTAAGATGCTTTTCTCATTGCATGACACTCTCAATTTACATGTCTACTGAGAGACTGCTTTCTGTATAAGGACAGGAACTCCTAACACATCTAATGTGGCTTTAATGCACTAATACACTACAATAACAAGATCAAAAGAATTTGCACTATAATTTGCATCACTGTTTGAAATACTGTCCCCTGATTTAATCATGTTTGCAACATAAACAGTTTTTTGAAAGGGATGTATGTGTGCTTGACACATCCTTATTATAGAAAAAACAATAGCAAATGATTAGTTTTTTCAAACTCTGCAGGGATAAAATTCTTTAGATGTGCTACTAAGCAAAATTTTATTAATGGTTTGTTTCCCTTTGCAAAGTCTTAGGAAAATGGGTACTCCTTAATAAAAAAGTTAAAAACTTCAGTTTCTTCCCTAATTTTTATGCCCCATTCAAATAAAGGCTATAAATGAGGTAGCAAAGCATCCTTGAGGCAGATTTCTTCCTCCACCTAATCTATAGCATAGTTTTATGAGATTGATGCCAGAATGTTTGTCAAACAACAGTTCTGTCTTAGAATCATAGAATGTTCAGGGGTTGGAATGGACCTTAAAGAACATCTAGTCTGCAAGCCCTCTGACATGGGCAGGGACACTTGTTCCAGTGTCTAGCCACCCTCACAGTAAAAAATTTTGTCCTAATATCTAAAATAAATTTCCCCCTTTCAATTTGTACCCATTATTCCTTGTCCTTTCACTACAGTTCCTGACGAAATAGAAAAGGAACTGCCAGGACAATGTAAACTTTGACTAACATGGTCTCTGCTCAGATGAAGTTGGGTAGGATGGAAGCATCTTATTCTAATCTGAGCTATAAATATGTGCTTCAGATTTGAGTTGAGCACAGGGAGCTTTGGAGAGCCATGAAGAGCTAGAGCTACCCTGTAACAGTGGTGCTATGAGATCTTCAGATAAAGAGCAATCACTGAAATTACTGATGCCTTCTGAAGTATATTCAGACAGTGAGGTACAGGTTTAACAGCTTTCTGGCACCTGAAATGGTGTCCTGTGGATATGCACTGAAATCTTTAGCAAATACAGGAATATTACATGCTAAGTTGTCCTTTGTTCTTTCATGACTTAAGCATAAGCATCATTCTTCTTAGTTCCCCAAGAGATGCAAATCATTTAAAGGATAAGGAGGATGGTAGAGCAATAGGTGAACTGCCTGTCTCAGCCCCTTCACTGTTTGTGTTGACTGGATGCATGCAGAACTGGGCATGACATCAGCCTAAGGACAGGTAACTCACATTTTTTCCACCTGCCAAAGAGTTCTGGGAGCTGCAGTGTCTTAGCCACAAAACCATTACTACGAGACAGGTACTGAATAAGCATTCAAAAGGTCTTATGCTGTCACAGAAATGAGTAAGCTGGATTGTCTCTGAGATCCTTGAGCTTACCAGTTGCCTTTACAGGTGGTTGAGGAGCAATTTACAGAAATAGGGGCTGACCCAGCAGTTTGTCGTACTTCATGGTTCCTTCACAGACATTAAATAGTATTTACTGGGGCTTTGGTTTTTGTTTCACTAGAAAGGTGCCAGACAGTTGACCTCTGAGCTGTAAGTTTCCCAAAGTCACTGTGTTGAGTCCATATAAACCATATAAAACTTCTTCTGAGTGCAGCACCATTACCTATGTTTACTCTTTTCCCTCCTATTCCAAATCCTATTGTAAATAATGTGATCACAGAGATTTCCTTTTAATCCCTTGTCAGAATAGAAATGCAACCTTGTTGACAAATCAGAGATAGTAGGGGACAGCCTACTTAAAGGAATATAGTATATGTGTTCTGTGGTGCTGACTGCCTGGCATGAGTCCTCTGTCTTGCCTGCAGTTCTGCAAGCATAACTATTATGTAAGAACTAGCAAGATAAAGAATGAAAGCAAAAAACATTTGGCAGTAACACGGGGATTAATCTTTACAAATCTAGGCTACATACACATAACAGTTGGATTTGATGACCTTAAAGATTTAAAGGTCTATTACAACCTAAACAATGCTACGACTCCATACACACATACATGTGTAATTACATATATATGTACACATGTACTAATGAACACGATCTTATGTGTATGCGTGTATGTCCTGTCCATGTAAGTTAAAGAGGATAATCAATGCAGGCAAAAAAAAACCCCCAAACAATAAAACAACAAACCCCAAAAACAACAAACCAAAAACCCAGCAAAGAAACACAAGATTGGTATTATGACAATATGAACAGGCGTTTCATGATAACTAGCTTCATGATAGTTGGTATCCGATGAATACTGTTTGAGAATTACTTTGTTGGAAAGCCATTGAGGGAAGCCAGCCAGATATTAGGTAACTTAAGACTGCTCGGGAAATCAAAACAAAGTTACAGGGCCATTAGCTCAGTGTTATGCTTTTGGCGGGAGAAAGGACTGTGGAGAAGGGGCCTCCAAGCCTCCTGAGTGGATTTTTTTCCTCTCTCATCAGTTCCAGTGGGGACACACGTTTTTTGGAGAGAGTTCTATCATACTCTCCCCGACAGAGGGAGTGGAGGCATTTAACCTGTCGTGCCCATCTGGCCATCTTCGTTACCCACTGTAAGTCTCTGTGGGGCCTCTTCTGCAGAGGATGGGCGTGGCTGCGTCAGCCCTGTCGCTGATGGAACTGGGGACAGGAGGGACCACCTCTATCTCCACTCCTTTCTCAGCCACTAGAGGGCACAGAAGCTCAGGACTTTGGTTCTCCTCATCCTCCTAAAGAAACCCACAAAGAAGCCGGCCAGGGAGGGCCACACTTTTCTCTCCATCTGCATTTCCAGCTTTTGGTCATCCCAGCTTTTCCTTCCATCTTTGACTTCCCCCTGAGACATGCCTCTTCTGCTGTGCTCATGTGACATTTCCAAACTGCTGCAGACATTAAGCTACTAAACCACGTTAAGGGACAGACTGGCTGCCGCGAGTAGCACGTTTGCCACTTTGGCTCTCGGTGGGAGCGTTTTGCCAGCTGAGCTGAAATTCCAGCTGTGCTGGCTTTCGGCATGCCGCGTCTGTAAACATCCCCACATTCTTTTGGGGTTGAAAGTAGGCTAGTGATACAGCAGGGAGTTTGTCTTTAAACCAGCTGATGGATTACCTCTGCTCTTCCAGGGCTTTGCTACCTGGTGGCATTTTCCCTTGCAGAGGTTCACGTGTTGTGCAGTGCAGAGCAAAGCCTGTCTGCTTGCAACCCCAGTGCCTTGCACAGTTTAAAGTGCCACAGTGATTGCAAAAGGCTGAAAAGATGGGAACCAGGGGACTCGGACATTATTAGAAACAGTCATTATTAAAAGTAGCTTTTGTGGTTTCAGGGTGATTATTTGGGGTGTACTGCATTTGCTAACACTGCTAGGTTTTCCCTGGTATTCCTAGAGCATTCTGTCAACTTACACCAAATGAAGAGAAACCTTTTTTAGCCTGAATCTGAGCACTCAGGAATTTTGCAGTAATTGCAGGTCCAGTTGTGTTATTTGGAGT
Organism: Oxyruncus cristatus; assembly: GCA_013399855.1. Lineage (NCBI taxonomy): Eukaryota > Metazoa > Chordata > Aves > Passeriformes > Cotingidae > Oxyruncus > Oxyruncus cristatus. The sequence goes on along the minus strand of VXAY01006568.1, from coordinate 1,195,584 downwards.
AAACCTATTTAACAGAGCAGTTTAATGCTGCTGAAATATCCAGCAGCAGCAAAATACTGATACACAAAGGCTCTGGCTTTGTTCAAGCAACTCTAATTCCTCTTTTTCTCATTGAAACATTAGAGGTTTATCTCCATGGGCACTTTATAATTCTACAAACTGTTGTTTTGTTATAAAAGTGTGACTGGTGAACTGTTGGAGACTTACACTACAGTAATACTTAAGTGGTCACATCTTCATTCCTACATATTCTGGTGGTCCCCTAGCTGCCTTCCTCTCACTTTATGGCCTGTCCCAGCTAGTTGCTTTAGTCAACAATGTGTTACTCCGTTCTTAAATACTGATGCATTTCTCTGAGCTCAAGAGCTTCCCAAATCCACCATCCTCACTGCTCCCGAGGTACCAGCCTTACCATGCATACAAAGAACACCAGGAAGATATCCTGGGATGGGATCCAGGGTGGGACACTGGAGATGAGAAAGGACTGACTGTAGGATTTGTGTTGCCTGAGTAAAGAGCAGCATGTTCCCAGTATTTTGGCAGGGACACTGATTTAACTATTCAAAGTGAAATGCAGTGGCTTTCACCTGTTTTCTGCTACATATATTCTGGCACAGCATGGAGATGATGCCACCATGCACAAGGGAGAGGATGGCTTACCCTTTAGGCTGAACCTGGTGGAAATCCACACCACATGGAAGCAGGGGTTTGCTCTGAGGGAAAAACCAACTGTACTTCTGGATACAGGCAAAGCATGTTAGTTAGCAAAAAGGAATCATAACTGCAAAATATCATTTAGATATAAACCTTGCACAGCAGTCCTGCTGTCTCTGACCCACAAACACACAAATGCTTTTGGAGATTTGCACGTTCATTTGTCACGTACCTTGTCAAGAGCCAGGGTCTCTCATTTACTCTGCACAACACCTTTTGGTCAATACCAATCCCAAGAAGCTCACTTTGAGAAGAAATGTGAGTACTAAATGGAAGAGGCTCTCTGTGGAAAGCTGGTTAAGAATCCTCTAGGCTGGCTCTACTAGTGCTTTAAATTGGAATTATTGTTACCTAACAATGTTGTTGTGACACTAACCTAGCTCAGGCAAGAAGCCAGATGAGTTACGCAGTGTCCCTTCCTTACAGGACTGTCTTCTGGTTGTTAGTGCCTGCTAAACATATCTGGATGCCTCCATTGATTGTTACCTGTCCTGTCTAAATTACACTCTAAAATAGCAGAGCACAGGGTGAATATATTCCATGCTCCAGAGCCTGCAATTTCTATTCTGCTTGAAGGACTCCATGGCAAGCATGATTCTGTAGCCATTCATCCTCCCGGGGAACAGGCATATGAACATCATGCTGGGGACACTTGACAAGCGAGCAGGAGGCTATATCCAGGCATACTGCTATGGTTTGATCAGGACATTTGCACAATGCAGTGTTGTCAGCCATCTCAGGACTTGGTATGTAAGACTCTTCCAAACTGGCTAACACAACCGGGGGCTCCTGTTTTGAAACACAGCAATTGCACTGATTTATAGCTTTGGGAACACTGAGTGAAATCATTTGAATCAGTTGGGAACTTTTCCTTTAAACAGCTCTTTTTTATTTATCATTTTCTTTTTTTTCTCCCTGTTTTTTTGGAAACCACTGATTTGTTGAAATCAAAATGTTTTGTGAAACGGGTGGGTTTTGGCAAACTGACAGAACCCATACAGAGTTCTGAGGCGACCCTTCCTGCCAGGAAATCAGCTGCCATCAGAAAATTATTTGGTTTCTTGACAGCTCTCTTGGCTCATTGTCAAGATGCATGGCTCCAGTGCGACTTTAGGTACAGACTGGACTTACTCAAAATACAGCTCAGACCAGTATTACTTTATGGGATTTCAGCTACCAGCTTGAGGACATCATGGCTTCCAGGCTTCCTGGCACTGGAGTAGGAACTTGCAAGCCCAGGGAACTGCTTTTCCCATAGTACACAAATCTTAGTGGTGGTTCCAGAGTTTCTCTTTAAAATATATGAGCACAATGACTGTCATTGTAAAAACCATATGGACCAAGCTGCTGCTGACAAATCTCCTTAGCTTCATACAGAAAATATCTTTGTGGTCTATTGGCAAAACAAACAAATAAAATATGGATATACAAACTGAAGTATCTTCTGCTTAAGCCTACAAGTAATGTAGGGCTCTGAATTGAAAGTGTCATTGCAAGAACGGTCTGTTCAGTGTTAACCACAACAATGAGATCACTGTGTCTTTGGCAGAGATAGCCTTATGAAAAAGTTTTCTAAGGTTTGTAGGTGGAATAAAGGGCCCATTTACAGCCCTCCATGGGAAGAAGAACTAGGTTAAACAGCAAAGGGTATGAAATTTCCTCAGACAAGAGACTACTCTTTTTAGGGCTTGATGGGACTCAAATGGTACATTACAATCACTCTACTTTTGGGGTGAACATCACCTCCAGCTCTTCTCAGACGATTCATTACAAAGGGATTGCCTGCACAGCAGAATCACCCTATGATTTTATCAAGCCCTGGCATCCCTGCACTGGCAAGCCAGGGTGGAAATAGCAGTAAAAATGACGCCATATAACCTTTAGAAGGAGCATTTAAGTAAAGTCTATTGCCAGTGTTTCTAAAGCATGTGAACCCTGTTATTAGCATATGATAACATTCAGGTGCTGCATTTTCCTGGCCATTGTCCTCCCTGGAAGGCAGATTACAGCAATTCAGACTCCTTTGTTTTGAGGAGCAGAACTGCTCCTATTGAGAGCTTTGCCCAATCTCAGGTACTGATCAAAAAAAGGAATGAATTTGGACTCAAGCTAATTGAGGTTATCTCAGGGGAAAATACATAGATACAAAGAGGTAAATCCATGGAAGAGATGCTCACATCTCTTTGTCATGCCTTCTCAGCTATCAAAAAAGAATGAGTGCCTTCAGCCATGCTTAATTATTTGTTGCCTAATTCTTGCTGAAATCCTTTTATTTTCTTTGAGGTTGAAGTTGCCTCTGATGAAAGTCTGAACAAAAAAACTGAAAAATATTCTACTGAGTAGATGATCAGCCATATTTCCTACTGAATTTTCTTTGCTCTAGCTCTTCATACAGCGCTTTGTCATGTATAGTGATAATCTTTTTCCAGCTAACCTATCTACAGCACAGCATATTAGTTTGATGACAGTATTTATGACATAATATAAAAGTTGTGTGTAGGAGCCAGGAATGGGGAAACACTTGGAATGAAGTCAAATACAGTCAGACTAAGCATCTGAATATCCAGCTCACTCTTGCAGTTCTTATTCAAGTGAAATTTCCCTTAGATGGCAATTTGGGCTGAGTGAATTGTAAAAGGAGAAGACTTGATCAGATTTCTCTAGATTGGAATTGATCTCTAGTAGGTTTGGTGTGTAAATGGAAAACCTTCACTATTGTAGGTGTAGCCTTTGTGAAGTCTGACATTTGCAGACAAATCCTGCTTTGACATTTCCATAGTATGCAAAACGGTTTGTAATTTTTCCCATCTAGTTACTTGGAACATTTGAATAATCCAAAATGGCATTATTAAATGCAGCTAGATTGGCTAACCAGACACTTTTTTTCAAGACGTAACTTTGACTGATTCACAAGTAACTGCATTGGCAGGAATGCTTAAAATCAGGGGAATTAGAGAATTTGGGGAAAAAAATCCTTAAAAATCAGGATATTCCAACCTGTAAAGTGGGACCTGGCATGATGAACTCACAGACATGATCCGTGTGCTTTACTGGCAATGCAAGAATTTGTTCCATGATCAGTGAAATTAATGTAGCTTCACCTTCACTGAATTTGTGTCTTATGATTGCTTTTTTACCTGTTTTCTAATGTCTTAAGGTCTGGAGTATTCATAACAATTCTTCTATGTCAATTCTCTGATATCAAACAGGAGAGCAGTACTGATAGTCTCTCTCCCTTACGCAGATACCAGGGTTTTTTTAATGCCAAAGAGCTCAAAAAAGCTTAATCCTCTATCCTGTTGTAGATAAGATTGAATTGATTTACAGGTGGAACACATATTTGGAGGATCACACAGATAACCATCACTCTCCCCAGGCCACAAACACACTGCATAATTATCCAGATTGTGTTTCTTTATGACATCGTTTTAAAAATAGCTCCAGCTAGAGACCATTAGTGTGACTACCATACTGATCAAGATAGTGGAAACTGTGACAAGGATTTGCCAATTACAATCTGGAAACAAACTGAGGTAAAGATAATCATGAAAAAAATTTCTTCTTTAAATTTAAATTCCTAAAAGCAATTATAGTATAATAAAAATGTTAAATGAAGGATTGCTGTCTGAGATAGCAATGCAATACAGTATTACTAGCACTGAATGAAGAAAACCTACCAGGATTTGTGTGCAGAGGACACTGGATGCATATATGTTCCACTTGATTAGGAGCTGATGCTCAGAACACCAACCTGCCATTGATTTCTAATCAGTATAAATATACAGTATTAGCCATATTATATTGACCTTTTACTCATCATCCATGAAGCTGTTATTAAAAAAGCACTTTGCATACTTTAGTAGAGTGAGCAATACTGATGGTTAAATGGACAAACAGGAGTTAAATTGTGATTTATGGCTCATAGGTGGTTCATACCAGTGTAAATTTCCCCTCTAGAAGTTGTTATAAGCAGACCATAGTAATTTTGAAAAATAAATGAGAATGTATTTTGGAAAGATCTATCACATCTAAGTCCTCCATTTTAAACTAAAAAGCATCTAAATATCTACTAACTGGTGAATAATTAAGAAAAAGTTCAGCTCTGAATGTCACCATCTTTACAATAGTTGTTTTAGCCAGTTTTATGAGGTAGTTGAGTTTGAGATTGTTTAAATTAAGTGCCATGCTTTATTAATTAGGTGTGACAATATTTATCTTCATTATCTGTTGAACAGGTTGAGGGCTTAGACATTATTGAGTAGGACACACAGAGACTTGAACCCAGCAGAAAGGAAATCTTCATTTAACGATGAAGTTTGCATAACAGCACTTCATCATCTGCTAAAGGCAGTTGTCTACAGTGCTACTGTGTCTGCTGTGCACAGACACAGAACCCATCTTTGTCTTCTGTTGGTGACCTTCTCTCTCAGAAGGCAGTTGGATGGTGCCTATGAAGGATGAGCTTATGCTCTTGTGATCATATTTCCATGAGAAATGCACATGATAACATGATATCCAAAACAGAGGCATTTTGTGGGAAAAGTTCTTACATATTAGCCCTAAAAAGGCAAGGAAGATGCCCCTTTGTGATGATATGTAAGTACTGAAGGCCCATCTGTTTACTGTAGGACGTTCACAATTAATTTTTTGTCTCAGTCTCACAGAAGCTATAAAGGGGGCAAAAGATTTATAGGGGGCAAACTGAATAGCTGACACCAGACTGCTTCTTTGCAAAGTGCCTGAGAACTTTAAAAGACAGTGGCAAGACAGGAGAAAGCCTACACCCAACAGAGATCAAAAGAAGAGCAGTAGCTTAAAAAGGGAACTCCTACAAGAGTGGCTGTAAAGTTGTTTGTGGTAATAATGCTGCTTTTGGTCATACAACTGGGTGTCTGAGAGAGCTGGGACAACCACAAAGGGATGCAGAATGCATGCTGGGTTTTTCAACATGCTTTTTTCTTTTACATAATTTAATCCTGTGGTTAAGTTAAACAATATTTTGGTCTGCTTTGTCCCTGGTTTTCACACAAATTCTCAGAAAGGAGGTACAGCTGGTGTCTGAACTTGATCAGAACTACTGAATTCACAGATCTTGATTTAAGAGCAGGAAACATGCTAGATTTCACCCCTACCAATAGCTGTACTTACAGAAGAGGGGTAAAGGTGGGCCTTTTGGGATACCACTGATACATTGGTACCTTGGTGCTAGTGTTACTAATAATGTATGTTTTCTCATTGTCCATTTTTCTCAGTTGAAATTTCAGTGGTCGTGAGCTTTTCACTGTAAGGAAAATTTATTGAATGTACTTGAAATGTAGAAGATGTTATTTTTAAATGGATGGTATATATATCTGTATATATCTGAATTATATATATTTGTATATATCTGAATTAATTAATAGATTACCTCTCTTGATACTCCTTACCCTACTTTTTGCCTGTCATAACAAAACAAACCAGAGCAATAACAATTCTTCTCTTCTGGTGAGGCCTGGGAGATCTCTCAAGATCTCTCCCCTCATAGTTACTCAACCCCCTTAACTCTGGGTGCTAACTTCCATCAGACCTTTCATCTATTTAGTTTCTCTCGGCCACAATAAACTTGGGCATATAACTAGCTGTTTGCACTCCCAGACAAGGGGTGGTAATTACAGCTGAAACCTCTTTAGACCTTTAGGCAACTGCCTAACTTCAGAGAAGAGTATGAAGCTGTGGATGCTGCAGTATACAAACTCCCTATATACAAACCCTGCATCTCCTGCACTGTTCCTGGCTTGCTCAAAGAGGTTTCCGTTCAGCTTTCTGGCTTCTATAGACCATCTTTCCTAATGAGAGAGACTCAAGGTCGCCAGCCCATAGTTGTGTGTTATAGTACATGACCAGGCCTTAGATCAACCCCACCTAATTTTACTCCTTTGACAGTGGCATTTACAGTAAGAAACTAATGACTGTACAATTCAGAGCAGTTACATGGGGCATCTACCCCCTCAGAGGGGTACCTAAATTAGACTGTTGCTCTGCTCGCTATTACAGTCCCCAGACCTCTTTTCCCTCAGGAATTTGTAATTTCAATGCTGCATTCTGGGTTTCAACAGAACCTAGGGTTATATTTATGTATAGCTTCTTATGCCTAAACATCTAGTGCCATTTAAGATATTGTAGTGTGACCGGTATAAAGATGGCAGTCACAATGCAATACATGTGCCTTTCTGGAGAAGCAGCTGAAGGCCACAAAAAATACCTCGTGGCATTTCTCTTTCGGCAACCGAATTAATCCTCTATTAATATGAAGTGAATATGTAAGAAAGTGAGGGAGTTAGTTACCTTAAATCCTTGTGATTCCAGCTTTTGAACCTCTGAATATCATAACTCACCTGCTATCTTGACATTGGGTAACAAATACAGTAGACATATCTCACTGAGAACTTCTAGCCTCTGTTGGTGCACAGTGGTTTGTGTTAGCCCATGTCTATAGACTAAATGGTATGTTTGAACAGATGCAGGTCCTGGAAGCCTGCTGTCTATTAAAAATATGTATTAATAGTTTCCTTGAACTCCCTCTGTGATACCATAGGTCATCAAAATATTTCTTTAGAACAAAAAATACTAATCCTTTTTGCAAGAACATCTTGACAGAAACACAACCTCATCAAACTATCCTGCATCAGTGTGCTTCCCTTCTCTTCCTTTGAGTAATGTTTCACCATCACATGTACAACAGATGTTATGAATCAAGATAATCAACCAAGTCTGAAAAAAGTCATACAGAATAAAACTGTTCTGTATTTGTAGCTAGAGATAGCTGAGATGGATAGAAAACCAGCTGTCTAGCAGCAAGAAGAGAAGCCAAAGTGAACTACCAAGCATTTAACATTCCCTCTTCTTCTCAGTAGCTGTAGTTCAGTAACCTTGTGCTCAGGGTAAACTCTTTTAAACTGTTTATACATGGACTGGGCAGGACAAGCAATATAAACTAGATTAAAGCCATAACAGATGAAGACAGGATGCATCAAACACTCAAAGGTGAATCAGATCAATGAAACACATCCAGACAAAATAAACAAAGACTGTATTTCAGTACTTCAAATGATTCGCTGCTGTCTTCACATTGCTCTACTGCATCAGCACACCTTCCTTGTGTAGATGCAAGTTGTAACTGTTCCCCAGGTAAATAAATCAACCTCTTGTAAACAAAATTTTTAATTAACTAGTCTGACCCACATCATGGATGCAAAAGCATGTGAGAAGACATGCTCAAGGTCAGCTTGAGTACCAGGAGACTTCTTGGTGCAACTTCAACACCAAACAGACAGGGTTGTGCTGTGACTGGGCAGCAGCTGGTCCTGGTGACAGGATAGGTGCACACAGGCAATTTGACTCCTAGTAGTTAAAACTTGCCAGAAACATAGGCTTGGGTCCATGCAATGTGGATCCAGCCAGAGACTTGTGCAGGTACAGAGATCCCTTGTATGGGAAGCTATCTCCAGCCTCCCATTAACCTGGATAACACAGAGCTGTCAGTTTTGGCATAGACACTTTAATGCTGATACAGTTTGTGCTTGCATTAGAGTTTTTGCTGGTATATGTATGACACACAGGAAATGGCAATTTTAACTAAATCTCTATGCTTGTAGAAGTATAGACCTGGTCAAATAAAGAAAAATATCAAATAATGTTTAAATAAGTTACAGTAAATGTACAGGTGAAAGGGGCCAATTTCTTCTGTCACTAACTTTCATACTTGTAGTATGAGCTAAAAATTGGCAAAAGATTTGGAAGTTGACAAAAGATGAATATTTTTTCTATTTCTTCCTTTTTCCTGCATATTTGCAAGTTCCACAGACTTCACTGAATGCATAACTTTTAAAAATAGAAAGGGATCTTATATTTATAGTTTGCTTATGTATACTGAGTGAGGTGGATTCATATCGCTAAGAGAGGTGATACATACCAGTTATCCATTTTACTTTATAGGGTTTGACTGCACAAAAATTACATCAGACTTATTTTCTTTGTTTCTCTTTTCTGTTATATAGTCAGAAAGTTCACTGTACTCTGCAGTAGTTAAACTCCACAATTACTGGCTTTATGTTATTTGTCATGGCAATAAAAATGTATGAAAATTATTAATATGATGCAAGAAAGCAATGCTGGTATCAGATCACCATAGCATTTTTGAAATGTGTACCTGTGTGTGTTTTAGTCAGTAGATGTTGGAGATTGCCTGATGTAAATTAATTTTATAGAAACTTAAGCAGATAGCCACAGCTGCACTTCACAACTGCCAGAGATTTCTGTAACTGGCAATTTTCCAGCAATCCTGCTAAGAAAGAACTGAAAAGTTTACCACAAGCAGCTATGCTGAGGCAGACTCCAGGACTGAAATAAATTGGCTGTCAGTTTACCATGTGATTACTCATAAATGTATTGAATATTGGATTTTGAGTCAGTTTTGAAGTCAGGTTGTTTATCACTCCAAAGAGACATGTTAGAAATCATTGTATCAAAATTCATTACTGGAATTAATTTTAGGTTATTCCATTGCCTAAAAGATTTGACATCTTTTGCCTTTCATAATATTTATTCTGGTTCCCGAATGACAATATCTTATGAATTACCTCATAGGTTTAAGGAAGGAGTAATTTTTGAAGTATTACTTTGGCTAAATATTTAAGCCATTTGTGACTATAAGTTAGGCTTTTAATTTAAATGATAAAATGCTCATTCAGCAAACTGAGGTGCCTCCTTTATCCTTATTATTTATTGTTCTTATCATATTATTGGCAGCGAAAGAGGTGAGTGAACTTAGAGGGCAGACCTGTCAGAGTACAGGAGGCAAGCTCTGTAAAGATAGCCTCATGCTGAAGGTCTACCTCTAAACCCACAATTTAAAGCAAAGACTCTCCTGGCTTAGTGAGACAACAGGTCTTGGCTCTTCTGCAGCTGGATTTTTTTATAGCCTTGAATCAGGATCTCAAAACTGAAGAGTATGGGCGATGATGGAGAATGAAATTTGTGAAACTTGTTTTTAACAGTTAATTGAATATTTCAGGACTGTTTTACACACAGTGATTGAGAGCACAAGCAGATCTTGTGTTTCCCTCCTGTTCATTCATTGACCTGTTTAATCTAGCCTTTGAAAAATATCTGTCTCTATAGATTTTTTTTTATCCACACAGTTGTGTAATAAACAAGGGGAATATCTGAAAAATTCACATGAGTAAAGTGTAAATTGTTTTGGTACCGGCTTGAAGTGATGTTTATTTTTCTTTTTTGACTCCACCTTTCTTGAAGAGCTTTGCCTGCAATCAGAAGCAAACTGCTTTGTGAACAAATGGGCACAAGAAATTAGGAGGAGGAAAACCCGCGAGTGCTTTGCTGGATACTAGACTTGCTTGTCCTAATCAGTGTGATCACATCATTTCCAGCTGTACAGTCTTCCACTTAGTTAATTTCTTATTTTATAACTGTCTTACAGTTAATAGCAGTGAACTGAAAAGATGGGAAGAACATGTCAAATTAAAAATTGCTTACGATTTCTTCTCATTTTGTTCTAAGGAAAAAAAAAACAAAGGCAGACAAATGTGGTTACTCCAGGAAACCACTCTGTCATTTCTTAATTCTCAGCAGCTTAAATCAGGAATTTGTCTTAACTTCATGCTCAGCTGGTTTCCAATCCAAAAAATCTGGATTTCTTAATCCAACAAATCCTTCTGGAAGCTGATGAGCACTGTATTTGTATGGGCAATTGCTTGTGTCTCAGATCTGGAGGTGTTCAGATAAGTCAGTGATGTGATGTGTTGCTATGGGTGCCCCATTCTGTGCTTGGAATATTGGCATCCTGCCCTGTCCAACCCATCTCCATGGCCTGATGACACCAGAGCCATGATGTCTGAATCACTCTTTGGGTAATTCCCACAAACACATAGTGGTCGCAAAACTGAGTTGGATTGCCTGCTCTTCAAAGCTGTGACATTAGCTTTGGATCTTCCACCTTTGCCTCCCTCCACTGAGTACTTGATTTAGGACCCTGAACCCATGACAGAACCATAAGCAGCTTAGATGACTTCCTAAGACAGTAATTTTTTTTTTAAGTTCTCTGGAGAACCTGAGAGGAATTATACTATACAGCAAAACACTCTGGTCACTAGTCAGAAAGTGTGAGGATGGGAGTATTAGCTACATCCCAAACAGAGGATGCAGCTTTTTCATCGGGGACATTTCTTCTGACTCCAGTTGTATTTAGCCGGAGGTGAATTTAGATCTTGAACTTAAAATAGCACAAACCTCACTGAGTGAGTCTTGTTTTATCTGAGCAGATTTGTGTATTACTTCTGTAAGTCAAGTACTTGCAGTGTTCACCCATACGGCCCTGAAGCAGGTCAGATACATGAAAACCTGATCCTGGGTAATGCTGTCCAGGATTTGTCTGTGGAATATTTCTTAGCTGAGAAATAAGAAATTCTGGAAGCTGCAGGAAGTGCTGCCATTTGTAGGTGAGACAGTGAGCAAAAATGGACGACAAAAGGGAGAACAAGACATCTCACAAGCGGCTCAGGGGCTAAACCATGACAGGAGGATAATTCTAAAAGAGGCCTAAGTTTCAGGGTCTCACTTTCAAGGTGGGCAACAGCAGATGGGACATAAGAAGATGTTTTTCACATTTTTTAAGTACTTGTAGGACATTGCTGCTATAGGCAAGAGTTAGATCACTTACCTGATAAGCTGACAAGATCCAGATGAAAACTCTTCTGACACAACTGAGTGCTGTTCTGGGCTATCTGAGGTCTCACGCTTTCTCAATTTCTTTACAATATGAAATGAAACTAAGTAATTATTAGTTTTTAAAAATCAAATAAGTATTATTGTTTCTATATGGTCCTTCCACCATCTGTAAATACTTTCTATATCTTTGCTGGACTTGTCATACTAATAAAGACGGAGATCACAGGCTAACACAGTCTGCCTGGCTCAGGCAGACCCTGACCAAGTCTTGCTCTCCTCTCCGTGGTGCCTGCCAGGGAGACGAGAGCAAATCTGCAACTCTCTTGGCCAAGAGATGTTTACTGAGTAGCTGTAGATAAGAGAGGGTAGCAGCAAGCGAAGTGACCAGGTCTTCTGTTTTCTCCTTGCTACAGTAAGGTGGATCAAATATTTTGGTATATAAATTGTAGGGAACGTAGTTTTCTTAGGTTTTAGCAGAGAAAATGCCTAAAGGAAAGAGATCACAACCTCTGCAAGTACAATGGCTAATTACAATGTAGCATCCAGTGGTCTCAGGCATCATGACCTTAAGGTAGATGCTAAAAAGCTTGTTCTTGAAAATCAAGAATATGGATGACAAGTTACACGTATCAGGAGAACAGGTATTTTACGAATCTTATTAATTTACAGAGAGTATCTCAAAATTTTAGCATTGGTCTATAGATCTTAATTGCTCATGAAGAGGTGGGCAGAGCAACCTGCAGTAGCATTGAGAACAGGAATGTCCACAGCGGGACTTTGAGTTAAACCATTTCCAATCTCAGCTCAAGGAATGACACTGAATGAAAGAGATAGGTTGTTTTTTTCTTTTTTTCATGGGGATGAGCTCACGGGCACAGAGCAGGGCAGAAGAGCAGTGAGAAAACTTGTGAGTGAGAAAGCAACCCTCACTGTGTTTCTGTTATCAAGACATCCTGCCCAAACTTACAGGATTTAGGACTAAAGGTCACAGGGCTGCCGTTCCTTTTATGCTCCTTTTTTCAGGCTAGGGTATCATCCTTTATTGCTTGTCAAATTAAGGACTCAATTCTTAGAAGGCAATATCCTGCGTTAAGGGAAGCAGCTACTAGGCAGTACCTTCTATTTAAAAAAAAAAAAAAAGAATTATGCAAGTTATCTTAGGGAAGTGTTTGATGTTAAAGCCAGTTAGATATATAAGACATGACAAAAAATCATGGAAAAAGCAGTTCCAGAAAGTGCAAAGTTTACTCGTCCTGGATGTCCTGACTATGTTTATTTTTCTGGCAGTGTTCTCGGTGATTCCATGATTAACATCTTGATTAATGAAAACATGTGCTCTGGACACCAGTGACATTGATGATGTTTTTTGTTTGAAATCTGCAAGTGAGGGATTAGTTTCCATGAACAGTTTGAAGGACTATCAGGGATAGATTGTCATGCAGGCAGGGTTTTCAGTGTGGCACTGCAGAACAGGCTGTTCCTGGCCAGTAGACCTGGGGCGTTACGCCCCAGCTCTGCTTGTTCTGGAGGCAGGTCTGGCAACAGGGGGAAGGGGCACCAGGGCAGCTGCCTCAGACTGTGGCTCACTAGTTTCCTTGGATTTTTCATGTGGACACGCATCTCTGGCATCACCCCTCCCACAGCCTGTCTTATCCATGTAGTGGAAAAGACCCATCTCTCCATCTTGCATATAAGTTTTTAAATAATTACATTTGGACATCTTTTCCTTTTCTGCAAAGTCAGAATGACATTATATGTATCTGCATAGGCTTTTATCTCTGGAAACGTGCTTGTTGCTGTTTATCTCTTCCATATACACTTGGGTTTAATGACCTCAAAGGCCTATATTGTAACACAACTTTTCACGAAAGGAATTGAAGCTGAAGTTGCAGTTTATGAGTTTATGACTCAGAACCAGACCTGAGCTGAGAGCAAGAGGGAAAAGAGGTTTTCCTATAAAGGCCTAATTTTATCTATAGCAGTAATAAAATCTTTTAAGGTCAGAAAAGGTCAGTGAAGCTGATCTTTTGCTTTCTTTCTCTGCTTTGGGACTGGTTGTACTTATGTTATTACTACCGTATCGGGGAACAACTCCCAGATTTCAGGCAGGAGCCTTCTGCTTTATTCCTTTCCCTATTTCCTTTCTGGCTGAAGCAACTTGAAATTTGGGCATGGGCTCAAGAGTTTACTGAACTTTGTTCCTGAAACTTGGTATTTTCTATGTCTTCTCTTTAAGAGTTGTGAACTCTCTCTTTTCAGAGACTCATTTTCCATTTTCTCTGTGCCTTACAGTCAGACCAAGGTGAATTTTTACTCCCATTAACTCCCTTTCTATGTCAAAACAGTTTGCAGAACCCCTTCTCCAAATTTGTGCGCAGTCTATGATCTATTTCCTTTCCTGCCCAGAAGATCAAATCTTCCTCCAATCTCTGATGCTAATTCTGAGTGTAAGATCATTGTCCTCTTTGCTCATAAAAAGCATCATCAACCCTAACTTCCTGGTCAGGTGATTTTTAAGACTTCCCTGTGAAATCACCCAGAAAATTGCCCCCTGTCCTCAACCACTCAGCTGCCCAACTTCCTTCAGACCCACAACACAGGCAGTCGTGCATCAGAGAAGATGATGCCTTCTCCTTTATTTTATCTGCCTTTAAGAGCAATGTGGCAGATGGGTTCTCATACCACCCTTAGGTGACAGTTGCCATCCACCTCCATATCTTGGTGGCCCTGGAGAGAAATGTAGAGTCTCAGAGCAGCAAAAGTCCTTGGCTTTTCTTACACTGACTCCAGAGCATGATGTCAGGACACAGCATCTGTTCTTCAACTTCACAGGTCTACAGAGAGGGTGAGGAGATGTCTGGAGCAAGACCTGCCTCCAGAAACTCCTGCCTCCTCTACAACTGGTTCTACCACAAGCCTCTTTTCCTCTTTGGCGTGTCTCTCTGTTCTGCTGATTAAATCATATGGTTTCTCAGTTCCGAAAAAATGATAATGGAGGCAGAATACAGCACAGTTCTGTAAAACCAGGGTGGTGCAGGGAAAACGAACAGGGACCAATCATTTACAGTCGCTCAGAACATAAAATCTTAGGGGGCACCCAATAAAATTGTCAGGCACAGTTAAAAATAGGCAAAAAAGGAAAGCTTTTTGTGTGGCCTGTAGTTATATTGTGGCCAAATAAATTAAATAAATAAATTCCAAAAGGGATTGACACATTAATGGAGGATGAGTGCTTCGTTGACTATTTGATACTATGCTCTGGATGTAATTTCAGTCTCAGGAAATCTCTACACTGCTGATATTTGAAGGCTGGAAGGCAGTAAAAGGACTCTATATGCCTTAATTCTCATACTTTTGTTTCAGTATCTGCTAATAATCACTGTCCAAGACAGGATACTTGGCTAGACAGGCTTTTGATTTGGCTGGCTATGGTACTTCTTACATTTTTTAATACATACTGGAGCAGCTTTGCCCAGAATTTGGAATACAGAGTTTATTCTGCTCTCCATGCTGCACTTCTTTTCTTTTGCTGATAGCCAAGAACGACAAATTTAAAATAAGGTTTATGACAGCAGCAGCACGCATGGCACAGGCTGCGTGGTAATGAGTTGGTTTTCCTAGTTAAGCACTGGAACAACTTCACTTGCTGCCCATAAATGGGATCTGTACATTCAATCCCTTGGTGGCGGAGAGGGCCTGCAGTTGGGGTGGATCACAGCTTACTGAGCCCAGAAGCTCTCAGCCCTGACTAGTGTTGTGATTTCAATTCATAGTTTGAAATTCAAGCTACTGTATCATAACCCCAAAGCCTGCCACAGCCTGGGAAAAATAATTGCACATGACCCTGTTGTACAGCCTCAGGTAAGAATAAGGATGCTGGCAACAGGTAATGATTGGTAATCAATGTTACACACCATGTTCACAGAATGGAACCACCCTGCTAAATTAACCTGATCCTTCGGATCTAGACAGTGTTACATTGATGGTTGGCCCCAATGATCTTAGAGGACTTTTCCAACCTAAATGATTCTGCCTGATACAAACTCAAATCTCAGAGTAAGTGAAATGTTCCCCAGGCATGTCCTTTTCAAACCCTGCTCTGAAACGTAGGGCGTGAAGAATGATGATGCATATGGACTAAAGCCAAAGAAAATATTCTCTAATATTTGGAGAAATAAAGCCTTTTTTTTTTTTTTTT